>CM065598.1:54531531-54936022 GCA_033119425.1 Bufotes viridis
TCTCCAGTGGTGGGTGGTATGAAGAATGATTCTCTGCTGTGGGACCTCTCTTCTCTGTCTGGGTGCTGGGGCCTAAATAAATGAAAGTGGCCTTCTCCAGTGGTGGGTGATATGACGCATGATTCTCTGCTGTTGGACCTCTCTCCTCTGTCTGGGTGCCGTGGGCTAAATATCTCGAAGTGGCCTTCTCCAGTGGTGGGTGATATAACGCATGATTCTCTGCTGTTGGACCTCTCTCCTCTGTCTGGGTGCTGGGGCCCAACTAACTGAAAGTGGCCTTCTCCAGTGGTGGGTGATATGACGCATGATTCTCTGCTGTGGGACCTCTCTCCTCTGTCTGGGTGCTGGGGCCTAAATAACTGAAAGTGGCCTTCTCCAGTGGTGGGTGATATGACGCATGATTCTCTGCTGTTGGACCTCTCTCCTCTGTCTGGGTGCTGGGGCCTAAATAACTGAAAGTGGCCTTCTCCAGTGGTGGGTGATATGACGCATGATTCTCTGCTGTGGGACCTCTCTCCTCTGTCTGGGTGCTGGGGCCTAAATATCTGGAACTGGCATTCTCCAGTGGTGGGTGATATGACGCATGATTCTCTGCTGTTAGACCTCTCTCCTCTATCTGGGTGCTTGGGCCTAAATAACTAAAAGTGGCCTTATCCAGTGGTGGTTGATATGACGCATGATTCTCTGCTGTGCGACCTCTCTCCTCTGTCTGGGTGCTGGGTTCTAAATAACTGAAAGTGGCCTTCTCTAGTGGTGGGTGATATGACGCATGATTCTCTGCTGTTGGACCTCTCTCATCTGTCTGGGTGCTGGGGCCTAAATAACTGAAAGTGACCTTCTCCAGTGGTGGGTGATATGACGCATGATTCTCTGCTGTTGGACCTCTCTCCTCTGTCTGGTGCTGGGGCCTAAATAACTGAAAGTGGCCTTCTTCAGTGGTGGGTAATATGATGCATGATTCTCTGCTGTGGGACCTCTCTCCTCTGTCTGGGTGCTGGGGCCTAAATAACTGAAAGTGGCCTTCTCCAGTGGTGGGTGATATGACGCATGATTCTCTGCTGTTGGACCTCTCTCCTCTGTCTGGGTGCTGGGGCCTAAATAACTGAATGTGGCCTTCTCCAGTGGTGGGTGATATGACGCATGATTCTCTGCTGTTGGACCTCTCTCCTCTGTCTGGGTGCTGGGGCCTAAATAACTGAAAGTGGCCTTCTCCAGTGGTGTTTGATATGACACATGATTCTCTCCTGTTGGACCTCTCTCATCTGTCTTGGTGCTGGGGCCTAAATAACTGAAAGTGGCCTTCTCCAGTGGTGGGTGATATGGCGCATGATTCTCTGCTGTTGGACCTCTCTCCTCTGTCTGGGTGCTGGGGCCTAAATAACTGAAAGCTGTCTTCTCCAGTGGTGGGTGATATGACGCATGATTCTCTGCTGTTGGACCTCTCTCCTCTGTCTGGGTGCTGAGGCCTAAATATCTGAAAGTGGCCTTCTCCAGTGTTGGGTGATATGACGCATGATTCTCTGCTGTTGGACCTCTCTCCTCTGTCTGGGTGCTGGGGCCTAAATAACTGAAATTGGCCTTCTCCAGTGGTGGGTGATATGACGCATGATTCTCTGCTGTGGGACCTCTCTCCTCTGTCTGGGTGCTGAGGCCTAAATATCTGAAAGTGGCCTTCTCCAGTGGTGGGTGATATGACGCATGATTCTCTGCTGTTGGACCTCTCTCCTCTGTCTGGGTGCCGTGGGCTAAATATCTGGAAGTGGCCTTCTCCAGTGGTGGGTGATATAACTCATGATTCTCTGCTGTTGGACCTCTCTCCTCTGTCTGTGTGGTAGGGCCTAAATAACATAAAGTGGCCTTCTCCAGTGGTGGGTGATATGACGCATGATTCTCTGCTGTTGGACCTCTCTCCTCTGTCTGGGTGCTGGGGCCTAAATAACTGAAAGTGGCCTTCTCCAGTGGTGGGTGATATAACGCATGATTCTCCGCTGTGGGACCTCTTTTCTCTGTCTGGGTGCTGGGGCCTAAATAACTGAAAGTGGCCTTCTCCAGTGATGGGTGATATGACGCATGATTCTCTGCTGTTGGACCTCTCTCCTTTGTCTGGGTGCCGTAGGCTAAATATCTCGAAGTGGCCTTCTCCAGTGGTGGGTGATATAACGCATGATTCTCTGCTGTTGGAACTCTCTCCTCTGTCTGGGTGCTGGTTCCTAAATAACTAAAAGTGGCCTTCTCTAGTGGTGGGTGATATGAAGCATGATTCTCTGCTGTTGGACCTCTCTCCTCTGTCTGGTTGCTGGGGCCTAAATAACTGAAAGTGACCTTTTCCAGTGGTGGGTGATATGACGCATGATTCTCTGCTGTTGGGACTTCTCTCCTCTTTCTGGGTGCTGGGGCCTAAATAACTGAAAGTGGCCTTCTCCAGTGGTGGGTGATATGATGCATGATTCTCTGCTGTGGGACCTCTCTCCTCTGTCTGGGTGCTGGGGCCTAAATAACTGAATGTGGCCTTCTCCAGTGGTGGGTGATATGACGCATGATTCTTTGCTGTTGGTCCTCTCTCATCTGTCTGGGTGCTGGGGCCTAAATAACTGAAAGTTGCCTTCTCCAGTGGTGGGTGATATGACGCATTATTCTCTGCTGTGGGACCTCTCTCCTCTGTCTGGGTGCTGGGGCCTAAATAACTGAATGTGACCTTCTCCAGTGGATGGTGATATGACGCATGATTCTTTGCTGTTGGTCCTCTCTCATCTGTCCGGGTGCTGGGGCCTAAATAACTGACAGTGGCCTTCTCCAGTGCTGGGTGGTATGACGAATGATTCTCTGCTGTGGGACTTCTCTTCTCTGTGTGGGTGCTGAGGCCTAAATAACTGAAAGTGGCCTTCTCCAGTGGTGGGTGATATGACGCATGATTCTCTGCTGTTGGACCTCTCTCCTCTGTCTGGGTGCCGTGGGCTAAATATCTCGAAGTGGCCTTCTCCAGTGGTGGGTGATATGACGCATGATTCTCTGCTGTTGGACCTCTCTCCTCTGTCTGGGTGCTGGGGCCCAAATAACTGAAAGTGGCCTTCTCAAATGGTGGGTGATATGACGCATGATTCTTTGCTGTTGGTCATCTCTCATCTGTCTGGGTGCTGGGGCCTAAATAACTGAAAGTTGCCTTCTCCAGTGGTGGGTGATATGACGCATGATTCTCTGCTGTGGGACCTCTCTCCTCTGTCTGGGTGCTGGGGCCTAAATAACTGAATGTGACCTTCTCCAGTGGAGGGTGATATGACGCATGATTCTTTGCTGTTGGTCCTCTCTCATCTGTCCGGGTGCTGGGGCCTAAATAACTGACAGTGGCCTTCTCCAGTGGTGGGTGGTATGAAGAATGATTCTCTGCTGTGGGACCTCTCTTCTCTGTCTGGGTGCTGGGGCCTAAATAAATGAAAGTGGCCTTCTCCAGTGGTGGGTGATATGACGCATGATTCTCTGCTGTTGGACCTCTCTCCTCTGTCTGGGTGCCGTGGGCTAAATATCTCGAAGTTGCCTTCTCCAGTGGTGGGTGATATAACGCATGATTCTCTGCTGTTGGACCTCTCTCCTCTGTTTGGGTGCTGGGGCCCAACTAACTGAAAGTGGCCTTCTCCAGTGGTGGGTGATATGACGCATGATTCTCTGCTGTGGGACCTCTCTCCTCTGTCTGGGTGCTGGGGCCTAAATAACTGAAAGTGGCCTTCTCCAGTGGTGGGTGATATGACGCATGATTCTCTGCTGTTGGACCTCTCTCCTCTGTCTGGGTGCTGGGGCCTAAATAACTGAAAGTGGCCTTCTCCAGTGGTGGGTGATATGACGCATGATTCTCTGCTGTGGGACCTCTCTCCTCTGTCTGGGTGCTGGGGCCTAAATATCTGGAACTGGCATTCTCCAGTGGTGGGTGATATGACGCATGATTCTCTGCTGTTAGACCTCTCTCCTCTATCTGGGTGCTTGGGCCTAAATAACTAAAAGTGGCCTTATCCAGTGGTGGTTGATATGACGCATGATTCTCTGCTGTACGACCACTCTCCTCTGTCTGGGTGCTGGGTTCTAAATAACTGAAAGTGGCCTTCTCTAGTGGTGGGTGATATGACGCATGATTCTCTGCTGTTGGACCTCTCTCATCTGTCTGGGTGCTGGGGCCTAAATAACTGAAAGTGACCTTCTCCAGTGGTGGGTGATATAACTCATGATTCTCTGCTGTTGGACCTCTCTCCTCTGTCTGTGTGGTAGGGCCTAAATAACATAAAGTGGCCTTCTCCAGTGGTGGGTAATATGACGCATGATTCTCTGCTGTTGGACCTCTCTCCTCTGTCTGGGTGCTGGGGCCTAAATAACTGAAAGTGGCCTTCTCCAGTGGTGGGTGATATGACGCATGATTCTCTGCTGTTGGACCTCTCTCCTCTGTCTGGGTGCTGGGGCCTAAATAACTGAAAGTGGCCTTCTCCAGTGGTGGGTGATATGACGCATGATTCTCCGCTGTGGGACCTCTTTTCTCTGTCTGGGTGCTGGGGCCTAAATAACTGAAAGTGGCCTTCTCCAGTGATGGGTGATATGACGCATGATTCTCTGCTGTTGGACCTCTCTCCTTTGTCTGGGTGCCGTAGGCTAAATATCTCGAAGTGGCCTTCTCCAGTGGTGGGTGATATAACGCATGATTCTCTGCTGTTGGAACTCTCTCCTCTGTCTGGGTGCTGGTTCCTAAATAACTAAAAGTGGCCTTCTCTAGTGGTGGGTGATATGAAGCATGATTCTCTGCTGTTGGACCTCTCTCCTCTGTCTGGTTGCTGGGGCCTAAATAACTGAAAGTGACCTTTTCCAGTGGTGGGTGATATGACGCATGATTCTCTGCTGTGGGACTTCTCTCCTCTTTCTGGGTGCTGGGGCCTAAATAACTGAAAGTGGCCTTCTCCAGTGGTGGGTGATATGATGCATGATTCTCTGCTGTGGGACCTCTCTCCTCTGTCTGGGTGCTGGGGCCTAAATAACTGAATGTGGCCTTCTCCAGTGGTGGGTGATATGACGCATGATTCTTTGCTGTTGGTCCTCTCTCATCTGTCTGGGTGCTGGGGCCTAAATAACTGAAAGTTGCCTTCTCCAGTGGTGGGTGATATGACGCATTATTCTCTGCTGTGGGACCTCTCTCCTCTGTCTGGGTGCTGGGGCCTAAATAACTGAATGTGACCTTCTCCAGTGGATGGTGATATGACGCATGATTCTTTGCTGTTGGTCCTCTCTCATCTGTCCGGGTGCTGGGGCCTAAATAACTGACAGTGGCCTTCTCCAGTGGTGTGTGGTATGACGAATGATTCTCTGCTGTGGGACTTCTCTTCTCTGTGTGGGTGCTGAGGCCTAAATAACTGAAAGTGGCCTTCTCCAGTGGTGGGTGATATGACGCATGATTCTCTGCTGTTGGACCTCTCTCCTCTGTCTGGGTGCCGTGGGCTAAATATCTCGAAGTGGCCTTCTCCAGTGGTGGGTGATATGACGCATGATTCTCTGCTGTTGGACCTCTCTCCTCTGTCTGGGTGCTGGGGCCCAAATAACTGAAAGTGGCCTTCTCCAGTGGTGGGTGATATGACGCATGATTCTTTGCTGTTGGTCATCTCTCATCTGTCTGGGTGCTGGGGCCTAAATAACTGAAAGTTGCCTTCTCCAGTGGTGGGTGATATGACGCATGATTCTCTGCTGTGGGACCTCTCTCCTCTGTCTGGGTGCTGGGGCCTAAATAACTGAATGTGACCTTCTCCAGTGGAGGGTGATATGACGCATGATTCTTTGCTGTTGGTCCTCTCTCATCTGTCCGGGTGCTGGGGCCTAAATAACTGACAGTGGCCTTCTCCAGTGGTGGGTGGTATGAAGAATGATTCTCTGCTGTGGGACCTCTCTTCTCTGTCTGGGTGCTGGGGCCTAAATAAATGAAAGTGGCCTTCTCCAGTGGTGGGTGATATGACGCATGATTCTCTGCTGTTGGACCTCTCTCCTCTGTCTGGGTGCCGTGGGCTAAATATCTCGAAGTGGCCTTCTCCAGTGGTGGGTGATATAACGCATGATTCTCTGCTGTTGGACCTCTCTCCTCTGTCTGGGTGCTGGGGCCCAACTAACTGAAAGTGGCCTTCTCCAGTGGTGGGTGATATGACGCATGATTCTCTGCTGTGGGACCTCTCTCCTCTGTCTGGGTGCTGGGGCCTAAATAACTGAAAGTGGCCTTCTCCAGTGGTGGGTGATATGACGCATGATTCTCTGCTGTTGGACCTCTCTCCTCTGTCTGGGTGCTGGGGCCTAAATAACTGAAAGTGGCCTTCTCCAGTGGTGGGTGATATGACGCATGATTCTCTGCTGTGGGACCTCTCTCCTCTGTCTGGGTGCTGGGGCCTAAATATCTGGAACTGGCATTCTCCAGTGGTGGGTGATATGACGCATGATTCTCTGCTGTTAGACCTCTCTCCTCTATCTGGGTGCTTGGGCCTAAATAACTAAAAGTGGCCTTATCCAGTGGTGGTTGATATGACGCATGATTATCTGCTGTGCGACCTCTCTCCTCTGTCTGGGTGCTGGGTTCTAAATAACTGAAAGTGGCCTTCTCTAGTGGTGGGTGATATGACGCATGATTCTCTGCTGTTGGACCTCTCTCATCTGTCTGGGTGCTGGGGCCTAAATAACTGAAAGTGACCTTCTCCAGTGGTGGGTGATATGACGCATGATTCTCTGCTGTTGGACCTCTCTCCTCTGTCTGGTGCTGGGGCCTAAATAACTGAAAGTGGCCTTCTTCAGTGGTGGGTAATATGATGCATGATTCTCTGCTGTGGGACCTCTCTCCTCTGTCTGGGTGCTGGGGCCTAAATAACTGAATGTGGCCTTTTCCAGTGGTGGGTGATATGACGCATGATTCTCTGCTGTTGGACCTCTCTCCTTTGTCTGGGTGCTGGGGCCTAAATAACTGAAAGTGGCCTTCTCCAGTGGTGTTTGATATGACACATGATTCTCTCCTGTTGGACCTCTCTCATCTGTCTTGGTGCTGGGGCCTAAATAACTGAAAGTGGCCTTCTCCAGTGGTGGGTGATATGACGCAGGATTCTCTGCTGTTGGACCTCTCTCCTCTGTCTGGGTGCTGGGGCCTAAATAACTGAAAGCTGTCTTCTCCAGTGGTGGGTGATATGACGCATGATTCTCTGCTGTTGGACCTCTCTCCTCTGTCTGGGTGCTGAGGCCTAAATATCTGAAAGTGGCCTTCTCCAGTGTTGGGTGATATGACGCATGATTCTCTGCTGTTGGACCTCTCTCCTCTGTCTGGGTGCTGGGGCCTAAATAACTGAAATTGGCCTTCTCCAGTGGTGGGTGATATGACGCATGATTCTCTGCTGTGGGACCTCTCTCCTCCTTCTGGTTGCCGTGGGCTATATATCTGGATCTGGCCTTTTCCAGTGGTGGGTGATATGACGCATGATTCTCTGCTGTTGGACCTCTCTCCTCTGTCTGGGTGCTGGGGCCTAAATAACTGAAAGTGGCCTTCTTCAGTGGTGGGTGATATGACGCATGATTCTCTGCTGTGGGACCTCTCTCCTCTGTCTGGGTGCTGGGGCCTAAATAACTGAAAGTGGCCTTCTCCAGTGGTGGGTGATATGACGCATGATTCTCTGCTGTGGGACTTCTCTCCTCTTTCTGGGTGCTGGGGCCTAAATAACTGAAAGTGGCCTTCTCCAGTGGTGGGCGATATGACGCATGATTCTCTGCTGTGGGACCTTTCTCCTCTGTCTGGGTGCTGGGGACTAAATAACTGAAAGTGGCCTTCTCCAGTGGTGGGTGATATGACGCATGATTCTCTGCTGTTGGACCTCTCTCCTCTGTCTTGGTGATGACGCCTAAATAACTGAATGTGGCCTTCTTCATTGGTGGGTGATATGACGCATGATTCTCTGCTGTTGGACCTCTCTCCTCTGTCTGGGTGCTGGGGCCTAAATAACTGAAAGTGGCCTTCTCCAGTGGTGTTCGATATGACGAATGATTCTCTGCTGTGGGACCTCTCTCCTCTGTCTGGGTGCTGGGGCCTAAATAACTGAAAGTGGCCTTCTCCAGTGGTGGGTGATGTAACGCATGATTCTCTGCTGTTGGACCTCTCTCCTCTGTCTGGGTGCTTGGGCCTAAATAACTGAAAGTGGCCTTATCCAGTGGTGGGTGATATGACGCATTATTCTCTGCTGTTGGACCTCTCTCCTCTGTCTGGGTGCTGGGGCTAAATATTTGGAAGTGGCCTTCTCCAGTGGTGGGTGATATGATGCGTGATTCTCTGCTGTTGGACCTCTCTCCTCTGTCTGGGTACTGGGGCCTAAATAACAGAAAGTGGCCTTCTCCAGTGGTGGGTAATATAACGCATGATTCTCTGCTGTTGGACCTCTCTCATCTGTCTGGGTGCTGGGGCCTAAATAACTGAAAGTGACCTTCTCCAGTGGTGGGTGATATGACGCATGATTCTCTGCTGTTGGACCTCTCTCCTCTGTCTGGTGCTGGGGACTAAATAACTGAAAGTGGCCTTCTCCAGTGGTGGGTAATATGATGCATGATTCTCTGCTGTGGGACCTCTCTCCTCTGTCTGGATGCTGGGGCCTAAATAACTGAAAGTTGCCTTCTCCAGTGGTGGGTGATATGACGCATGATTCTCTGCTGTTGGACCTCTCTCCTCTGTCTGGGTGCTGGGGCCTAAATAACTGAATGTGGCCTTTTCCAGTTGTGGGTGATATGACGCATGATTCTCTGCTGTTGGACCTCTCTCCTCTGTCTGGGTGCTGGGGCCTACATAACTGAAAGTGGCCTTCTCCAGTGGTGTTTGATATGACACATGATTCTCTGCTGTTGGACCTCTCTCCTCTGTCTGGGTGCTGGGGCCTAAATAACTGAAAGTGGCCTTCTCCAGTGGTGGGTGATATGACGCATGATTTTCTGCTGTGGGACCTCTCTCCTCTGTCTGGGTGCTGAGGCCTAAATATCTGAAAGTGGCCTTCTCCAGTGGTGGGTGATATGACGCATGATTCTCTGCTGTTGGACCTCTCTCCTCTGTCTGGGTGCCGTGGGCTAAATATCTGGAAGTGGCCTTCTCCAGTGGTGGGTGATATAACTCATGATTCTCTGCTGTTGGACCTCTCTCCTCTGTCTGTGTGCTAGGGCCTAAATAACATAAAGTGGCCTTCTCCAGTGGTGGGTAATATGACGCATGATTCTCTGCTGTTGGACCTCTCTCCTCTGTCTGGGTGCTGGGGCCTAAATAACTGAAAGTGGCCTTATCCAGTGGTGGGTGATATGACGCATGATTCTCTGCTGTTGGACCTCTCTCCTCTGTCTGGGTGCTGGGGCCTAAATAACTGAAAGTGGCCTTCTCCAGTGGTGGGTGATATGACGCATGATTCTCCGCTGTGGGACCTCTGTTCTCTGTCTGGGTGCTGGGGCCTAAATAACTGAAAGTGGCCTTCTCCAGTGATGGGTGATATGACGCATGATTCTCTGCTGTTGGACCTCTCTCCTCTGTCTAGGTGCTGGGTCCTAAATAACTGAAAGTAGCCTTCTCCAGTGGTGGGTGATATGACGCATGATTCTCTGCTGTTGGACCTCTCTCCTCTGGCTTTGTGCTGGTTCCTAAATAACTAAAAGTGGCCTTCTCTAGTGGTGGGTGATATGAAGCATGATTCTCTGTTGTTGGACCTCTCTCCTCTGTCTGGTTGCTGGGGCCTAAATAACTGAAAGTGACCTTTTCCAGTGGTGGGTGATATGACGCATGATTCTCTGCTGTTGGACTTCTCTCCTCTGTCTGGGTGCTGGGGCCTAAATAACTGAAAGTAGCCTTCTCCAGTGGTGGGTAATATGATGCATGATTCTCTGCTGTGGGACCTCTCTCCTCTGTCTGGGTGCTGGGGCCTAAATAACTGAATGTGGCCTTCTCCAGTGGTGGGTGATATGACGCATGATTCTCTGCTGTTGGACCTCTCTCCTCTGTCTGGGTGCCGTGGGCTAAATATCTGGAAGTGGCCTTCTCCAGTGGTGGGTGATATAACTCATGATTCTCTGCTGTTGGACCTCTCTCCTCTGTCTGTGTGCTAGGGCCTAAATAACATAAAGTGGCCTTCTCCAGTGGTGGGTAATATGACGCATGATTCTCTGCTGTTGGACCTCTCTCCTCTGTCTGGGTGCTGGGGCCTAAATAACTGAAAGTGGCCTTATCCAGTGGTGGGTGATATGACGCATGATTCTCTGCTGTTGGACCTCTCTCCTCTGTCTGGGTGCTGGGGCCTAAATAACTGAAAGTGGCCTTCTCCAGTGGTGGGTGATATGACGCATGATTCTCCGCTGTGGGACCTCTGTTCTCTGTCTGGGTGCTGGGGCCTAAATAACTGAAAGTGGCCTTCTCCAGTGATGGGTGATATGACGCATGATTCTCTGCTGTTGGACCTCTCTCCTCTGTCTAGGTGCTGGGTCCTAAATAACTGAAAGTAGCCTTCTCCAGTGGTGGGTGATATGACGCATGATTCTCTGCTGTTGGACCTCTCTCCTCTGGCTTTGTGCTGGTTCCTAAATAACTAAAAGTGGCCTTCTCTAGTGGTGGGTGATATGAAGCATGATTCTCTGTTGTTGGACCTCTCTCCTCTGTCTGGTTGCTGGGGCCTAAATAACTGAAAGTGACCTTTTCCAGTGGTGGGTGATATGACGCATGATTCTCTGCTGTTGGACTTCTCTCCTCTGTCTGGGTGCTGGGGCCTAAATAACTGAAAGTAGCCTTCTCCAGTGGTGGGTAATATGATGCATGATTCTCTGCTGTGGGACCTCTCTCCTCTGTCTGGGTGCTGGGGCCTAAATAACTGAATGTGGCCTTCTCCAGTGGTGGGTGATATGACGCATGATTCTTTGCTGTTGGTCCTCTCTCATCTGTCTGGGTGCTGGGGCCTAAATAACTGAAAGTTGCCTTCTCCAGTGGTGGGTGATATGACGCATGATTCTCTGCTGTGGGACCTCTCTCCTCTGTCTGGGTGCTGGGGTCTAAATAACTGAATGTGACCTTCTCCAGTGGATGGTGATATGACGCATGATTCTTTGCTGTTGGTCCTCTCTCATCTGTCCGGGTGCTGGGGCCTAAATAACTGACAGTGGCCTTCTCCAGTGGTGTGTGGTATGACGAATGATTCTCTGCTGTGGGACCTCTCTTCTCTGTGTGGGTGCTGAGGCCTAAATAACTGAAAGTGGCCTTCTCCAGTGGTGGGTGATATGACGCATGATTCTCTGCTGTTGGACCTCTCTCCTCTGTCTGGGTGCCGTGGGCTAAATATCTCGAAGTGGCCTTCTCCAGTGGTGGGTGATATGATGCATGATTCTCTGCTGTTTGACCTCTCTCCTCTGTCTGGGTGCTGGGGCCCAAATAACTGAAAGTGGCTTTCTCCAGTGGTGGGTGATATGACGCATGATTCTTTGCTGTTGGTCATCTCTCATCTGTCTGGGTGCTGGGGCCTAAATAACTGAAAGTTGCCTTCTCCAGTGGTGGGTGATATGACGCATGATTCTCTGCTGTGGGACCTCTCTCCTCTGTCTGGGTGCTGGGGCCTAAATAACTGAATGTGACCTTCTCCAGTGGAGGGTGATATGACGCATGATTCTTTGCTGTTGGTCCTCTCTCATCTGTCCGGGTGCTGGGGCCTAAATAACTGACAGTGGCCTTCTCCAGTGGTGGGTGGTATGACGAATGATTCTCTGCTGTGGGACCTCTCTTCTCTGTCTGGGTGCTGGGGCCTAAATAACTAAAAGTGGCCTTCTCCAGTGGTGGGTGATATGACGCATGATTCTCTGCTGTTGGACCTCTCTCCTCTGTCTGGGTGCCGTGGGCTAAATATCTCGAAGTGGCCTTCTCCAGTGGTGGGTGATATAACGCATGATTCTCTGCTGTTGGACCTCTCTCCTCTGTCTGGGTGCTGGGGCCCAAATAACTGAAAGTGGCCTTCTCCAGTGGTGCGTGATATGACGCATGATTCTCTGCTGTGGGACCTCTCTCCTCTGTCTGGGTGCTGGGGCCTAAATAATTGAAAGTGGCCTTCTCCAGTGGTGGGTGATATGACGCATGATTCTCTGCTGTTGGACCTCTCTCCTCTGTCTGATTGCTGGGGCCTAAATAACTAAAAGTGGCCTTATCCAGTGGTGGTTGATATGACGCATGATTCTCTGCTGTGGGACCTCTCTCCTCTGTCTGGTTGCTGGGTTCTAAATAACTGAAAGTGGCCTTCTCTAGTGGTGGGTGATATGACGCATGATTCTCTGCTGTTGGACCTCTCTAATCTGTCTGGGTGCTGGGGCCTAAATAACTGAAAGTGGCCTTCTCCAGTGGTGGGTGATATGACGCATGATTCTCTGCTGTTGGACCTCTCTCCTCTGTCTGGTGCTGGGGCCTAAATAACTGAAAGTGGCCTTCTTCAGTGGTGGGTAATATGATGCATGATTCTCTGCTGTGGGACCTCTCTCCTCTGTCTGGGTGCTGGGGCCTAAATATCTGAAAGTTGCCTTCTCCAGTGGTGGTTATATGACGCATGATTCTCTGCTGTGGGACCTCTCTCCTCTGTCTGGGTGCTGGGCCTAAATAACTGAATGTGGCCTTTTCCAGTGGTGGGTGATATGACGCATGATTCTCTGCTGTTGGACCACTCTCCTTTGTCTGGGTGCTGGGGCCTAAATAACTGAAAGTGGCCTTCTCCAGTGGTGTTTGATATGACACATGATTCTCTCCTGTTGGACCTCTCTCATCTGTCTTGGTGCTGGGGCCTAAATAACTGAAAGTGGACTTCTCCAGTGGTGGGTGATATGACGCAGGATTCTCTGCTGTTGGACCTCTCTCCTCTGTCTGGGTGCTGGGGCCTAAATAACTGAAAGCTGTCTTCTCCAGTGGTGGGTGATATGACGCATGATTCTCTGCTGTTGGACCTCTCTCCTCTGTCTAGGTGCTGAGGCCTAAATATCTGAAAGTGGCCTTCTCCAGTGTTGGGTGATATGACGCATGATTCTCTGCTGTTGGACCTCTCTCCTCTGTCTGGGTGCTGGGGCCTAAATAACTGAAATTGGCCTTCTCCAGTGGTGGGTGATATGACGCATGATTCTCTGCTGTGGGACCTCTCTCCTCCTTCTGGTTGCCGTGTGCTATATATCTGGATCTGGCCTTTTCCAGTGGTGGGTGATATGACGCATGATTCTCTGCTGTTGGACCTCTCTCCTCTGTCTGGGTGCTGGGGCCTAAATAACTGAATGTGACCTTCTCCAGTGGTGGGTGATGTAACGCATGATTCTCTGCTGTTGGACCTCTCTCCTCTGTCTGGGTGCTTGGGCCTAAATAACTGAAAGTGGCCTTATCCAGTGGTGGGTGATATGACGCATTATTCTCTGCTGTTGGACCTCTCTCCTCTGTCTGGGTGCCGTGGGCTAAATATCTGGAAGTGGCCTTCTCCAGTGGTGGGTGATATGATGCGTGATTCTCTGCTGTTGGACCTCTCTCCTCTGTCTGGGTACTGGGGCCTAAATAACAGAAAGTGGCCTTCTCCAGTGGTGGGTAATATAACGCATGATTCTCTGCTGTTGGACCTCTCTCATCTGTCTGGGTGCTGGGGCCTAAATAACTGAAAGTGGCCTTCTTCAGTGGTGGGTGATATGACGCATGATTCTCTGCTGTGGGACCTCTCTCCTCTGTCTGGGTGCTGGGGCCTAAATAACTGAAAGTGGCCTTCTCCAGTGGTGGGTGATATGACGCATGATTCTCTGCTGTGGGACTTCTCTACTCTTTCTGGGTGCTGGGGCCTAAATAACTGAAAGTGGCCTTCTCCAGTGGTGGGCGATATGACGCATGATTCTCTGCTGTGGGACCTTTCTCCTCTGTCTGGGTGCTGGGGACTAAATAACTGAAAGTGGCCTTCTCCAGTGGTGGGTGATATGACGCATGATTCTCTGCTGTTGGACCTCTCTCCTCTGTCTTGGTGCTGAGGCCTAAATAACTGAATGTGGCCTTCTTCATTGGTGGGTGATATGACGCATGATTCTCTGCTGTTGGACCTCTCTCCTCTTTCTGGGTGCTGGGGCCTAAATAACTGAAAGTGGTCTTCTCCAGTGGTGTTTGATATGACGCATGATTCTCTGCTGTGGGACCTCTCTCCTCTGTCTGGGTGCTGGGGCCTAAATAACTGAAAGTGGCCTTCTCCAGTGGTGGGTGATATAATGCAGGAATCTCTGCTGTTGGACCTCTCCCCTCTGTCTGGGTGCTGGGGCCTAAATAACTGAAAGTGACCTTCTCTAGTGGTGGGTGATATGACGCATGATTCTCTGCTGTGGGACCTCTCTCCTCTGTCTGGGTGCTGAGTCCTAAATATCTGAAATTGGCCTTCTCCAGTGGTGGGTGATATGACGCATGATTCTCTGCTGTGGGACCTCTCTCCTCCTTCTGGTTGCCGTGGGCTATATATCTGGATCTGGCCTTTTCCAGTGGTGGGTGATATGACGCATGATTCTCTGCTGTTGGACCCCTCTCCTCTGTCTGGGTGCTGGGGCCTAAATAACTGAAAGTGGCCTTCTCCAGTGGTGGGTGATATGACGCATGATTCTCTGCTGTGGGACTTCTCTCCTCTGTCTGGGTGCTGGGGCCTAAATAACTGAAAGTGGCCTTCTCCAGTGGTGGGTGATATGACGCATGATTCTCTGCTGTGGGACCTCTCTCCTCTGTCTGGGTGCTGGGGCGTAAATAACTGAAAGTGGCCTTCTCCAGTGGTGGGTGATATGACGCATGATTCTCTGCTGTGGGACTTCTCTCCTCTGTCTGGGTGCTGGGGCCTAAATAACTGAAAGTGGCCTTCTCCAGTGGTGGGTGATATGACGCATGATTCTCTGCTGTTGGACCTCTCTCCTCTGTCTTGGTGCTGAGGCCTAAATAACTGAATGTGGCCTTCTCCATTGGTGGGTGATATGACGCATGATTCTCTGCTGTTGGACCTCTCTCCTCTGTCTGGGAGCTGGGGCCTAAATAACTGAAAGTGGACTTCTCCTGTGGTGTTTGATATGACGCATGATTCTCTGCTGTTGGACCTCTCTCCTCTGTCTGGGTGCTGGGTCCTAAATAACTGAAAGTGGCCTTCTCCAGTGGTGTTTGATATGACGAATGATTCTCTGCTGTTGGACCTCTCTCCTCTGTCTGGGTGCTGGGGCCTAAATAACTGAAATTGGCCTTCTCCAGTGGTGTTTGATATGACGAATGATTCTCTGCTGTGGGACCTCTCTCCTCTGTCTGGGTGCTGGGGCCTAAATAACTGAAAGTGGCCTTCTCCAGTGGTGGGTGATGTAACGCATGATTCTCTGCTGTTGGACCTCTCTCCTCTGTCTGTGTGCTGGGGCCTAAATAACTGAAAGTGGTCTTATCCAGTGGTGGGTGATATGACGCATTATTCTCTGCTGTTGGACCTCTCTCCTCTGTCTGGGTGCCGTGGGCTAAATATCTGGAAGTGGCCTTCTCCAGTGGTGGGTGATATGATGCGTGATTCTCTGCTGTTGGACCTCTCTCCTCTGTCTGGGTACTGGGGCCTAAATAAGAGAAAGTTGCCTTCTCCAGTGGTGGGTAATATAACGCATGATTCTCTGCTGTTGGACCTCTCTCATCTGTCTGGGTGCTGGGGCCTAAATAACTGAAAGTGACCATCTCCAGTGGTGGGTGATATGACGCATGAGTCTCTGCTGTTGGACCTCTCTCCTCTGTCTGGTGCTTGGGCCTAAATAACTGAAAGTGGCCTTCTCCAGTGGTGGGTAATATGATGCATGATTCTCTGCTGTGGGACCTCTCTCCTCTGTCTGGGTGCTGGGGCCTAAATAACTGAAAGTTGCCTTCTCCAGTGGTGGGTGATATGACGCATGATTCTCTGCTGTTGGACCTCTCTCCTCTGTCTGGGTGCTGGGGCCTAAATAACTGAATGTGGCCTTTTCCAGTTGTGGGTGATATAACGCATGATTCTCTGCTGTTGGACCTCTCTCCTCTGTCTGGGTGCTGGGGCCCAAATAACTGAAAGTGGCCTTCTCCAGTGGTGCGTGATATGACGCATGATTCTCTGCTGTGGGACCTCTCTCCTCTGTCTGGGTGCTGGGGCCTAAATAATTGAAAGTGGCCTTCTCCAGTGGTGGGTGATATGACGCATGATTCTCTGCTGTTGGACCTCTCTCCTCTGTCTGGGTGCTGGGGCCTAAATAACTAAAAGTGGCCTTATCCAGTGGTGGTTGATATGACGCATGATTCTCTGCTGTGGGACCTCTCTCCTCTGTCTGGTTGCTGGGTTCTAAATAACTGAAAGTGGCCTTCTCTAGTGGTGGGTGATATGACGCATGATTCTCTGCTGTTGGACCTCTCTCATCTGTCTGGGTGCTGGGGCCTAAATAACTGAAAGTGGCCTTCTCTAGTGGTGGGTGATATGAAGCATGATTCTCTGTTGTTGGACCTCTCTCCTCTGTCTGGTTGCTGGGGCCTAAATAACTGAAAGTGACCTTTTCCAGTGGTGGGTGATATGACGCATGATTCTCTGCTGTTGGACTTCTCTCCTCTGTCTGGGTGCTGGGGCCTAAATAACTGAAAGTAGCCTTCTCCAGTGGTGGGTAATATGATGCATGATTCTCTGCTGTGGGACCTCTCTCCTCTGTCTGGGTGCTGGGGCCTAAATAACTGAATGTGGCCTTCTCCAGTGGTGGGTGATATGACGCATGATTCTTTGCTGTTGGTCCTCTCTCATCTGTCTGGGTGCTGGGGCCTAAATAACTGAAAGTTGCCTTCTCCAGTGGTGGGTGATATGACGCATGATTCTCTGCTGTGGGACCTCTCTCCTCTGTCTGGGTGCTGGGGCCTAAATAACTGAATGTGACCTTCTCCAGTGGAGGGTGATATGACGCATGATTCTTTGCTGTTGGTCCTCTCTCATCTGTCCGGGTGCTGGGGCCTAAATAACTGACAGTGGCCTTCTCCAGTGGTGGGTGGTATGACGAATGATTCTCTGCTGTGGGACCTCTCTTCTCTGTCTGGGTGCTGGGGCCTAAATAACTAAAAGTGGCCTTCTCCAGTGGTGGGTGATATGACGCATGATTCTCTGCTGTTGGACCTCTCTCCTCTGTCTGGGTGCCGTGGGCTAAATATCTCGAAGTGGCCTTCTCCAGTGGTGGGTGATATAACGCATGATTCTCTGCTGTTGGACCTCTCTCCTCTGTCTGGGTGCTGGGGCCCAAATAACTGAAAGTGGCCTTCTCCAGTGGTGCGTGATATGACGCATGATTCTCTGCTGTGGGACCTCTCTCCTCTGTCTGGGTGCTGGGGCCTAAATAACTGAAAGTGGCCTTCTCCAGTGGTGGGTGATATGACGCATGATTCTCTGCTGTTGGACCTCTCTCCTCTGTCTGGGTGCTGGGGCCTAAATAACTAAAAGTGGCCTTATCCAGTGGTGGTTGATATGACGCATGATTCTCTGCTGTGGGACCTCTCTCCTCTGTCTGGTTGCTGGGTTCTAAATAACTGAAAGTGGCCTTCTCTAGTGGTGGGTGATATGACGCATGATTCTCTGCTGTTGGACCTCTCTCATCTGTCTGGGTGCTGGGGCCTAAATAACTGAAAGTGGCCTTCTCCAGTGGTGGGTGATATGACGCATGATTCTCTGCTGTTGGACCTCTCTCCTCTGTCTGGTGCTGGGGCCTAAATAACTGAAAGTGGCCTTCTTCAGTGGTGGGTAATATGATGCATGATTCTCTGCTGTGGGACCTCTCTCCTCTGTCTAGGTGCTGAGGCCTAAATATCTGAAAGTGGCCTTCTCCAGTGTTGGGTGATATGACGCATGATTCTCTGCTGTTGGACCTCTCTCCTCTGTCTGGGTGCTGGGGCCTAAATAACTGAAATTGGCCTTCTCCAGTGGTGGGTGATATGACGCATGATTCTCTGCTGTGGGACCTCTCTCCTCCTTCTGGTTGCCGTGTGCTATATATCTGGATCTGGCCTTTTCCAGTGGTGGGTGATATGACGCATGATTCTCTGCTGTTGGACCTCTCTCCTCTGTCTGGGTGCTGGGGCCTAAATAACTGAATGTGACCTTCTCCAGTGGTGGGTGATGTAACGCATGATTCTCTGCTGTTGGACCTCTCTCCTCTGTCTGGGTGCTTGGGCCTAAATAACTGAAAGTGGCCTTATCCAGTGGTGGGTGATATGACGCATTATTCTCTGCTGTTGGACCTCTCTCCTCTGTCTGGGTGCCGTGGGCTAAATATCTGGAAGTGGCCTTCTCCAGTGGTGGGTGATATGATGCGTGATTCTCTGCTGTTGGACCTCTCTCCTCTGTCTGGGTACTGGGGCCTAAATAACAGAAAGTGGCCTTCTCCAGTGGTGGGTAATATAACGCATGATTCTCTGCTGTTGGACCTCTCTCATCTGTCTGGGTGCTGGGGCCTAAATAACTGAAAGTGGCCTTCTTCAGTGGTGGGTGATATGACGCATGATTCTCTGCTGTGGGACCTCTCTCCTCTGTCTGGGTGCTGGGGCCTAAATAACTGAAAGTGGCCTTCTCCAGTGGTGGGTGATATGACGCATGATTCTCTGCTGTGGGACTTCTCTACTCTTTCTGGGTGCTGGGGCCTAAATAACTGAAAGTGGCCTTCTCCAGTGGTGGGCGATATGACGCATGATTCTCTGCTGTGGGACCTTTCTCCTCTGTCTGGGTGCTGGGGACTAAATAACTGAAAGTGGCCTTCTCCAGTGGTGGGTGATATGACGCATGATTCTCTGCTGTTGGACCTCTCTCCTCTGTCTTGGTGCTGAGGCCTAAATAACTGAATGTGGCCTTCTTCATTGGTGGGTGATATGACGCATGATTCTCTGCTGTTGGACCTCTCTCCTCTGTCTGGGTGCTGGGGCCTAAATAACTGAAAGTGGTCTTCTCCAGTGGTGTTTGATATGACGCATGATTCTCTGCTGTGGGACCTCTCTCCTCTGTCTGGGTGCTGGGGCCTAAATAACTGAAAGTGGCCTTCTCCAGTGGTGGGTGATATAATGCAGGAATCTCTGCTGTTGGACCTCTCCCCTCTGTCTGGGTGCTGGGGCCTAAATAACTGAAAGTGACCTTCTCTAGTGGTGGGTGATATGACGCATGATTCTCTGCTGTGGGACCTCTCTCCTCTGTCTGGGTGCTGAGTCCTAAATATCTGAAATTGGCCTTCTCCAGTGGTGGGTGATATGACGCATGATTCTCTGCTGTGGGACCTCTCTCCTCCTTCTGGTTGCCGTGGGCTATATATCTGGATCTGGCCTTTTCCAGTGGTGGGTGATATGACGCATGATTCTCTGCTGTTGGACCCCTCTCCTCTGTCTGGGTGCTGGGGCCTAAATAACTGAAAGTGGCCTTCTCCAGTGGTGGGTGATATGACGCATGATTCTCTGCTGTGGGACTTCTCTCCTCTGTCTGGGTGCTGGGGCCTAAATAACTGAAAGTGGCCTTCTCCAGTGGTGGGTGATATGACGCATGATTCTCTGCTGTGGGACCTCTCTCCTCTGTCTGGGTGCTGGGGCGTAAATAACTGAAAGTGGCCTTCTCCAGTGGTGGGTGATATGACGCATGATTCTCTGCTGTGGGACTTCTCTCCTCTGTCTGGGTGCTGGGGCCTAAATAACTGAAAGTGGCCTTCTCCAGTGGTGGGTGATATGACGCATGATTCTCTGCTGTTGGACCTCTCTCCTCTGTCTTGGTGCTGAGGCCTAAATAACTGAATGTGGCCTTCTCCATTGGTGGGTGATATGACGCATGATTCTCTGCTGTTGGACCTCTCTCCTCTGTCTGGGTGCTGGGGCCTAAATAACTGAAAGTGGCCTTCTCCAGTGGTGTTTGATATGACGCATGATTCTCTGCTGTTGGACCTCTCTCCTCTGTCTGGGTGCTGGGTCCTAAATAACTGAAAGTGGCCTTCTCCAGTGGTGTTTGATATGACGAATGATTCTCTGCTGTTGGACCTCTCTCCTCTGTCTGGGTGCTGGGGCCTAAATAACTGAAATTGGCCTTCTCCAGTGGTGTTTGATATGACGAATGATTCTCTGCTGTGGGACCTCTCTCCTCTGTCTGGGTGCTGGGGCCTAAATAACTGAAAGTGGCCTTCTCCAGTGGTGGGTGATGTAACGCATGATTCTCTGCTGTTGGACCTCTCTCCTCTGTCTGTGTGCTGGGGCCTAAATAACTGAAAGTGGTCTTATCCAGTGGTGGGTGATATGACGCATTATTCTCTGCTGTTGGACCTCTCTCCTCTGTCTGGGTGCCGTGGGCTAAATATCTGGAAGTGGCCTTCTCCAGTGGTGGGTGATATGATGCGTGATTCTCTGCTGTTGGACCTCTCTCCTCTGTCTGGGTACTGGGGCCTAAATAACTGAAAGTTGCCTTCTCCAGTGGTGGGTAATATAACGCATGATTCTCTGCTGTTGGACCTCTCTCATCTGTCTGGGTGCTGGGGCCTAAATAACTGAAAGTGACCATCTCCAGTGGTGGGTGATATGACGCATGATTCTCTGCTGTTGGACCTCTCTCCTCTGTCTGGGTGCTTGGGCCTAAATAACTGAAAGTGGCCTTCTCCAGTGGTGGGTAATATGATGCATGATTCTCTGCTGTGGGACCTCTCTCCTCTGTCTGGGTGCTGGGGCCTAAATAACTGAAAGTTGCCTTCTCCAGTGGTGGGTGATATGACGCATGATTCTCTGCTGTTGGACCTCTCTCCTCTGTCTGGGTGCTGGGGCCTAAATAACTGAATGTGGCCTTCTCCAGTTGTGGGTGATATAACGCATGATTCTCTGCTGTTGGACCTCTCTCCTCTGTCTGGGTGCTGGGGCCCAAATAACTGAAAGTGGCCTTCTCCAGTGGTGCGTGATATGACGCATGATTCTCTGCTGTGGGACCTCTCTCCTCTGTCTGGGTGCTGGGGCCTAAATAACTGAAAGTGGCCTTCTCCAGTGGTGGGTGATATGACGCATGATTCTCTGCTGTTGGACCTCTCTCCTCTGTCTGGGTGCTGGGGCCTAAATAACTAAAAGTGGCCTTATCCAGTGGTGGTTGATATGACGCATGATTCTCTGCTGTGGGACCTCTCTCCTCTGTCTGGGTGCTGGGTTCTAAATAACTGAAAGTGGCCTTCTCCAGTGGTGGGTGATATGACGCATGATTCTCTGCTGTTGGACCTCTCTCATCTGTCTGGGTGCTGGGGCCTAAATAACTGAAAGTGGCCTTCTCTAGTGGTGGGTGATATGAAGCATGATTCTCTGTTGTTGGACCTCTCTCCTCTGTCTGGTTGCTGGGGCCTAAATAACTGAAAGTGACCTTTTCCAGTGGTGGGTGATATGACGCATGATTCTCTGCTGTTGGACTTCTCTCCTCTGTCTGGGTGCTGGGGCCTAAATAACTGAAAGTAGCCTTCTCCAGTGGTGGGTAATATGATGCATGATTCTCTGCTGTGGGACCTCTCTCCTCTGTCTGGGTGCTGGGGCCTAAATAACTGAATGTGGCCTTCTCCAGTGGTGGGTGATATGACGCATGATTCTTTGCTGTTGGTCCTCTCTCATCTGTCTGGGTGCTGGGGCCTAAATAACTGAAAGTTGCCTTCTCCAGTGGTGGGTGATATGACGCATGATTATCTGCTGTGGGACCTCTCTCCTCTGTCTGGGTGCTGGGGTCTAAATAACTGAATGTGACCTTCTCCAGTGGATGGTGATATGACGCATGATTCTTTGCTGTTGGTCCTCTCTCATCTGTCCGGGTGCTGGGGCCTAAATAACTGACAGTGGCCTTCTCCAGTGGTGTGTGGTATGACGAATGATTCTCTGCTGTGGGACCTCTCTTCTCTGTGTGGGTGCTGAGGCCTAAATAACTGAAAGTGGCCTTCTCCAGTGGTGGGTGATATGACGCATGATTCTCTGCTGTTGGACCTCTCTCCTCTGTCTGGGTGCCGTGGGCTAAATATCTCGAAGTGGCCTTCTCCAGTGGTGGGTGATATGATGCATGATTCTCTGCTGTTTGACCTCTCTCCTCTGTCTGGGTGCTGGGGCCCAAATAACTGAAAGTGGCCTTCTCCAGTGGTGGGTGATATGACGCATGATTCTTTGCTGTTGGTCATCTCTCATCTGTCTGGGTGCTGGGGCCTAAATAACTGAAAGTTGCCTTCTCCAGTGGTGGGTGATATGACGCATGATTCTCTGCTGTGGGACCTCTCTCCTCTGTCTGGGTGCTGGGGCCTAAATAACTGAATGTGACCTTCTCCAGTGGAGGGTGATATGACGCATGATTCTTTGCTGTTGGTCCTCTCTCATCTGTCCGGGTGCTGGGGCCTAAATAACTGACAGTGGCCTTCTCCAGTGGTGGGTGGTATGACGAATGATTCTCTGCTGTGGGACCTCTCTTCTCTGTCTGGGTGCTGGGGCCTAAATAACTAAAAGTGGCCTTCTCCAGTGGTGGGTGATATGACGCATGATTCTCTGCTGTTGGACCTCTCTCCTCTGTCTGGGTGCCGTGGGCTAAATATCTCGAAGTGGCCTTCTCCAGTGGTGGGTGATATAACGCATGATTCTCTGCTGTTGGACCTCTCTCCTCTGTCTGGGTGCTGGGGCCCAAATAACTGAAAGTGGCCTTCTCCAGTGGTGCGTGATATGACGCATGATTCTCTGCTGTGGGACCTCTCTCCTCTGTCTGGGTGCTGGGGCCTAAATAATTGAAAGTGGCCTTCTCCAGTGGTGGGTGATATGACGCATGATTCTCTGCTGTTGGACCTCTCTCCTCTGTCTGGGTGCTGGGGCCTAAATAACTAAAAGTGGCCTTATCCAGTGGTGGTTGATATGACGCATGATTCTCTGCTGTGGGACCTCTCTCCTCTGTCTGGTTGCTGGGTTCTAAATAACTGAAAGTGGCCTTCTCTAGTGGTGGGTGATATGACGCATGATTCTCTGCTGTTGGACCTCTCTCATCTGTCTGGGTGCTGGGGCCTAAATAACTGAAAGTGGCCTTCTCCAGTGGTGGGTGATATGACGCATGATTCTCTGCTGTTGGACCTCTCTCCTCTGTCTGGTGCTGGGGCCTAAATAACTGAAAGTGGCCTTCTTCAGTGGTGGGTAATATGATGCATGATTCTCTGCTGTGGGACCTCTCTCCTCTGTCTGGGTGCTGGGGCCTAAATATCTGAAAGTTGCCTTCTCCAGTGGTGGGTTATATGACGCATGATTCTCTGCTGTGGGACCTCTCTCCTCTGTCTGGGTGCTGGGGCCTAAATAACTGAATGTGGCCTTTTCCAGTGGTGGGTGATATGACGCATGATTCTCTGCTGTTGGACCACTCTCCTTTGTCTGGGTGCTGGGGCCTAAATAACTGAAAGTGGCCTTCTCCAGTGGTGTTTGATATGACACATGATTCTCTCCTGTTGGACCTCTCTCATCTGTCTTGGTGCTGGGGCCTAAATAACTGAAAGTGGACTTCTCCAGTGGTGGGTGATATGACGCAGGATTCTCTGCTGTTGGACCTCTCTCCTCTGTCTGGGTGCTGGGGCCTAAATAACTGAAAGCTGTCTTCTCCAGTGGTGGGTGATATGACGCATGATTCTCTGCTGTTGGACCTCTCTCCTCTGTCTAGGTGCTGAGGCCTAAATATCTGAAAGTGGCCTTCTCCAGTGTTGGGTGATATGACGCATGATTCTCTGCTGTTGGACCTCTCTCCTCTGTCTGGGTGCTGGGGCCTAAATAACTGAAATTGGCCTTCTCCAGTGGTGGGTGATATGACGCATGATTCTCTGCTGTGGGACCTCTCTCCTCCTTCTGGTTGCCGTGTGCTATATATCTGGATCTGGCCTTTTCCAGTGGTGGGTGATATGACGCATGATTCTCTGCTGTTGGACCTCTCTCCTCTGTCTGGGTGCTGGGGCCTAAATAACTGAATGTGACCTTCTCCAGTGGTGGGTGATGTAACGCATGATTCTCTGCTGTTGGACCTCTCTCCTCTGTCTGGGTGCTTGGGCCTAAATAACTGAAAGTGGCCTTATCCAGTGGTGGGTGATATGACGCATTATTCTCTGCTGTTGGACCTCTCTCCTCTGTCTGGGTGCCGTGGGCTAAATATCTGGAAGTGGCCTTCTCCAGTGGTGGGTGATATGATGCGTGATTCTCTGCTGTTGGACCTCTCTCCTCTGTCTGGGTACTGGGGCCTAAATAACAGAAAGTGGCCTTCTCCAGTGGTGGGTAATATAACGCATGATTCTCTGCTGTTGGACCTCTCTCATCTGTCTGGGTGCTGGGGCCTAAATAACTGAAAGTGGCCTTCTTCAGTGGTGGGTGATATGACGCATGATTCTCTGCTGTGGGACCTCTCTCCTCTGTCTGGGTGCTGGGGCCTAAATAACTGAAAGTGGCCTTCTCCAGTGGTGGGTGATATGACGCATGATTCTCTGCTGTGGGACTTCTCTACTCTTTCTGGGTGCTGGGGCCTAAATAACTGAAAGTGGCCTTCTCCAGTGGTGGGCGATATGACGCATGATTCTCTGCTGTGGGACCTTTCTCCTCTGTCTGGGTGCTGGGGACTAAATAACTGAAAGTGGCCTTCTCCAGTGGTGGGTGATATGACGCATGATTCTCTGCTGTTGGACCTCTCTCCTCTGTCTTGGTGCTGAGGCCTAAATAACTGAATGTGGCCTTCTTCATTGGTGGGTGATATGACGCATGATTCTCTGCTGTTGGACCTCTCTCCTCTGTCTGGGTGCTGGGGCCTAAATAACTGAAAGTGGTCTTCTCCAGTGGTGTTTGATATGACGCATGATTCTCTGCTGTGGGACCTCTCTCCTCTGTCTGGGTGCTGGGGCCTAAATAACTGAAAGTGGCCTTCTCCAGTGGTGGGTGATATAATGCAGGAATCTCTGCTGTTGGACCTCTCCCTCTGTCTGGGTGCTGGGGCCTAAATAACTGAAAGTGACCTTCTCTAGTGGTGGGTGATATGACGCATGATTCTCTGCTGTGGGACCTCTCTCCTCTGTCTGGGTGCTGAGTCCTAAATATCTGAAATTGGCCTTCTCCAGTGGTGGGTGATATGACGCATGATTCTCTGCTGTGGGACCTCTCTCCTCCTTCTGGTTGCCGTGGGCTATATATCTGGATCTGGCCTTTTCCAGTGGTGGGTGATATGACGCATGATTCTCTGCTGTTGGACCCCTCTCCTCTGTCTGGGTGCTGGGGCCTAAATAACTGAAAGTGGCCTTCTCCAGTGGTGGGTGATATGACGCATGATTCTCTGCTGTGGGACTTCTCTCCTCTGTCTGGGTGCTGGGGCCTAAATAACTGAAAGTGGCCTTCTCCAGTGGTGGGTGATATGACGCATGATTCTCTGCTGTGGGACCTCTCTCCTCTGTCTGGGTGCTGGGGCGTAAATAACTGAAAGTGGCCTTCTCCAGTGGTGGGTGATATGACGCATGATTCTCTGCTGTGGGACTTCTCTCCTCTGTCTGGGTGCTGGGGCCTAAATAACTGAAAGTGGCCTTCTCCAGTGGTGGGTGATATGACGCATGATTCTCTGCTGTTGGACCTCTCTCCTCTGTCTTGGTGCTGAGGCCTAAATAACTGAATGTGGCCTTCTCCATTGGTGGGTGATATGACGCATGATTCTCTGCTGTTGGACCTCTCTCCTCTGTCTGGGTGCTGGGGCCTAAATAACTGAAAGTGGCCTTCTCCAGTGGTGTTTGATATGACGCATGATTCTCTGCTGTTGGACCTCTCTCCTCTGTCTGGGTGCTGGGTCCTAAATAACTGAAAGTGGCCTTCTCCAGTGGTGTTTGATATGACGAATGATTCTCTGCTGTTGGACCTCTCTCCTCTGTCTGGGTGCTGGGGCCTAAATAACTGAAATTGGCCTTCTCCAGTGGTGTTTGATATGACGAATGATTCTCTGCTGTGGGACCTCTCTCCTCTGTCTGGGTGCTGGGGCCTAAATAACTGAAAGTGGCCTTCTCCAGTGGTGGGTGATGTAACGCATGATTCTCTGCTGTTGGACCTCTCTCCTCTGTCTGTGTGCTGGGGCCTAAATAACTGAAAGTGGTCTTATCCAGTGGTGGGTGATATGACGCATTATTCTCTGCTGTTGGACCTCTCTCCTCTGTCTGGGTGCCGTGGGCTAAATATCTGGAAGTGGCCTTCTCCAGTGGTGGGTGATATGATGCGTGATTCTCTGCTGTTGGACCTCTCTCCTCTGTCTGGGTACTGGGGCCTAAATAACAGAAAGTTGCCTTCTCCAGTGGTGGGTAATATAACGCATGATTCTCTGCTGTTGGACCTCTCTCATCTGTCTGGGTGCTGGGGCCTAAATAACTGAAAGTGACCATCTCCAGTGGTGGGTGATATGACGCATGAGTCTCTGCTGTTGGACCTCTCTCCTCTGTCTGGTGCTTGGGCCTAAATAACTGAAAGTGGCCTTCTCCAGTGGTGGGTAATATGATGCATGATTCTCTGCTGTGGGACCTCTCTCCTCTGTCTGGGTGCTGGGGCCTAAATAACTGAAAGTTGCCTTCTCCAGTGGTGGGTGATATGACGCATGATTCTCTGCTGTTGGACCTCTCTCCTCTGTCTGGGTGCTGGGGCCTAAATAACTGAATGTGGCCTTTTCCAGTTGTGGGTGATATAACGCATGATTCTCTGCTGTTGGACCTCTCTCCTCTGTCTGGGTGCTGGGGCCCAAATAACTGAAAGTGGCCTTCTCCAGTGGTGCGTGATATGACGCATGATTCTCTGCTGTGGGACCTCTCTCCTCTGTCTGGGTGCTGGGGCCTAAATAATTGAAAGTGGCCTTCTCCAGTGGTGGGTGATATGACGCATGATTCTCTGCTGTTGGACCTCTCTCCTCTGTCTGGGTGCTGGGGCCTAAATAACTAAAAGTGGCCTTATCCAGTGGTGGTTGATATGACGCATGATTCTCTGCTGTGGGACCTCTCTCCTCTGTCTGGTTGCTGGGTTCTAAATAACTGAAAGTGGCCTTCTCTAGTGGTGGGTGATATGACGCATGATTCTCTGCTGTTGGACCTCTCTCATCTGTCTGGGTGCTGGGGCCTAAATAACTGAAAGTGGCCTTCTCTAGTGGTGGGTGATATGACGCATGATTCTCTGCTGTTGGACCTCTCTCCTCTGTCTGGTGCTGGGGCCTAAATAACTGAAAGTGGCCTTCTTCAGTGGTGGGTAATATGATGCATGATTCTCTGCTGTGGGACCTCTCTCCTCTGTCTGGGTGCTGGGGCCTAAATATCTGAAAGTTGCCTTCTCCAGTGGTGGGTGATATGACGCATGATTCTCTGCTGTGGGACCTCTCTCCTCTGTCTGGGTGCTGGGGCCTAAATAACTGAATGTGGCCTTTTCCAGTGGTGGGTGATATGACGCATGATTCTCTGCTGTTGGACCACTCTCCTCTGTCTGGGTGCTGGGGCCTAAATAACTGAAAGTGGCCTTCTCCAGTGGTGTTTGATATGACACATGATTCTCTCCTGTTGGACCTCTCTCATCTGTCTTGGTGCTGGGGCCTAAATAACTGAAAGTGGACTTCTCCAGTGGTGGGTGATATGACGCAGGATTCTCTGCTGTTGGACCTCTCTCCTCTGTCTGGGTGCTGGGGCCTAAATAACTGAAAGCTGTCTTCTCCAGTGGTGGGTGATATGACGCATGATTCTCTGCTGTTGGACCTCTCTCCTCTGTCTAGGTGCTGAGGCCTAAATATCTGAAAGTGGCCTTCTCCAGTGTTGGGTGATATGACGCATGATTCTCTGCTGTTGGACCTCTCTCCTCTGTCTGGGTGCTGGGGCCTAAATAACTGAAAGTGGCCTTCTCCAGTGGTGGGTGATATGACGCATGATTCTCTGCTGTGGGACCTCTCTCCTCCTGTCTGGGTGCCGGGTGCTAAATATCTGAATCTGGCCTTCTCCAGTGGTGGGTGATATGACGCATGATTCTCTGCTGTTGGACCTCTCTCCTCTGTCTGGGTGCTGGGGCCTAAATAACTGAATGTGACCTTCTCCAGTGGTGGGTGATGTAACGCATGATTCTCTGCTGTTGGACCTCTCTCCTCTGTCTGGGTGCTTGGGCCTAAATAACTGAAAGTGGCCTTATCCAGTGGTGGGTGATATGACGCATTATTCTCTGCTGTTGGACCTCTCTCCTCTGTCTGGGTGCTGTGGGCTAAATATCTGGAAGTGGCCTTCTCCAGTGGTGGGTGATATGACGCGTGATTCTCTGCTGTTGGACCTCTCTCCTCTGTCTGGGTGCTGGGGCCTAAATAACTGAAAGTGGCCTTCTCCAGTGGTGGGTGATGTAACGCATGATTCTCTGCTGTTGGACCTCTCTCCTCTGTCTGGGTGCTTGGGCCTAAATAACTGAAAGTGGCCTTATCCAGTGGTGGGTGATATGACGCATTATTCTCTGCTGTTGGACCTCTCTCCTCTGTCTGGGTGCCGTGGGCTAAATATCTGGAAGTGGCCTTCTCCAGTGGTGGGTGATATGATGCGTGATTCTCTGCTGTTGGACCTCTCTCCTCTGTCTGGGTACTGGGGCCTAAATAACAGAAAGTGGCCTTCTCCAGTGGTGGGTAATATAACGCATGATTCTCTGCTGTTGGACCTCTCTCATCTGTCTGGGTGCTGGGGCCTAAATAACTGAAAGTGGCCTTCTTCAGTGGTGGGTGATATGACGCATGATTCTCTGCTGTGGGACCTCTCTCCTCTGTCTGGGTGCTGGGGCCTAAATAACTGAAAGTGGCCTTCTCCAGTGGTGGGTGATATGACGCATGATTCTCTGCTGTGGGACTTCTCTACTCTTTCTGGGTGCTGGGGCCTAAATAACTGAAAGTGGCCTTCTCCAGTGGTGGGCGATATGACGCATGATTCTCTGCTGTGGGACCTTTCTCCTCTGTCTGGGTGCTGGGGACTAAATAACTGAAAGTGGCCTTCTCCAGTGGTGGGTGATATGACGCATGATTCTCTGCTGTTGGACCTCTCTCCTCTGTCTTGGTGCTGAGGCCTAAATAACTGAATGTGGCCTTCTTCATTGGTGGGTGATATGACGCATGATTCTCTGCTGTTGGACCTCTCTCCTCTGTCTGGGTGCTGGGGCCTAAATAACTGAAAGTGGTCTTCTCCAGTGGTGTTTGATATGACGCATGATTCTCTGCTGTGGGACCTCTCTCCTCTGTCTGGGTGCTGGGGCCTAAATAACTGAAAGTGGCCTTCTCCAGTGGTGGGTGATATAATGCAGGAATCTCTGCTGTTGGACCTCTCCCCTCTGTCTGGGTGCTGGGGCCTAAATAACTGAAAGTGACCTTCTCTAGTGGTGGGTGATATGACGCATGATTCTCTGCTGTGGGACCTCTCTCCTCTGTCTGGGTGCTGAGTCCTAAATATCTGAAATTGGCCTTCTCCAGTGGTGGGTGATATGACGCATGATTCTCTGCTGTGGGACCTCTCTCCTCCTTCTGGTTGCCGTGGGCTATATATCTGGATCTGGCCTTTTCCAGTGGTGGGTGATATGACGCATGATTCTCTGCTGTTGGACCCCTCTCCTCTGTCTGGGTGCTGGGGCCTAAATAACTGAAAGTGGCCTTCTCCAGTGGTGGGTGATATGACGCATGATTCTCTGCTGTGGGACTTCTCTCCTCTGTCTGGGTGCTGGGGCCTAAATAACTGAAAGTGGCCTTCTCCAGTGGTGGGTGATATGACGCATGATTCTCTGCTGTGGGACCTCTCTCCTCTGTCTGGGTGCTGGGGCGTAAATAACTGAAAGTGGCCTTCTCCAGTGGTGGGTGATATGACGCATGATTCTCTGCTGTGGGACTTCTCTCCTCTGTCTGGGTGCTGGGGCCTAAATAACTGAAAGTGGCCTTCTCCAGTGGTGGGTGATATGACGCATGATTCTCTGCTGTTGGACCTCTCTCCTCTGTCTTGGTGCTGAGGCCTAAATAACTGAATGTGGCCTTCTCCATTGGTGGGTGATATGACGCATGATTCTCTGCTGTTGGACCTCTCTCCTCTGTCTGGGTGCTGGGGCCTAAATAACTGAAAGTGGCCTTCTCCAGTGGTGTTTGATATGACGCATGATTCTCTGCTGTTGGACCTCTCTCCTCTGTCTGGGTGCTGGGTCCTAAATAACTGAAAGTGGCCTTCTCCAGTGGTGTTTGATATGACGAATGATTCTCTGCTGTTGGACCTCTCTCCTCTGTCTGGGTGCTGGGGCCTAAATAACTGAAATTGGCCTTCTCCAGTGGTGTTTGATATGACGAATGATTCTCTGCTGTGGGACCTCTCTCCTCTGTCTGGGTGCTGGGGCCTAAATAACTGAAAGTGGCCTTCTCCAGTGGTGGGTGATATGACGCATGATTCTCTGCTGTGGGACTTCTCTCCTCTGTCTGGGTGCTGGGGCCTAAATAACTGAAAGTGGCCTTCTCCAGTGGTGGGTGATATGACGCATGATTCTCTGCTGTGGGACCTCTCTCCTCCTTCTGGTTGCTGGGGCCTAAATAACTGAAAGTGGTCTTCTCCAGTGGTGTTTGATATGACGCATGATTCTCTGCTGTGGGACCTCTCTCCTCTGTCTGGGTGCTGGGGCCTAAATAACTGAAAGTGGCCTTCTCCAGTGGTGGGTGATATGACGCATGATTCTCTGCTGTGGGACTTCTCTACTCTTTCTGGGTGCTGGGGCCTAAATAACTGAAAGTGGCCTTCTCCAGTGGTGGGCGATATGACGCATGATTCTCTGCTGTGGGACCTTTCTCCTCTGTCTGGGTGCTGGGGACTAAATAACTGAAAGTGGCCTTCTCCAGTGGTGGGTAATATAACGCATGATTCTCTGCTGTTGGACCTCTCTCCTCTGTCTGGGTGCTGGGGCCTAAATAACTGAAAGTGGCCTTCTCCAGTGGTGGGTGATATGACGCATGATTCTCTGCTGTGGGACTTCTCTCCTCTGTCTGGGTGCTGGGGCCTAAATAACTGAAAGTGGCCTTCTCCAGTGGTGGGTGATATGACGCATGATTCTCTGCTGTTGGACCTCTCTCCTCTGTCTTGGTGCTGAGGCCTAAATAACTGAATGTGGCCTTCTCCATTGGTGGGTGATATGACGCATGATTCTCTGCTGTTGGACCTCTCTCCTCTGTCTGGGTGCTGGGGCCTAAATAACTGAAAGTGGCCTTCTCCAGTGGTGTTTGATATGACGCATGATTCTCTGCTGTTGGACCTCTCTCCTCTGTCTGGGTGCTGGGTCCTAAATAACTGAAAGTGGCCTTCTCCAGTGGTGTTTGATATGACGAATGATTCTCTGCTGTTGGACCTCTCTCCTCTGTCTGGGTGCTGGGGCCTAAATAACTGAAAGTGGCCTTCTCCAGTGGTGTTTGATATGACGAATGATTCTCTGCTGTGGGACCTCTCTCCTCTGTCTGGGTGCTGGGGCCTAAATAACTGAAAGTGGCCTTCTCCAGTGGTGGGTGATGTAACGCATGATTCTCTGCTGTTGGACCTCTCTCCTCTGTCTGTGTGCTGGGGCCTAAATAACTGAAAGTGGTCTTATCCAGTGGTGGGTGATATGACGCATTATTCTCTGCTGTTGGACCTCTCTCCTCTGTCTGGGTGCCGTGGGCTAAATATCTGGAAGTGGCCTTCTCCAGTGGTGGGTGATATGATGCGTGATTCTCTGCTGTTGGACCTCTCTCCTCTGTCTGGGTACTGGGGCCTAAATAACTGAAAGTGGCCTTCTCCAGTGGTGGGTAATATAAAGCATGATTCTCTGCTGTTGGACCTCTCTCATCTGTCTGGGTGCTGGGGCCTAAATAACTGAAAGTGACCATCTCCAGTGGTGGGTGATATGACGCATGATTCTCTGCTGTTGGACCTCTCTCCTCTGTCTGGTGCTTGGGCCTAAATAACTGAAAGTGGCCTTCTCCAGTGGTGGGTAATATGATGCATGATTCTCTGCTGTGGGACCTCTCTCCTCTGTCTGGGTGCTGGGGCCTAAATAACTGAAAGTTGCCTTCTCCAGTGGTGGGTGATATGACGCATGATTCTCTGCTGTTGGACCTCTCTCCTCTGTCTGGGTGCTGGGGCCTAAATAACTGAATGTGGCCTTTTCCAGTTGTGGGTGATATGACGCATGATTCTCTGCTGTTGGACCTCTCTCCTCTGTCTGGGTGCTGGGGCCTAAATAACTGAAAGTGGCCTTCTCCAGTGGTGTTTGATATGACACATGATTCTCTGCTGTTGGACCTCTCTCCTCTGTCTGGGTGCTGGGGCCTAAATAACTGAAAGTGGCCTTCTCCAGTGGTGGGTGATATGACGCATGATTTTCTGCTGTGGGACCTCTCTCCTCTGTCTGGGTGCTGAGGCCTAAATATCTGAAAGTGGCCTTCTCCAGTGGTGGGTGATATGACGCATGATTCTCTGCTGTTGGACCTCTCTCCTCTGTCTGGGTGCCGTGGGCTAAATATCTGGAAGTGGCCTTCTCCAGTGGTGGGTGATATAACTCATGATTCTCTGCTGTTGGACCTCTCTCCTCTGTCTGTGTGCTAGGGCCTAAATAACATAAAGTGGCCTTCTCCAGTGGTGGGTAATATGACGCATGATTCTCTGCTGTTGGACCTCTCTCCTCTGTCTGGGTGCTGGGGCCTAAATAACTGAAAGTGGCCTTCTCCAGTGGTGGGTGATATGACGCATGATTCTCTGCTGTTGGACCTCTCTCCTCTGTCTGGGTGCTGGGGCCTAAATAACTGAAAGTGGCCTTCTCCAGTGGTGGGTGATATGACGCATGATTCTCCGCTGTGGGACCTCTGTTCTCTGTCTGGGTGCTGGGGCCTAAATAACTGAAAGTGGCCTTCTCCAGTGATGGGTGATATGACGCATGATTCTCTGCTGTTGGACCTCTCTCCTCTGTCTGGGTGCCGTAGGCTAAATATCTCGAAGTGGCCTTCTCCAGTGGTGGGTGATATAACGCATGATTCTCTGCTGTTGGAACTCTCTCCTCTGTCTGGGTGCTGGTTCCTAAATAACTAAAAGTGGCCTTTTCCAGTGGTGGGTGATATGACGCATGATTCTCTGCTGTTGGACTTCTCTCCTCTGTCTGGGTGCTGGGGCCTAAATAACTGAAAGTAGCCTTCTCCAGTGGTGGGTAATATGATGCATGATTCTCTGCTGTGGGACCTCTCTCCTCTGTCTGGGTGCTGGGGCCTAAATAACTGAATGTGGCCTTCTCCAGTGGTGGGTGATATGACGCATGATTCTTTGCTGTTGGTCCTCTCTCATCTGTCTGGGTGCTGGGGCCTAAATAACTGAAAGATGCCTTCTCCAGTGGTGGGTGATGTAACGCATGATTCTCTGCTGTTGGACCTCTCTCCTCTGTCTGTGTGCTGGGGCCTAAATAACTGAAAGTGGTCTTATCCAGTGGTGGGTGATATGACGCATTATTCTCTGCTGTTGGACCTCTCTCCTCTGTCTGGGTGCCGTGGGCTAAATATCTGGAAGTGGCCTTCTCCAGTGGTGGGTGATATGATGCGTGATTCTCTGCTGTTGGACCTCTCTCCTCTGTCTGGGTACTGGGGCCTAAATAAGAGAAAGTTGCCTTCTCCAGTGGTGGGTAATATAACGCATGATTCTCTGCTGTTGGACCTCTCTCCTCTGTCTGGGTGCCGTGGGCTAAATATCTCGAAGTGGCCTTCTCCAGTGGTGGGTGATATGACGCATGATTCTCTGCTGTTGGACCTCTCTCCTCTGTCTGGGTGCTGGGGCCCAAATAACTGAAAGTGGCCTTCTCCAGTGGTGGGTGATATGACGCATGATTCTTTGCTGTTTGTCATCTCTCATCTGTCTGGGTGCTGGGGCCTAAATAACTGAAAGTTGCCTTCTCCAGTGGTGGGTGATATGACGCATGATTCTCTGCTGTGGGACATCTCTCCTCTGTCTGGGTGCTGGGGCCTAAATAACTGAATGTGACCTTCTCCAGTGGTGGGTGATATGACGCATGATTATTTGCTGTTGGTCCTCTCTCATCTGTCCGGGTGCTGGGGCCTAAATAACTGACAGTGGCCTTCTCCAGTGGTGGGTGGTATGAAGAATGATTCTCTGCTGTGGGACCTCTCTTCTCTGTCTGGGTGCTGGGGCCTAAATAAATGAAAGTGGCCTTCTCCAGTGGTGGGTGATATGACGCATGATTCTCTGCTGTTGGACTTCTCTCCTCTGTCTGGGTGCCGTGGGCTAAATATCTCGAAGTGGCCTTCTCCAGTGGTGGGTGATATAACGCATGATTCTCTGCTGTTGGACCTCTCTCCTCTGTCTGGGTGCTGGGGCCCAACTAACTGAAAGTGGCCTTCTCCAGTGGTGGGTGATATGACGCATGATTCTCTGCTGTGGGACCTCTCTCCTCTGACTGGGTGCTGGGGCCTAAATAACTGAAAGTGGCCTTCTCCAGTGGTGGGTGATATGACGCATGATTCTCTGCTGTGGGACCTCTCTCCTCTGTCTGGGTGCTGGGGCATAAATATCTGGAACTGGCATTCTCCAGTGGTGGGTGATATGACGCATGATTCTCTGCTGTTAGACCTCTCTCCTCTATCTGGGTGCTTGGGCCTAAATAACTAAAAGTGGCCTTATCCAGTGGTGGTTGATATGACGCATGATTCTCTGCTGTGCGACCTCTCTCCTCTGTCTGGGTGCTGGGTTCTAAATAACTGAAAGTGGCCTTCTCTAGTGGTGGGTGATATGACGCATGATTCTCTGCTGTTGGACCTCTCTCATCTGTCTGGGTGCTGGGGCCTAAATAACTGAAAGTGACCTTCTCCAGTGGTGGGTGATATGACGCATGATTCTCTGCTGTTGGACCTCTCTCCTCTGTCTGGTGCTGGGGCCTAACTAACTGAAAGTGGCCTTCTTCAGTGGTGGGTAATATGATGCATGATTCTCTGCTGTGGGACATCTCTCCTCTATCTGGGTGCTGAGGCCTAAATATCTGAAAGTGGCCTTCTCCAGTGTTGGGTGATATGACGCATGATTCTCTGCTGTTGGACCTCTCTCCTCTGTCTGGGTGCTGGGGCCTAAATAACTGAAATTGGCCTTCTCCAGTGGTGGGTGATATGACGCATGATTCTCTGCTGTGGGACCTCTCTCCTCCTTCTGGTTGCCGTGGGCTATATATCTGGATCTGGCCTTTTCCAGTGGTGGGTGATATGACGCATGATTCTCTGCTGTTGGACCTCTCTCCTCTGTCTGGGTGCTGGGGCCTAAATAACTGAAAGCTGTCTTCTCCAGTGGTGGGTGATATGACGCATGATTCTCTGCTGTTGGACCTCTCTCCTCTGTCTGGGTGCTGAGGCCTAAATATCTGAAAGTGGCCTTCTCCAGTGTTGGGTGATATGACGCATGATTCTCTGCTGTTGGACCTCTCTCCTCTGTCTGGGTGCTGGGGCCTAAATAACTGAAAGTGGCCTTCTCCAGTGGTGGGTGATATGACGCATGATTCTCTGCTGTGGGACCTCTCTCCTCCTTCTGGTTGCCGTGGGCTATATATCTGGATCTGGCCTTTTCCAGTGGTGGGTGATATGACGCATGATTCTCTGCTGTTGGACCTCTCTCCTCTGTCTGGGTGCTGGGGCCTAAATAACTGAAAGTGGCCTTCTTCAGTGGTGGGTGATATGACGCATGATTCTCTGCTGTGGGACCTCTCTCCTCTGTCTGGGTGCTGGGGCCTAAATAACTGAAAGTGGCCTTCTCCAGTGGTGGGTGATATGACGCATGATTCTCTGCTGTGGGACTTCTCTCCTCTTTCTGGGTGCTGGGGCCTAAATAACTGAAAGTGGCCTTCTCCAGTGGTGGGCGATATGACGCATGATTCTCTGCTGTGGGACCTTTCTCCTCTGTCTGGGTGCTGGGGACTAAATAACTGAAAGTGGCCTTCTCCAGTGGTGGGTGATATGACGCATGATTCTCTGCTGTTGGACCTCTCTCCTCTGTCTTGGTGATGAGGCCTAAATAACTGAATGTGGCCTTCTTCATTGGTGGGTGATATGACGCATGATTCTCTGCTGTTGGACCTCTCTCCTCTGTCTGGGTGCTGGGGCCTAAATAACTGAAAGTGGCCTTCTCCAGTGGTGTTTGATATGACGAATGATTCTCTGCTGTGGGACCTCTCTCCTCTGTCTGGGTGCTGGGGCCTAAATAACTGAAAGTGGCCTTCTCCAGTGGTGGGTGATGTAACGCATGATTCTCTGCTGTTGGACCTCTCTCCTCTGTCTGGGTGCTTGGGCCTAAATAACTGAAAGTGGCCTTATCCAGTGGTGGGTGATATGACGCATTATTCTCTGCTGTTGGACCTCTCTCCTCTGTCTGGGTGCTGGGGCTAAATATTTGGAAGTGGCCTTCTCCAGTGGTGGGTGATATGATGCGTGATTCTCTGCTGTTGGACCTCTCTCCTCTGTCTGGGTACTGGGGCCTAAATAACAGAAAGTGGCCTTCTCCAGTGGTGGGTAATATAACGCATGATTCTCTGCTGTTGGACCTCTCTCATCTGTCTGGGTGCTGGGGCCTAAATAACTGAAAGTGACCTTCTCCAGTGGTGGGTGATATGACGCATGATTCTCTGCTGTTGGACCTCTCTCCTCTGTCTGGTGCTGGGGACTAAATAACTGAAAGTGGCCTTCTCCAGTGGTGGGTAATATGATGCATGATTCTCTGCTGTGGGACCTCTCTCCTCTGTCTGGATGCTGGGGCCTAAATAACTGAAAGTTGCCTTCTCCAGTGGTGGGTGATATGACGCATGATTCTCTGCTGTTGGACCTCTCTCCTCTGTCTGGGTGCTGGGGCCTAAATAACTGAATGTGGCCTTTTCCAGTTGTGGGTGATATGACGCATGATTCTCTGCTGTTGGACCTCTCTCCTCTGTCTGGGTGCTGGGGCCTACATAACTGAAAGTGGCCTTCTCCAGTGGTGTTTGATATGACACATGATTCTCTGCTGTTGGACCTCTCTCCTCTGTCTGGGTGCTGGGGCCTAAATAACTGAAAGTGGCCTTCTCCAGTGGTGGGTGATATGACGCATGATTTTCTGCTGTGGGACCTCTCTCCTCTGTCTGGGTGCTGAGGCCTAAATATCTGAAAGTGGCCTTCTCCAGTGGTGGGTGATATGACGCATGATTCTCTGCTGTTGGACCTCTCTCCTCTGTCTGGGTGCCGTGGGCTAAATATCTGGAAGTGGCCTTCTCCAGTGGTGGGTGATATAACTCATGATTCTCTGCTGTTGGACCTCTCTCCTCTGTCTGTGTGCTAGGGCCTAAATAACATAAAGTGGCCTTCTCCAGTGGTGGGTAATATGACGCATGATTCTCTGCTGTTGGACCTCTCTCCTCTGTCTGGGTGCTGGGGCCTAAATAACTGAAAGTGGTCTTATCCAGTGGTGGGTGATATGACGCATTATTCTCTGCTGTTGGACCTCTCTCCTCTGTCTGGGTGCCGTGGGCTAAATATCTGGAAGTGGCCTTCTCCAGTGGTGGGTGATATGATGCGTGATTCTCTGCTGTTGGACCTCTCTCCTCTGTCTGGGTACTGGGGCCTAAATAAGAGAAAGTTGCCTTCTCCAGTGGTGGGTAATATAACGCATGATTCTCTGCTGTTGGACCTCTCTCATCTGTCTGGGTGCTGGGGCCTAAATAACTGAAAGTGACCATCTCCAGTGGTGGGTGATATGACGCATGAGTCTCTGCTGTTGGACCTCTCTCCTCTGTCTGGTGCTTGGGCCTAAATAACTGAAAGTGGCCTTCTCCAGTGGTGGGTAATATGATGCATGATTCTCTGCTGTGGGACCTCTCTCCTCTGTCTGGGTGCTGGGGCCTAAATAACTGAAAGTTGCCTTCTCCAGTGGTGGGTGATATGACGCATGATTCTCTGCTGTTGGACCTCTCTCCTCTGTCTGGGTGCTGGGGCCTAAATAACTGAATGTGGCCTTTTCCAGTTGTGGGTGATATGACGCATGATTCTCTGCTGTTGGACCTCTCTCCTCTGTCTGGGTGCTGGGGCCTAAATAACTGAAAGTGGCCTTCTCCAGTGGTGTTTGATATGACACATGATTCTCTGCTGTTGGACCTCTCTCCTCTGTCTGGGTGCTGGGGCCTAAATAACTGAAAGTGGCCTTCTCCAGTGGTGGGTGATATGACGCATGATTTTCTGCTGTGGGACCTCTCTCCTCTGTCTGGGTGCTGAGGCCTAAATATCTGAAAGTGGCCTTCTCCAGTGGTGGGTGATATGACGCATGATTCTCTGCTGTTGGACCTCTCTCCTCTTTCTGGGTGCCGTGGGCTAAATATCTGGAAGTGGCCTTCTCCAGTGGTGGGTGATATAACTCATGATTCTCTGCTGTTGGACCTCTCTCCTCTGTCTGTGTGCTAGGGCCTAAATAACATAAAGTGGCCTTCTCCAGTGGTGGGTAATATGACGCATGATTCTCTGCTGTTGGACCTCTCTCCTCTGTCTCGGTGCTGGGGCCTAAATAACTGAAAGTGGCCTTCTCCAGTAGTGGGTGATATGACGCATGATTCTCTGCTGTTGGACCTCTCTCCTCTGTCTGGGTGCTGGGGCCTAAATAACTGAAAGTGGCCTTCTCCAGTGGTGGGTGATATGACGCATGATTCTCCGCTGTGGGACCTCTGTTCTCTGTCTGGGTGCTGGGGCCTAAATAACTGAAAGTGGCCTTCTCCAGTGATGGGTGATATGACGCATGATTCTCTGCTGTTGGACCTCTCTCCTTTGTCTGGGTGCCGTAGGCTAAATATCTCGAAGTGGCCTTCTCCAGTGGTGGGTGATATAACGCATGATTCTCTGCTGTTGGAACTCTCTCCTCTGTCTGGGTGCTGGTTCCTAAATAACTAAAAGTGGCCTTCTCTAGTGGTGGGTGATATGAAGCATGATTCTCTGTTGTTGGACCTCTCTCCTCTGTCTGGTTGCTGGGGCCTAAATAACTGAAAGTGACCTTTTCCAGTGGTGGGTGATATGACGCATGATTCTCTGCTGTTGGACTTCTCTCCTCTGTCTGGGTGCTGGGGCCTAAATAACTGAAAGTAGCCTTCTCCAGTGGTGGGTAATATGATGCATGATTCTCTGCTGTGGGACCTCTCTCCTCTGTCTGGGTGCTGGGGCCTAAATAACTGAATGTGGCCTTCTCCAGTGGTGGGTGATATGACGCATGATTCTTTGCTGTTGGTCCTCTCTCATCTGTCTGGGTGCTGGGGCCTAAATAACTGAAAGTTGCCTTCTCCAGTGGTGGGTGATATGACGCATGATTCTCTGCTGTGGGACCTCTCTCCTCTATCTGGGTGCTGGGGCCTAAATAACTGAATGTGACCTTCTCCAGTGGATGGTGATATGACGCATGATTCTTTGCTGTTGGTCCTCTCTCATCTGTCCGGGTGCTGGGGCCTAAATAACTGACAGTGGCCTTCTCCAGTGGTGGGTGGTATGACGAATGATTCTCTGCTGTGGGACCTCTCTTCTCTGTGTGGGTGCTGAGGCCTAAATAACTGAAAGTGGCCTTCTCCAGTGGTGGGTGATATGACGCATGATTCTCTGCTGTTGGACCTCTCTCCTCTGTCTGGGTGCCGTGGGCTAAATATCTCGAAGTGGCCTTCTCCAGTGGTGGGTGATATGACGCATGATTCTCTGCTGTTGGACCTCTCTCCTCTGTCTGGGTGCTGGGGCCCAAATAACTGAAAGTGGCCTTCTCCAGTGGTGGGTGATATGACGCATGATTCTTTGCTGTTTGTCATCTCTCATCTGTCTGGGTGCTGGGGCCTAAATAACTGAAAGTTGCCTTCTCCAGTGGTGGGTGATATGACGCATGATTCTCTGCTGTGGGACATCTCTCCTCTGTCTGGGTGCTGGGGCCTAAATAACTGAATGTGACCTTCTCCAGTGGTGGGTGATATGACGCATGATTCTTTGCTGTTGGTCCTCTCTCATCTGTACGGGTGCTGGGGCCTAAATAACTGACAGTGGCCTTCTCCAGTGGTGGGTGGTATGAAGAATGATTCTCTGCTGTGGGACCTCTCTTCTCTGTCTGGGTGCTGGGGCCTAAATAAATGAAAGTGGCCTTCTCCAGTGGTGGGTGATATGACGCATGATTCTCTGCTGTTGGACTTCTCTCCTCTGTCTGGGTGCCGTGGGCTAAATATCTCGAAGTGGCCTTCTCCAGTGGTGGGTGATATAACGCATGATTCTCTGCTGTTGGACCTCTCTCCTCTGTCTGGGTGCTGGGGCCCAACTAACTGAAAGTGGCCTTCTCCAGTGGTGGGTGATATGACGCATGATTCTCTGCTGTGGGACCTCTCTCCTCTGACTGGGTGCTGGGGCCTAAATAACTGAAAGTGGCCTTCTCCAGTGGTGGGTGATATGACGCATGATTCTCTGCTGTGGGACCTCTCTCCTCTGTCTGGGTGCTGGGGCATAAATATCTGGAACTGGCATTCTCCAGTGGTGGGTGATATGACGCATGATTCTCTGCTGTTAGACCTCTCTCCTCTATCTGGGTGCTTGGGCCTAAATAACTAAAAGTGGCCTTATCCAGTGGTGGTTGATATGACGCATGATTCTCTGCTGTGCGACCTCTCTCCTCTGTCTGGGTGCTGGGTTCTAAATAACTGAAAGTGGCCTTCTCTAGTGGTGGGTGATATGACGCATGATTCTCTGCTGTAGGAACCTCTCTCATCTGTCTGGGTGCTGGGGCCTAAATAACTGAAAGTGACCTTCTCCAGTGGTGGGTGATATGACGCATGATTCTCTGCTGTTGGACCTCTCTCCTCTGTCTGGTGCTGGGGCCTAACTAACTGAAAGTGGCCTTCTTCAGTGGTGGGTAATATGATGCATGATTCTCTGCTGTGGGACATCTCTCCTCTATCTGGGTGCTGAGGCCTAAATATCTGAAAGTGGCCTTCTCCAGTGTTGGGTGATATGACGCATGATTCTCTGCTGTTGGACCTCTCTCCTCTGTCTGGGTGCTGGGGCCTAAATAACTGAAATTGGCCTTCTCCAGTGGTGGGTGATATGACGCATGATTCTCTGCTGTGGGACCTCTCTCCTCCTTCTGGTTGCCGTGGGCTATATATCTGGATCTGGCCTTTTCCAGTGGTGGGTGATATGACGCATGATTCTCTGCTGTTGGACCTCTCTCCTCTGTCTGGGTGCTGGGGCCTAAATAACTGAAAGCTGTCTTCTCCAGTGGTGGGTGATATGACGCATGATTCTCTGCTGTTGGACCTCTCTCCTCTGTCTGGGTGCTGAGGCCTAAATATCTGAAAGTGGCCTTCTCCAGTGTTGGGTGATATGACGCATGATTCTCTGCTGTTGGACCTCTCTCCTCTGTCTGGGTGCTGGGGCCTAAATAACTGAAATTGGCCTTCTCCAGTGGTGGGTGATATGACGCATGATTCTCTGCTGTGGGACCTCTCTCCTCCTTCTGGTTGCCGTGGGCTATATATCTGGATCTGGCCTTTTCCAGTGGTGGGTGATATGACGCATGATTCTCTGCTGTTGGACCTCTCTCCTCTGTCTGGGTGCTGGGGCCTAAATAACTGAAAGTGGCCTTCTTCAGTGGTGGGTGATATGACGCATGATTCTCTGCTGTGGGACCTCTCTCCTCTGTCTGGGTGCTGGGGCCTAAATAACTGAAAGTGGCCTTCTCCAGTGGTGGGTGATATGACGCATGATTCTCTGCTGTGGGACTTCTCTCCTCTTTCTGGGTGCTGGGGCCTAAATAACTGAAAGTGGCCTTCTCCAGTGGTGGGCGATATGACGCATGATTCTCTGCTGTGGGACCTTTCTCCTCTGTCTGGGTGCTGGGGACTAAATAACTGAAAGTGGCCTTCTCCAGTGGTGGGTGATATGACGCATGATTCTCTGCTGTTGGACCTCTCTCCTCTGTCTTGGTGATGAGGCCTAAATAACTGAATGTGGCCTTCTTCATTGGTGGGTGATATGACGCATGATTCTCTGCTGTTGGACCTCTCTCCTCTGTCTGGGTGCTGGGGCCTAAATAACTGAAAGTGGCCTTCTCCAGTGGTGTTTGATATGACGAATGATTCTCTGCTGTGGGACCTCTCTCCTCTGTCTGAGTGCTGGGGCCTAAATAACTGAAAGTGGCCTTCTCCAGTGGTGGGTGATGTAACGCATGATTCTCTGCTGTTGGACCTCTCCCCTCTGTCTGGGTGCTTGGGCCTAAATAACTGAAAGTGGCCTTATCCAGTGGTGGGTGATATGACTCATTATTCTCTGCTGTTGGACCTCTCTCCTCTGTCTGGGTGCTGGGGCTAAATATTTGGAAGTGGCCTTCTCCAGTGGTGGGTGATATGATGCGTGATTCTCTGCTGTTGGACCTCTCTCCACTGTCTGGGTACTGGGGCCTAAATAACAGAAAGTGGCCTTCTCCAGTGGTGGGTAATATAACGCATGATTCTCTGCTGTTGGACCTCTCTCATCTGTCTGGGTGCTGGGGCCTAAATAACTGAAAGTGACCTTCTCCAGTGGTGGTTGATATGACGCATGATTCTCTGCTGTTGGACCTCTCTCCTCTGTCTGGTGCTGGGGACTAAATAACTGAAAGTGGCCTTCTCCAGTGGTGGGTAATATGATGCATGATTCTCTGCTGTGGGACCTCTCTCCTCTGTCTGGATGCTGGGGCCTAAATAACTGAAAGTTGCCTTCTCCAGTGGTGGGTGATATGACGCATGATTCTCTGCTGTTGGACCTCTCTCCTCTGTCTGGGTGCTGGGGCCTAAATAACTGAATGTGGCCTTTTCCAGTTGTGGGTGATATGACGCATGATTCTCTGCTGTTGGACCTCTCTCCTCTGTCTGGGTGCTGGGGCCTACATAACTGAAAGTGGCCTTCTCCAGTGGTGTTTGATATGACACATGATTCTCTGCTGTTGGACCTCTCTCCTCTGTCTGGGTGCTGGGGCCTAAATAACTGAAAGTGGCCTTCTCCAGTGGTGGGTGATATGACGCATGATTTTCTGCTGTGGGACCTCTCTCCTCTGTCTGGGTGCTGAGGCCTAAATATCTGAAAGTGGCCTTCTCCAGTGGTGGGTGATATGACGCATGATTCTCTGCTGTTGGACCTCTCTCCTCTGTCTGGGTGCCGTGGGCTAAATATCTGGAAGTGGCCTTCTCCAGTGGTGGGTGATATAACTCATGATTCTCTGCTGTTGGACCTCTCTCCTCTGTCTGTGTGCTAGGGCCTAAATAACATAAAGTGGCCTTCTCCAGTGGTGGGTAATATGACGCATGATTCTCTGCTGTTGGACCTCTCTCCTCTGTCTGGGTGCTGGGGCCTAAATAACTGAAAGTGGCCTTATCCAGTGGTGGGTGATATGACGCATGATTCTCTGCTGTTGGACCTCTCTCCTCTGTCTGGGTGCTGGGGCCTAAATAACTGAAAGTGGCCTTCTCCAGTGGTGGGTGATATGACGCATGATTCTCCGCTGTGGGACCTCTGTTCTCTGTCTGGGTGCTGGGGCCTAAATAACTGAAAGTGGCCTTCTCCAGTGATGGGTGATATGACGCATGATTCTCTGCTGTTGGACCTCTCTCCTCTGTCTAGGTGCTGGGTCCTAAATAACTGAAAGTAGCCTTCTCCAGTGGTGGGTGATATGACGCATGATTCTCTGCTGTTGGACCTCTCTCCTCTGGCTTTGTGCTGGTTCCTAAATAACTAAAAGTGGCCTTCTCTAGTGGTGGGTGATATGAAGCATGATTCTCTGTTGTTGGACCTCTCTCCTCTGTCTGGTTGCTGGGGCCTAAATAACTGAAAGTGACCTTTTCCAGTGGTGGGTGATATGACGCATGATTCTCTGCTGTTGGACTTCTCTCCTCTGTCTGGGTGCTGGGGCCTAAATAACTGAAAGTAGCCTTCTCCAGTGGTGGGTAATATGATGCATGATTCTCTGCTGTGGGACCTCTCTCCTCTGTCTGGGTGCTGGGGCCTAAATAACTGAATGTGGCCTTCTCCAGTGGTGGGTGATATGACGCATGATTCTTTGCTGTTGGTCCTCTCTCATCTGTCTGGGTGCTGGGGCCTAAATAACTGAAAGTTGCCTTCTCCAGTGGTGGGTGATATGACGCATGATTCTCTGCTGTGGGACCTCTCTCCTCTGTCTGGGTGCTGGGGTCTAAATAACTGAATGTGACCTTCTCCAGTGGATGGTGATATGACGCATGATTCTTTGCTGTTGGTCCTCTCTCATCTGTCCGGGTGCTGGGGCCTAAATAACTGACAGTGGCCTTCTCCAGTGGTGTGTGGTATGACGAATGATTCTCTGCTGTGGGACCTCTCTTCTCTGTGTGGGTGCTGAGGCCTAAATAACTGAAAGTGGCCTTCTCCAGTGGTGGGTGATATGACGCATGATTCTCTGCTGTTGGACCTCTCTCCTCTGTCTGGGTGCCGTGGGCTAAATATCTCGAAGTGGCCTTCTCCAGTGGTGGGTGATATGATGCATGATTCTCTGCTGTTGGACCTCTCTCCTCTGTCTGGGTGCTGGGGCCCAAATAACTGAAAGTGGCCTTCTCCAGTGGTGGGTGATATGACGCATGATTCTTTGCTGTTGGTCATCTCTCATCTGTCTGGGTGCTGGGGCCTAAATAACTGAAAGTTGCCTTCTCCAGTGGTGGGTGATATGACGCATGATTCTCTGCTGTGGGACCTCTCTCCTCTGTCTGGGTGCTGGGGCCTAAATAACTGAATGTGACCTTCTCCAGTGGAGGGTGATATGACGCATGATTCTTTGCTGTTGGTCCTCTCTCATCTGTCCGGGTGCTGGGGCCTAAATAACTGACAGTGGCCTTCTCCAGTGGTGGGTGGTATGACGAATGATTCTCTGCTGTGGGACCTCTCTTCTCTGTCTGGGTGCTGGGGCCTAAATAACTGAAAGTGGCCTTCTCCAGTGGTGGGTGATATGACGCATGATTCTCTGCTGTTGGACCTCTCTCCTCTGTCTGGGTGCCGTGGGCTAAATATCTCGAAGTGGCCTTCTCCAGTGGTGGGTGATATAACGCATGATTCTCTGCTGTTGGACCTCTCTCCTCTGTCTGGGTGCTGGGGCCCAAATAACTGAAAGTGGCCTTCTCCAGTGGTGGGTGATATGACGCATGATTCTCTGCTGTTGGTCATCTCTCCTCTGTCTGGGTGCTGGGGCCTAAATAACTGAAAGTGGCCTTCTCCAGTGGTGGGTGATATGACGCATGATTCTCTGCTGTGGGACCTCTCTCCTCTGTCTGGGTGCTGGGGCCTAAATAACTGAATGTGACCTTCTCCAGTGGTGGGTGATATGACGCATGATTCTTTGCTGTTGGTCCTCTCTCATCTGTCCGGGTGCTGGGGCCTAAATAACTGACAGTGGCCTTCTCCAGTGGTGGGTGGTATGACGCATGATTCTCTGCTGTGGGACCTCTCTCCTCTGTCTGGGTGCTGGGGCCTAAATAACTGAAAGTGGCCTTCTCCAGTGGTGGGTGATATGACGCATGATTCTCTGCTGTTGGACCTCTCTCCTCTGTCTGGGTGCCGTGGGCTAAATATCTGAAAGTGGCCTTCTCCAGTGGTGGGTGATATGACGCATGATTCTCTGCTGTTGGACCTCTCTCATCTGTCTGGGTGCTGGGGCCTAAATAACTGAAAGTGGCCTTCTCCAGTGGTGGGTGATATGACGCATGATTCTCTGCTGTTGGACCTCTCTCCTCTGTCTGGGTGCTGGGGCCTAAATAACTGAAAGTGGCCTTCTCCAGTGGTGGGTGATATGACGCATGATTCTCTGCTGTTGGACCTCTCTCCTCTGTCTGGGTGCTGGGGCCTAAATAACTGAAAGTGGCCTTCTCCAGTGGTGGGTGATATGACGCATGATTCTCTGCTGTTGGACCTCTCTCCTCTGTCTGGGTGCTGGGGCCTAAATAACTGAAAGTGGCCTTCTCCAGTGGTGGGTGATATGACGCATGATTCTCTGCTGTGGGACCTCTCTTCTCTGTCTGGGTGCTGGGGCCTAAATAACTGAAAGTGGCCTTCTCCAGTGGTGTTTGATATGACGCATGATTCTCTGCTGTGGGACCTCTCTCCTCTGTCTGGGTGCTGGGGCCTAAATAACTGAAAGTGGCCTTCTCCAGTGGTGGGTGATATAATGCATGAATCTCTGCTGTTGGACCTCTCCCTCTGTCTGGGTGCTGGGGCCTAAATAACTGAAAGCTGTCTTCTCCAGTGGTGGGTGATATGACGCATGATTCTCTGCTGTGGGACCTCTCTCCTCTGTCTGGGTGCTGAGGCCTAAATATCTGAAAGTGGCCTTCTCCAATGGTGGGTGATATGACGCATGATTCTCTGCTTTTGGACCTCTCTCCTCTGTCTGGGTGCTGGGGCCTAAATAACTGAAATTGGCCTTCTCCAGTGGTGGGTGATATGACGCATGATTCTCTGCTGTGGGACCTCTCTCCTCCTTCTGGTTGCCGTGGGCTATATATCTGGATCTGGCCTTTTCCAGTGGTGGGTGATATGACGCATGATTCTCTGCTGTTGGACCTCTCTCCTCTGTCTGGGTGCTGGGGCCTAAATAACTGAAAGTGGCCTTCTCCAGTGGTGGGTGATATGACGCATGATTCTCTGCTGTGGGACCTCTCTCCTCTGTCTGGGTGCTGGGGCCTAAATAACTGAAAGTGGCCTTCTCCAGTGGTGGGTGATATGACGCATGATTCTCTGCTGTTGGACCTCTCTCCTCTGTCTTGGTGCTGAGGCCTAAATAACTGAATGTGGCCTTCTCCATTGGTGGGTGATATGACGCATGATTCTCTGCTGTTGGACCTCTCTCCTCTGTCTGGGTGCTGGGGCCTAAATAACTGAAAGTGGCCTTCTCCAGTGGTGGGTGATATGACGCATGATTCTCTGCTGTGGGACTTCTCTCCTCTGTCTGGGTGCTGGGGCCTAAATAACTGAAAGTAGCCTTCTCCAGTGGTGGGTAATATGATGCATGATTCTCTGCTGTGGGACCTCTCTCCTCTGTCTGGGTGCTGAGGCCTAAATAACTGAATGTGGCCTTCTCCATTGGTGGGTGATATGACGCATGATTCTCTGCTGTTGGACCTCTCTCCTCTGTCTGGGTGCTGGGGCCTAAATAACTGAAAGTGGCCTTCTCCAGTGGTGGGTGATATGACGCATGATTCTCTGCTGTTGGACCTCTCTCCTCTGTCTGGGTGCTGGGTCCTAAATAACTGAAAGTGGCCTTCTCCAGTGGTGTTTGATATGACGAATGATTCTCTGCTGTTGGACTTCTCTCCTCTGTCTGGGTGCTGGGGCCTAAATAACTGAAAGTAGCCTTCTCCAGTGGTGTTTGATATGACGAATGATTCTCTGCTGTGGGACCTCTCTCCTCTGTCTGGGTGCTGGGGCCTAAATAACTGAAAGTGGCCTTCTCCAGTGGTGGGTGATGTAACGCATGATTCTCTGCTGTTGGACCTCTCTCCTCTGTCTGGGTGCTTGGGCCTAAATAACTGAAAGTGGCCTTATCCAGTGGTGGGTGATATGACGCATTATTCTCTGCTGTTGGACCTCTCTCCTCTGTCTGGGTGCCGTGGGCTAAATATCTGGAAGTGGCCTTCTCCAGTGGTGGGTGATATGATGCGTGATTCTCTGCTGTTGGACCTCTCTCCTCTGTCTGGGTACTGGGGCCTAAATAACAGAAAGTGGCCTTCTCCAGTGGTGGGTAATATAACGCATGATTCTCTGCTGTTGGACCTCTCTCATCTGTCTGGGTGCTGGGGCCTAAATAACTGAAAGTGGCCTTCTTCAGTGGTGGGTGATATGACGCATGATTCTCTGCTGTGGGACCTCTCTCCTCTGTCTGGGTGCTGGGGCCTAAATAACTGAAAGTGGCCTTCTCCAGTGGTGGGTGATATGACGCATGATTCTCTGCTGTGGGACTTCTCTACTCTTTCTGGGTGCTGGGGCCTAAATAACTGAAAGTGGCCTTCTCCAGTGGTGGGCGATATGACGCATGATTCTCTGCTGTGGGACCTTTCTCCTCTGTCTGGGTGCTGGGGACTAAATAACTGAAAGTGGCCTTCTCCAGTGGTGGGTGATATGACGCATGATTCTCTGCTGTTGGACCTCTCTCCTCTGTCTTGGTGCTGAGGCCTAAATAACTGAATGTGGCCTTCTTCATTGGTGGGTGATATGACGCATGATTCTCTGCTGTTGGACCTCTCTCCTCTGTCTGGGTGCTGGGGCCTAAATAACTGAAAGTGGCCTTCTCCAGTGGTGTTTGATATGACGCATGATTCTCTGCTGTGGGACCTCTCTCCTCTGTCTGGGTGCTGGGGCCTAAATAACTGAAAGTGGCCTTCTCCAGTGGTGGGTGATATAATGCAGGAATCTCTGCTGTTGGACCTCTCCCCTCTGTCTGGGTGCTGGGGCCTAAATAACTGAAAGTGACCTTCTCCAGTGGTGGGTGATATGACGCATGATTCTCTGCTGTGGGACCTCTCTCCTCTGTCTGGGTGCTGAGGCCTAAATATCTGAAAGTGGCCTTCTCCAATGGTGGGTGATATGACGCATGATTCTCTGCTTTTGGACCTCTCTCCTCTGTCTGGGTGCTGGGGCCTAAATAACTGAAATTGGCCTTCTCCAGTGGTGGGTGATATGACGCATGATTCTCTGCTGTGGGACCTCTCTCCTCCTTCTGGTTGCCGTGGGCTATATATCTGGATCTGGCCTTTTCCAGTGGTGGGTGATATGACGCATGATTCTCTGCTGTTGGACCTCTCTCCTCTGTCTGGGTGCTGGGGCCTAAATAACTGAATGTGACCTTCTCCAGTGGTGGGTGATGTAACGCATGATTCTCTGCTGTTGGACCTCTCTCCTCTGTCTGGGTGCTTGGGCCTAAATAACTGAAAGTGGCCTTATCCAGTGGTGGGTGATATGACGCATTATTCTCTGCTGTTGGACCTCTCTCCTCTGTCTGGGTGCCGTGGGCTAAATATCTGGAAGTGGCCTTCTCCAGTGGTGGGTGATATGATGCGTGATTCTCTGCTGTTGGACCTCTCTCCTCTGTCTGGGTACTGGGGCCTAAATAACAGAAAGTGGCCTTCTCCAGTGGTGGGTAATATAACGCATGATTCTCTGCTGTTGGACCTCTCTCATCTGTCTGGGTGCTGGGGCCTAAATAACTGAAAGTGACCTTCTCCAGTGGTGGGTGATATGACGCATGATTCTCTGCTGTTGGACCTCTCTCCTCTGTCTGGTGCTGGGTCCTAAATAACTGAAAGTGGCCTTCTCCAGTGGTGGGTAATATGATGCATGATTCTCTGCTGTGGGTCCTCTCTCCTCTGTCTGGGTGCTGGGGCCTAAATAACTGAAAGTTGCCTTCTCCAGTGGTGGGTGATATGACGCATGATTCTCTGCTGTTGGACCTCTCTCCTCTGTCTGGGTGCTGGGGCCTAAATAACTGAATGTGGCCTTTTCCAGTTGTGGGTGATATGACGCATGATTCTCTGCTGTTGGACCTCTCTCCTCTGTCTGGGTGCTGGGGCCTAAATAACTGAAAGTGGCCTTCTCCAGTGGTGTTTGATATGACACATGATTCTCTGCTGTTGGACCTCTCTCCTCTGTCTGTGTGCTGGGGCCTAAATAACTGAAAGTGGCCTTCTCCAGTGGTGGGTGATATGACGCATGATTTTCTGCTGTGGGACCTCTCTCCTCTGTCTGGGTGCTGAGGCCTAAATATCTGAAAGTGGCCTTCTCCAGTGGTGGGTGATATGACGCATGATTCTCTGCTGTTGGACCTCTCTCCTCTGTCTGTGTGCTAGGGCCTAAATAACATAAAGTGGCCTTCTCCAGTGGTGGGTAATATGACGCATGATTCTCTGCTGTTGGACCTCTCTCCTCTGTCTGGGTGCTGGGGCCTAAATAACTGAAAGTGGCCTTCTCCAGTGGTGGGTGATATGACGCATGATTCTCCGCTGTGGGACCTCTGTTCTCTGTCTGGGTGCTGGGGCCTAAATAACTGAAAGTGGCCTTCTCCAGTGATGGGTGATATGACGCATGATTCTCTGCTGTTGGACCTCTCTCCTCTGTCTGGGTGCCGTAGGCTAAATATCTCGAAGTGGCCTTCTCCAGTGGTGGGTGATATAACGCATGATTCTCTGCTGTTGGACCTCTCTCCTCTGTCTGGGTGCTGGTTCCTAAATAACTAAAAGTGGCCTTCTCTAGTGGTGGGTGATATGAAGCATGATTCTCTGCTGTTGGACCTCTCTCCTCTGTCTGGTTGCTGGGGCCTAAATAACTGAAAGTGACCTTTTCCAGTGGTGGGTGATATGACGCATGATTCTCTGCTGTTGGACTTCTCTCCTCTGTCTGGGTGCTGGGGCCTAAATAACTGAAAGTAGCCTTCTCCAGTGGTGGGTAATATGATGCATGATTCTCTGCTGTGGGACCTCTCTCCTCTGTCTGGGTGCTGAGGCCTAAATAACTGAATGTGGCCTTCTCCAGTGGTGGGTGATATGACGCATGATTCTTTGCTGTTGGTCCTCTCTCATCTGTCTGGGTGCTGGGGCCTAAATAACTGAAAGTTGCCTTCTCCAGTGGTGTTTGATATGACGCATGATTCTCTGCTGTGGGACCTCTCTCCTCTGTCTGGGTGCTGGGGCCTAAATAACTGAATGTGACCTTCTCCAGTGGATGGAGATATGACGCATGATTCTTTGCTGTTGATCCTCTCTCATCTGTACTGGGTGCTGGGGCCTAAATAACTGACAGTGGCCTTCTCCAGTGGTGGGTGGTATGACGAATGATTCTCTGCTGTGGGACCTCTCTTCTCTGTGTGGGTGCTGAGGCCTAAATAACTGAAAGTGGCCTTCTCCAGTGGTGGGTGATATGACGCATGATTCTCTGCTGTTGGACCTCTCTCCTCTGTCTGGGTGCCGTGGGCTAAATATCTCGAAGTGGCCTTCTCCAGTGGTGGGTGATATGACGCATGATTCTCTGCTGTTGGACCTCTCTCCTCTGTCTGGGTGCTGGGGCCCAAATAACTGAAAGTTGCCTTCTCAAGTGGTGGGTGATATGACGCATGATTCTCTGCTGTGGGACCTCTCTCCTCTGTCTGGGTGCTGGGGCCTAAATAACTGAATGTGACCTTCTCCAGTGGAGGGTGATATGACGCATGATTCTTTGCTGTTGGTCCTCTCTCATCTGTCCGGGTGCTGGGGCCTAAATAACTGACAGTGGCCTTCTCCAGTGGTGGGTGGTATGACGAATGATTCTCTGCTGTGGGACCTCTCTTCTCTGTCTGGGTGCTGGGGCCTAAATAACTGAAAGTGGCCTTCTCCAGTGGTGGGTGATATGACGCATGATTCTCTGCTGTTGGACCTCTCTCCTCTGTCTGGGTGCCGTGGGCTAAATATCTCGAAGTGGCCTTCTCCAGTGGTGGGTGATATAACGCATGATTCTCTGCTGTTGGACCTCTCTCCTCTGTCTGGGTGCTGGGGCCCAAATAACTGAAAGTGGCCTTCTCCAGTGGTGGGTGATATGACGCATGATTCTCTGCTGTTGGACCTCTCTCCTCTGTCTGGGTGCTGGGGCCTAAATAACTGAAAGTGGCCTTCTCCAGTGGTGGGTGATATGACGCATGATTCTCTGCTGTGGGACCTCTCTCCTCTGTCTGGGTGCTGGGGCCTAAATATCTGGAACTGGCATTCTCCAGAGGTGGGTGATATGACGCATGATTCTCTGCTGTTAGACCTCTCTCCTCTATCTGGGTGCTTGGGCCTAAATAACTAAAAGTGGCCTTATCCAGTGGTGGTTGATATGACGCATGATTCTCTGCTGTGGGACCTCTCTCCTCTGTCTGGGTGCTGGGTTCTAAATAACTGAAAGTGGCCTTCTCTAGTGGTGGGTGATATGACGCATGATTCTCTGCTGTTGGACCTCTCTCATCTGTCTGGGTGCTGGGGCCTAAATAACTGAAAGTGACCTTATCCAGTGGTGGGTGATATGACGCATGATTCTCTGCTGTTGGACCTCTCTACTCTGTCTGGTGCTGGGGCCTAAATAACTGAAAGTGGCCTTCTTCAGTGGTGGGTAATATGATGCATGATTCTCTGCTGTGGGACCTCTCTCCTCTGTCTGGGTGCTGGGGCCTAAATATCTGAAAGTTGCCTTCTCCAGTGGTGGGTGATATGACGCATGATTCTCTGCTGTGGGACCTCTCTCCTCTGTCTGGGTGCTGGGGCCTAAATAACTGAATGTGGCCTTTTCCAGTGGTGGGTGATATGACGCATGATTCTCTGCTGTTGGACCTCTCTCCTTTGTCTGGGTGCTGGGGCCTAAATAACTGAAAGTGGCCTTCTCCAGTGGTGTTTGATATGACACATGATTCTCTCCTGTTGGACCTCTCTCATCTGTCTTGGTGCTGGGGCCTAAATAACTGAAATGGCCTTCTCCAGTGGTGGGTGATATGACGCAGGATTCTCTGCTGTTGGACCTCTCTCCTCTGTCTGGGTGCTGGGGCCTAAATAACTGAAAGCTGTCTTCTCCAGTGGTGGGTGATATGACGCATGATTCTCTGCTGTTGGACCTCTCTCCTCTGTCTGGGTGCTGAGGCCTAAATATCTGAAAGTGGCCTTCTCCAGGGTTGGGTGATATGACGCATGATTCTCTGCTGTTGGACCTCTCTCCTCTGTCTGGGTGCTGGGGCCTAAATAACTGAAAGCTGTCTTCTCCAGTGGTGGGTGATATGACGCATGATTCTCTGCTGTGGGACCTCTCTCCTCTGTCTGGGTGCTGAGTCCTAAATATCTGAAAGTGGCCTTCTCCAATGGTGGGTGATATGACGCATGATTCTCTGCTTTTGGACCTCTCTCTTCTGTCTGGGTGCTGGGGCCTAAATAACTGAAATTGGCCTTCTCCAGTGGTGGGTGATATGACGCATGATTCTCTGCTGTGGGACCTCTCTCCTCCTTCTGTTTGCCGTGGGCTATATATCTGGATCTGGCCTTTTCCAGTGGTGGGTGATATGACGCATGATTCTCTGCTGTTTTACCTCTCTCCTGTGTCTGGGTGCTTGGGCCTAAATAACTGAAAGTGGCCTTCTCCAGTGGTGGGTGATATGACGCATGATTCTCTGCTGTGGGACTTCTCTCCTCTGTCTGGGTGCTGGGGCCTAAATAACTGAAAGTGGCCTTCTCCAGAGGTGGGTGATATGACGCATGATTCTCTGCTGTTGGACCTCTCTCCTCTGTCTGGGTGCCGTGGGCTAAATATCTGGAAGTGGCCTTCTCCAGTGGTGGGTGATATAACTCATGATTCTCTGCTGTTGGACCTCTCTCCTCTGTCTGTGTGCTAGGGCCTAAATAACATAAAGTTGCCTTCTCCAGTGGTGGGTAATATGATGCATGATTCTCTGCTGTTGGACCTCTCTCCTCTGTCTGGGTGCTGGGGCCTAAATAACTGAAAGTGGCCTTCTCCAGTGGTGGGTGATATGACGCATGATTCTCTGCTGTTGGACCTCTCTCCTCTGTCTGGGTGCTGGGGCCTAAATAACTGAAAGTGGCCTTCTCCAGTGGTGGGTGATATGACGCATGATTCTCCGCTGTGGGACCTCTGTTCTCTGTCTGGGTGCTGGGGCCTAAATAACTGAAAGTGGCCTTCTCCTGTGATGGGTGATATGACGCATGATTCTCTGCTGTTGGACCTCTCTCCTCTGTCTGGGTGCCGTAGGCTAAATATCTCGAAGTGGCCTTCTCCAGTGGTGGGTGATATAACGCATGATTCTCTGCTGTTGGACCTCTCTCCTCTGTCTGGGTGCTGGTTCCTAAATAACTAAAAGTGGCCTTCTCTAGTGGTGGGTGATATGAAGCATGATTCTCTGCTGTTGGACCTCTCTCCTCTGTCTGGTTGCTGGGGCCTAAATAACTGAAAGTGACCTTTTCCAGTGGTGGGTGATATGACGCATGATTCTCTGCTGTTGGACTTCTCTCCTCTGTCTGGGTGCTTGGGCCTAAATAACTGAAAGTAGCCTTCTCCAGTGGTGGGTAATATGATGCATGATTCTCTGCTGTTGGACCTCTCTCCTCTGTCTGGGTGCTGGGGCCTAAATAACTGAATGTGGCCTTCTCCAGTGGTGGGTGATATGACGCATGATTCTTTGCTGTTGGTCCTCTCTCATCTGTCTGGGTGCTGGGGCCTAAATAACTGAAAGTTGCCTTCTCCAGTGGTGGGTGATATGACGCATGATTCTCTGCTGTGGGACCTCTCTCCTCTGTCTGGGTGCTGGGGCCTAAATAACTGAATGTGACCTTCTCCAGTGGATGGTGATATGACGCATGATTCTTTGCTGTTGGTCCTCTCTCATCTGTCCGGGTGCTGGGGCCTAAATAACTGACAGTGGCCTTCTCCAGTGGTGGGTGGTATGACGAATGATTCTCTGCTGTGGGACCTCTCTTCTCTGTGTGGGTGCTGAGGCCTAAATAACTGAAAGTGGCCTTCTCCAGTGGTGGGTGATATGACGCAAGATTCTCTGCTGTTGGACCTCTCTCCTCTGTCTGGGTGCCGTGGGCTAAATTTCTCGAAGTGGCCTTCTCCAGTGGTGGGTGATATGACGCATGATTCTCTGCTGTTGGACCTCTCTCCTCTGTCTGGGTGCTGGGGCCCTAATAACTGAAAGTGGCCTTCTCCAGTGGTGGGTGATATGACGCATGATTCTTTGCTGTTGGTCATCTCTCATCTGTCTGGGTGCTGGGGCCTAAATAACTGAAAGTTGCCTTCTCCAGTGGTAGGTGATATGACGCATGATTCTCTGCTGTGGGACCTCTCTCCTCTGTCTGGGTGCTGGGGCCTAAATAACTGAATGTGACCTTCTCCAGTGGAGGGTGATATGACGCATGATTCTTTGCTGTTGGTCCTCTCTCCTCTGACCGGGTGCTGGGGCCTAAATAACTGACAGTGGCCTTCTCCAGTGGTGGGTGGTATGACGAATGATTCTCTGCTGTGGGACCTCTCTTCTCTGTCTGGATGCTGGGGCCTAAATAACTGAAAGTGGCCTTCTCCAGTGGTGGGTGATATGACGCATGATTCTCTGCTGTTGGACCTCTCTCCTCTGTCTGGGTGCCGTGGGCTAAATATCTCGAAGTGGCCTTCTCCAGTGGTGGGTGATATAACGCATGATTTTCTGCTGTTGGACCTCTCTCCTCTGTCTGGGCGCTGGGGCCCAAATAACTGAAAGTGGCCTTCTCCAGTGGTGGGTGATATGACGCATGATTCTCTGCTGTGGGACCTCTCTCCTCTGTCTGGGTGCTGGGGCCTAAATAACTGAAAGTGGCCTTCTCCAGTGGTGGGTGATATGAGGCATGATTCTCTACTGTTGGACCTCTCTCCTCTGTCTGGGTGCTGGGGCCTAAATAACTGAAAGTGGCCTTCTCCAGTGGTGGGTGATATGACTCATGATTCTCTTCTGTGGGACTTCTATCCTCTTTCTGGGTGCTGGGGCCTAAATAACTGAAAGTGGCCTTCTCCAGTGGTGGGCGATATGACGCATGATTCTCTGCTGTGGGACCTTTCTCCTCTGTCTGGGTGCTGGGGACTAAATAACTGAAAGTGGCCTTCTCCAGTGGTGGGTGATATGACGCATGATTCTCTGCTGTTGGACCTCTCTCCTCTGTCTTGGTGCTGAGGCCTAAATAACTGAATGTGGCCTTATTCATTGGTGGGTGATATGACGCATGATTCTCTGCTGTTGGACCTCTCTAATCTGTCTGGGTGCTGGGGCCTAAATTACTGAAAGTGGCCTTCTCCAGTGGTGTTTGATATGACGCATGATTCTCTGCTGTGGGACCTCTCTCCTCTGTCTGGGTGCTGGGGCCTAAATAACTGAAAGTGGCCTTCTCCAGTGGTGGGTGATATAATGCAGGAATCTCTGCTGTTGGACCTCTCCCCTCTGTCTGGGTGCTGGGGCCTAAATAACTGAAAGTGACCTTCTCCAGTGGTGGGTGATATGACGCATGATTCTCTGCTGTGGGACCTCTCTCCTCTGTCTGGGTGCTGAGGCCTAAATATCTGAAAGTGGCCTTCTCCAATGGTGGGTGATATGACGCATGATTCTCTGCTTTTGGACCTCTCTCCTCTGTCTGGGTGCTGGGGCCTAAATAACTGAAATTGGCCTTCTCCAGTGGTGGGTGATATGACGCATGATTCTCTGCTGTGGGACCTCTCTCCTCCTTCTGGTTGCCGTGGGCTATATATCTGGATCTGGCCTTTTCCAGTGGTGGGTGATATGACGCATGATTCTCTGCTGTTGGACCCCTCTCCTCTGTCTGGGTGCTGGGGCCTAAATAACTGAAAGTGGCCTTCTCCAGTGGTGGGTGATATGACGCATGATTCTCTGCTGTGGGACTTCTCTCCTCTGTCTGGGTGCTGGGGCCTAAATAACTGAAATTGGCCTTCTCCAGTGGTGGGTGATATGACGCATGATTCTCTGCTGTGGGACCTCTCTCCTCTGTCTTGGTGCTGGGGCCTAAATAACTGAAAGTGGCCTTCTCCAGTGGTGGGTGATATGACGCATGATTCTCTGCTGTGGGACTTCTCTCCTCTGTCTGGGTGCTGGGGCCTAAATAACTGAAAGTGGCCTTCTCCAGTGGTGGGTGATATGACGCATGATTCTCTGCTGTTGGACCTCTCTCCTCTGTCTTGGTGCTGAGGCCTAAATAACTGAATGTGGCCTTCTCCATTGGTGGGTGATATGACGCATGATTCTCTGCTGTTGGACCTCTCTCCTCTGTCTGGGTGCTGGGGCCTAAATAACTGAAAGTGGCCTTCTCCAGTGGTGTTTGATATGACGCATGATTCTCTGCTGTGGGACCTCTCTCCTTTGTCTGGGTGCTGGGTCCTAAATAACTGAAAGTGGCCTTCTCCAGTGGTGTTTGATATGACGAATGATTCTCTGCTGTGGGACCTCTCTCCTCTGTCTGGGTGCTGGGGCCTAAATAACTGAAAGTGGCCTTCTCCAGTGGTGGGTGATGTAACGCATGATTCTCTGCTGTTGGACCTCTCTCCTCTATCTGGGTGCTTGGGCCTAAATAACTGAAAGTGGTCTTATCCAGTGGTGGGTGATATGACGCATAAATCTCTGCTGTTGGACCTCTCTCCTCTGTCTGGGTGCCGTGGGCTAAATATCTGGAAGTGGCCTTCTCCAGTGGTGGGTGATATGATGCGTGATTCTCTGCTGTTGGACCTCTCTCCTCTGTCTGGGTACTGGGGCCTAAATAACAGAAAGTGGCCTTCTCCAGTGGTGGGTAATATAACGCATGATTCTCTGCTGTTGGACCTCTCTCATCTGTCTGGGTGCTGGGGCCTAAATAACTGAAAGTGACCTTCTCCAGTGGTGGGTGATATGACGCATGATTCTCTGCTGTTGGACCTCTCTCCTCTGTCTGGTGCTGGGTCCTAAATAACTGAAAGTGGCCTTCTCCAGTGGTGGGTAATATGATGCATGATTCTCTGCTGTGGGACCTCTCTCCTCTGTCTGGGTGCTGGGGCCTAAATAACTGAAAGTTGCCTTCTCCAGTGGTGGGTGATATGACGCATGATTCTCTGCTGTTGGACCTCTCTCCTCTGTCTGGGTGCTGGGGCCTAAATAACTGAATGTGGCCTTTTCCAGTTGTGGGTGATATGACGCATGATTCTCTGCTGTTGGACCTCTCTCCTCTGTCTGGGTGCTGGGGCCTAAATAACTGAAAGTGGCCTTCTCCAGTGGTGTTTGATATGACACATGATTCTCTGCTGTTGGACCTCTCTCCTCTGTCTGTGTGCTGGGGCCTAAATAACTGAAAGTGGCCTTCTCCAGTGGTGGGTGATATGACGCATGATTTTCTGCTGTGGGACCTCTCTCCTCTGTCTGGGTGCTGAGGCCTAAATATCTGAAAGTGGCCTTCTCCAGTGGTGGGTGATATGACGCATGATTCTCTGCTGTTGGACCTCTCTCCTCTGTCTGTGTGCTAGGGCCTAAATAACATAAAGTGGCCTTCTCCAGTGGTGGGTAATATGACGCATGATTCTCTGCTGTTGGACCTCTCTCCTCTGTCTGGGTGCTGGGGCCTAAATAACTGAAAGTGGCCTTCTCCAGTGGTGGGTGATATGACGCATGATTCTCCGCTGTGGGACCTCTGTTCTCTGTCTGGGTGCTGGGGCCTAAATAACTGAAAGTGGCCTTCTCCAGTGATGGGTGATATGACGCATGATTCTCTGCTGTTGGACCTCTCTCCTCTGTCTGGGTGCCGTAGGCTAAATATCTCGAAGTGGCCTTCTCCAGTGGTGGGTGATATAACGCATGATTCTCTGCTGTTGGACCTCTCTCCTCTGTCTGGGTGCTGGTTCCTAAATAACTAAAAGTGGCCTTCTCTAGTGGTGGGTGATATGAAGCATGATTCTCTGCTGTTGGACCTCTCTCCTCTGTCTGGTTGCTGGGGCCTAAATAACTGAAAGTGACCTTTTCCAGTGGTGGGTGATATGACGCATGATTCTCTGCTGTTGGACTTCTCTCCTCTGTCTGGGTGCTGGGGCCTAAATAACTGAAAGTAGCCTTCTCCAGTGGTGGGTAATATGATGCATGATTCTCTGCTGTGGGACCTCTCTCCTCTGTCTGGGTGCTGAGGCCTAAATAACTGAATGTGGCCTTCTCCAGTGGTGGGTGATATGACGCATGATTCTTTGCTGTTGGTCCTCTCTCATCTGTCTGGGTGCTGGGGCCTAAATAACTGAAAGTTGCCTTCTCCAGTGGTGTTTGATATGACGCATGATTCTCTGCTGTGGGACCTCTCTCCTCTGTCTGGGTGCTGGGGCCTAAATAACTGAATGTGACCTTCTCCAGTGGATGGAGATATGACGCATGATTCTTTGCTGTTGATCCTCTCTCATCTGTACGGGTGCTGGGGCCTAAATAACTGACAGTGGCCTTCTCCAGTGGTGGGTGGTATGACGAATGATTCTCTGCTGTGGGACCTCTCTTCTCTGTGTGGGTGCTGAGGCCTAAATAACTGAAAGTGGCCTTCTCCAGTGGTGGGTGATATGACGCATGATTCTCTGCTGTTGGACCTCTCTCCTCTGTCTGGGTGCCGTGGGCTAAATATCTCGAAGTGGCCTTCTCCAGTGGTGGGTGATATGACGCATGATTCTCTGCTGTTGGACCTCTCTCCTCTGTCTGGGTGCTGGGGCCCAAATAACTGAAAGTTGCCTTCTCCAGTGGTGGGTGATATGACGCATGATTCTCTGCTGTGGGACCTCTCTCCTCTGTCTGGGTGCTGGGGCCTAAATAACTGAATGTGACCTTCTCCAGTGGAGGGTGATATGACGCATGATTCTTTGCTGTTGGTCCTCTCTCATCTGTCCGGGTGCTGGGGCCTAAATAACTGACAGTGGCCTTCTCCAGTGGTGGGTGGTATGACGAATGATTCTCTGCTGTTGGACCTCTCTCTCTGTCTGGGTGCTGGGGCCTAAATAACTGAAAGTGGCCTTCTCCAGTGGTGGGTGATATGACGCATGATTCTCTGCTGTTGGACCTCTCTCCTCTGTCTGGGTGCTGTGGGCTAAATATCTGAAAGTGGCCTTCTCCAGTGGTGGGTGATATAACGCATGATTCTCTGCTGTTGGACCTCTCTCCTCTGTCTGGGTGCTGGGGCCCAAATAACTGAAAGTGGCCTTCTCCAGTGGTGGGTGATATGACGCATGATTCTCTGCTGTTGGACCTCTCTCCTCTGTCTGGGTGCTGGGGCCTAAATAACTGAAAGTGGCCTTCTCCAGTGGTGGGTGATATGACGCATGATTCTCTGCTGTGGGACCTCTCTCCTCTGTCTGGGTGCTGGGGCCTAAATATCTGGAACTGGCATTCTCCAGTGGTGGGTGATATGACGCATGATTCTCTGCTGTTAGACCTCTCTCCTCTATCTGGGTGCTTGGGCCTAAATAACTAAAAGTGGCCTTATCCAGTGGTGGTTGATATGACGCATGATTCTCTGCTGTGGGACCTCTCTCCTCTGTCTGGGTGCTGGGTTCTAAATAACTGAAAGTGGCCTTCTCTAGTGGTGGGTGATATGACGCATGATTCTCTGCTGTTGGACCTCTCTCATCTGTCTGGGTGCTGGGGCCTAAATAACTGAAAGTGACCTTATCCAGTGGTGGGTGATATGACGCATGATTCTCTGCTGTTGGACCTCTCTACTCTGTCTGGGTGCTGGGGCCTAAATAACTGAAAGTGGCCTTCTCCAGTGGTGGGTGATATGACGCATGATTCTCTGCTGTGGGACCTCTCTCCTCCTGTCTGGTTGCCGTGGGCTATATATCTGGATCTGGCCTTTTCCAGTGGTGGGTGATATGACGCATGATTCTCTGCTGTTGGACCTCTCTCCTCTGTCTGGGTGCTGGGGCCTAAATAACTGAAAGTGGCCTTCTTCAGTGGTGGGTGATATGACGCATGATTCTCTGCTGTTGGACCTCTCTCCTCTGTCTGGGTGCTGGGGCCTAAATAACTGAAAGTGGCCTTCTCCAGTGGTGGGTGATATGACGCATGATTCTCTGCTGTGGGACTTCTCTCCTCTTTCTGGGTGCTGGGGCCTAAATAACTGAAAGTGGCCTTCTCCAGTGGTGGGCGATATGACGCATGATTCTCTGCTGTGGGACCTTTCTCCTCTGTCTGGGTGCTGGGGACTAAATAACTGAAAGTGGCCTTCTCCAGTGGTGGGTGATATGACGCATGATTCTCTGCTGTTGGACCTCTCTCCTCTGTCTTGGTGCTGAGGCCTAAATAACTGAATGTGGCCTTCTTCATTGGTGGGTGATATGACGCATGATTCTCTGCTGTTGGACCTCTCTCCTCTGTCTGGGTGCTGGGGCCTAAATAACTGAAAGTGGCCTTCTCCAGTGGTGTGTGATATGACGCATGATTCTCTGCTGTGGGACCTCTCTCCTCTGTCTGGGTGCTGGGGCCTAAATAACTGAAAGTGGCCTTCTCCAGTGGTGGGTGATATAATGCATGAATCTCTGCTGTTGGACCTCTCTCCTCTGTCTGGGTGCTGGGGCCTAAATAACTGAAAGCTGGTCTTCTCCAGTGGTGGGTGATATGACGCATGATTCTCTGCTGTTGGACCTCTCTCCTCTGTCTGGGTGCTGGGGCCTAAATAACTGAAATTGGCCTTCTCCAGTGGTGGGTGATATGACGCATGATTCTCTGCTGTGGGACCTCTCTCCTCCTTCTGGTTGCCGTGGGCTATATATCTGGATCTGGCCTTTTCCAGTGGTGGGTGATATGACGCATGATTCTCTGCTGTTTTGACCTCTCTCCTCTGTCTGGGTGCTTGGGCCTAAATAACTGAAAGTGGCCTTCTCCAGTGGTGGGTGATATGACGCATGATTCTCTGCTGTGGGACTTCTCTCCTCTGTCTGGGTGCTGGGGCCTAAATAACTGAAAGTGGCCTTCTCCAGTGGTGGGTGATATGACGCATGATTCTCTGCTGTTGGACCTCTCTCCTCTGTCTTGGTGCTGAGGCCTAAATAACTGAATGTGGCCTTCTCCATTGGTGGGTGATATGACGCATGATTCTCTGCTGTTGGAACTCTCTCCTCTGTCTGGGTGCTGGGGCCTAAATAACTGAAAGTGGCCTTCTTCAGTGGTGGGTGATATGACGCATGATTCTCTGCTGTTGGACCTCTCTCCTCTGTCTGGGTGCTGGGGCCTAAATAACTGAAAGTGGCCTTCTCCAGTGGTGGGTGATATGACGCATGATTCTCTGCTGTGGGACTTCTCTCCTCTGTCTGGGTGCTGGGGCCTAAATAACTGAAAGTGGCCTTCTCCAGTGTTGGGTGATATGACGCATGATTCTCTGCTGTTGGACCTCTCTCCTCTGTCTTGGTGCTGAGGCCTAAATAACTGAAAGTGGCCTTCTCCATTGGTGGGTGATATGACGCATGATTCTCTGCTGTTGGACCTCTCTCCTCTGTCTGGGTGCTGGGGCCTAAATAACTGAAAGTGGCCTTCTCCAGTGGTGTTTGATATGACGCATGATTCTCTGCTGTTGGACCTCTCTCCTCTGTCTGGGTGCTGGGTCCTAAATAACTGAAAGTGGCCTTCTCCAGTGGTGTTTGATATGACGAATGATTCTCTGCTGTTGGACCTCTCTCCTCTGTCTGGGTGCTGGGGCCTAAATAACTGAAAGTGGCCTTCTCCAGTGGTGTTTGATATGACGAATGATTCTCTGCTGTGGGACCTCTCTCCTCTGTCTGGGTGCTGGGGCCTAAATAACTGAAAATGGCCTTCTCCAGTGATGGGTGATATGACGCATGATTCTCTGCTGTTGGACCTCTCTCCTCTGTCTGGGTGCTGGGGCCTAAATAACTGAAAGTGGCCTTCTCCAGTGGTGGGTGATATAACGCATGATTCTCTGCTGTTGGACCTCTCTCCTCTGTCTGGGTGCTGGGGCCTAAATAACTGAAAGTGGCCTTCTCCAGTGGTGGGTGATATGATGCATGATTCTCTGCTGTTGGACCTCTCTCCTCTCTCTGGGTACTGTGGCCTAAATAACAGAAAGTGGCCTTCTCAGTGGTGGGTAATATAACGCATGATTCTCTGCTGTTGGACATCTCTCCTCTGTCTGGAGGCTGGGGCCTAAATAACTGAAAGTGGCCTTCTCCAGTGGTGGGTGATATGACGCATGATTCTCTGCTGTTGGACCTCTCTCCTCTGTCTGGGTGCTGGGGCCTAAATAACTGAAAGTGGCCTTCTCCAGTGGTGGGTGATATGACGCATGATTCTCTGCTGTGGGACCTCTCTCCTCTGTCTGGCTGCTGGGGCCTAAATATCTGGAACTGGCATTCTCCAGTGGTCGGTGATATGACGCATGATTCTCTGCTGTTGGACCTCTCTCCTCTGTCTGGGTGCTGGGGCCTAAATAACTAAAAGTGGCCTTATCCAGTGGTGGGTGATATAAAGCATGATTCTCTGCTGTGGGACCTCTCTCCTCTGTCTGGGTGCTGGGTCCTAAATAACTGAAAGTGGCCTTCTCTAGTGGTGGGTGATATGACGCATGATTCTCTGCTGTTGGACCTCTCTTCTGTCTGGGTGCTGGGGCCTAAATAACTGAAAGTGACCTTCTCCAGTGGTGGGTGATATGACGCATGATTCTCTGCTGTTGGACCTCTCTGCTCTGTCTGGTGCTGGGGCCTAAATAACTAGAAGTGGCTTTCTCCAGTGGTGGGTAATATGATGCATGATTCTCTGCTGTGGGACCTCTCTCCTCTGTCTGGGTGCTGGGGCCAAAATAACTGAAAGTTGCCTTCTCCAGTGGTGGGTGATATGACGCATGATTCTCTGCTGTTGGAGCTCTCTCCTCTGTCTGGGTGCTGGGGCCTAAATAAATGACAGTGGCCTTCTGCAGTGGTGGGTGATATGACGCATGATTCTCTGCTGTTGGACCTCTCTCATCTGTCTGGGTGCTGGGGCCTAAATAACTGAAAGTGGCCTTCTCCAGTGGTGGGTGATATGACGCATGATTCTCTGCTGTTGGACCTCTCTCCTCTGTCTGGGTGCTGGGGCCTAAATAACTGACAGTGGCCTTCTCCAGTGGTGGGTCATATGACGCATGATTCTCTGCTGTCGGACCTCTCTCCTCTGTCTGTGTGCTTGAGCCTAAATAAATGAAAGTGGCCTTCTCCATTGGTGGGTGATATGACGGATGATTCTCTGCTGTTGGACGTCTCTCATCTGTCTGGGTCCTAAATAACTGAAAGTGGCCTTCTCCAGTGGTGGGTGATATGACGCATGATTCTCTGCTGTTGGACCTCTCTCCTCTTTCTGGGTGCTGGGGCCTAAATAACTGACAGTGGCCTTCTGCAGTGGTGGGTAATATGACGCATGATTCTCTGCTGTTGGACCTCTCTCATCTGTCTGGGTGCTGGGGCCTAAATAACTGAAAGTGGCCTTCTCCAGTGGTGGGTGATATGACGCATGATTCTCTGCTGTTGGACGTCTCTCATCTGTCTGGGTCCTAAATAACTGAAAGTGGCCTTCTCCAGTGGTGGGTGATATGACGCATGATTCTCTGCTGTTGGACTTCTCTCCTCTGTCTGGGTGCTGGGGCCTAAATAACAGAAAGTGGCCTTCTCCAGTGGTGGGTAATATGACGCATGATTCTCTGCTGTTGGACCTCTCTCCTCTGTCTGGGTGCTGGGGCCTAAATAAATGAAAGTGACCTTCTCCAGTGGTGGGTGATATGTCGCATGATTCTCTGCTGTGGGACCTCTCTTCTCTGTCTGGGTGCTGGGGCCTAAATAACTGAAAGTGGCCTTCTCCAGTGGTGGGTTATATGACGCATGATTCTCTGCTGTTTGACATCTCTCCTCTGTCTGGGTGCTGGGACCTAAATAACTTATAGTGGCTTTCTCCAGTGGTGGGTGATATGACGCATGATTCTCTGCTGTTGGACCTCTCTCCTCTGTCTGAGTGCTGTGGGCTAAATATCTGGAAGTGGTCTTCTCCAGTGGTGGGTGATATGTCGCATGATTCTCTGCTGTGGGTCCTCTCTTCTCTGTCTGGGTTCTGGGGCCTCAATAACTGAAAGTGGCCTTCTCCAGTGGTGGGTGATATGACGCATGATTCTCTGCTGTTGGACCTCTCTCCTCTCTCTGGGTGCTGAGGCCTAAATAACTGAAAGTGGCCTTCTCCAGTGGTAGGTAATATGATGCATGATTCACTGCTGTGGGACCTCTCTCATCTGTCTGGGTGCTGGGGCCTAGATAACTGAAAATGGCTTTGTCCAGTGGTGGGTGATATGACGCATGATTCTCTGCTGTTGGACCTCTCTCCTCTGTCTGTGTTCTGGGGCCTAAATAACTGAAAGTGGCCTTCTCCATTGGTGGGTGATATGACGCATGATTCTCTGCTGTTGGACCTCTCTCATCTGTCTTTGTCCTAAATAACTGAAAGTGGCCTTCTCCAGTGGTGGGTGATATGACGCATGATTCTCTGCTGTTGGACCTCTCTCCTCTCTCTGGGTGCTGGGACCTAAATAACTGATAGTGGCCTACTCCAGTGGTGGGTGATATGACGCATGATTCTCTGCTGTTGGACCTCTCTCCTCTGTCTGGGTGCTGGGACCTAAATAAATGACAGTGGCCTTCTCCACTGGTGGGTGATATGACGCAAGATTCTCTGCATTTGGAACTCTCTCCTCTGTCTGGGTGCTGGGGCATAAATAACTGAAAGTGGCCTTGTCCAGTGGTGGGTGATATGACGCATGATTCTCTGCTGTTGGACCTCTCTCCTATGTCTGGGTGCGTGGGCTAAATATCTGGAACTGGCCTTCTTCAGTGGTGGGTGATAGGACGCATGATTCTCTGCTGTGGGACCTCTCTCCTCTGTCTGGGTGCCGTGGGCAAAATATCTGGAAGTGGCCTTCTCCAGTGGTGGGTGATATGACGCATGATTCTCTGCTGTTGGACCTCTCTCTTCTGTCTGGGTGCTGGGGCCTAATTAACTGAAAGTGGCCTTCTCCAGTTGTGTTTGATATGACACATGATTCTCTGCTGTTGGACCTCTCTCCTCTGTCTGGGTGCTGGGGCCTAAATAACTGAAAGTGGCCTTCTCCAGTGGTGGGTGATATGACGCAGGATTCTCTGCTGTTGGACCTCTCTCCTCTGTCTGGGTGCTGGGGCCTAAATAACTGAAAGTGGCCTTCTCCAGTGGTGGGTGATATGACGTATGATTCTCTGCTGTGGGACCTCTCTCCTCTGTCTGGGTGCTGGGGCCTAAATATCTGGAACTGGCATTCTCCAGTGGTGGGTGATATGACGCATGATTCTCTCCTGTTAGACCTCTCTCCTCTGTCTGGGTGCTGGGGCCTAAATAACTAAAAGTGGCCTTATCCAGTGGTGGGTAATATAACGCATGATTCTCTGCTGTTGGACCTCTCTCATCTGTCTGGGTGCTGGGGCCTAAATAACTGAAATTGGCCTTCTCCAGTGGTGGGTGATATGACGCATGATTCTCTGCTGTTGGACCTCTCTCCTCTGTCTGGGTGCTGGGGCCTAAATAACTGAATGTGGCCTTTTCCAGTTGTGGGTGATATGACGCATGATTCTCTGCTGTTGGACCTCTCTCCTCTGTCTGGGTGCTGAGGCCTAAATATCTGAAAGTGGCCTTCTCCAGTGTTGGGTGATATGACGCATGATTCTCTGCTGTTGGACCTCTCTCCTCTGTCTGGGTGCTGGGGCCTAAATAACTGAAATTGGCCTTCTCCAGTGGTGGGTGATATGACGCATGATTCTCTGCTGTGGGACCTCTCTCCTCCTTCTGGTTGCCGTGGGCTATATATCTGGATCTGGCCTTTTCCAGTGGTGGGTGATATGACGCATGATTCTCTGCTGTTGGACCTCTCTCCTCTGTCTGGGTGCTGGGGCCTAAATAACTGAAAGTGGCCTTCTTCAGTTGTGGGTGATATGACGCATGATTCTCTGCTGTGGGACCTCTCTCCTCTGTCTGGGTGCTGGGGCCTAAATAACTGAAAGTGGCCTTCTCCAGTGGTGGGTGATATGACGCATGATTCTCTGCTGTGGGACTTCTCTCCGCTTTCTGGGTGCTGGGGCCTAAATAACTGAAAGTGGCCTTCTCCAGTGGTGGGCGATATGACGCATGATTCTCTGCTGTGGGACCTTTCTCCTCTGTCTGGGTGCTGGGGACTAAGTAACTGAAAGTGGCCTTCTCCAGTGGTGGGTGATATGACGCATGATTCTCTGCTGTTGGACCTCTCTCCTCTGTCTTGGTGCTGAGGCCTAAATAACTGAATGTGGCCTTCTTCATTGGTGGGTGATATGACGCATGATTCTCTGCTGTGGGACCTCTCTCCTCTGTCTGGGTGCTGGGGCCTAAATAACTGAAAGTGGCCTTCTCCAGTGGTGGGTGATATAATGCAGGAATCTCTGCTGTTGGACCTCTCTCCTCTGTCTGGGTGCTGGGGCCTAAATAACTGAAAGCTGTCTTCTCCAGTGGTGGGTGATATGACGCATGATTCTCTGCTGTGGGACCTCTCTCCTCTGTCTGGGTGCTGAGGCCTAAATATCTGAAAGTGGCCTTCTCCAATGGTGGGTGATATGACGCATGATTCTCTGCTTTTGGACCTCTCTCCTCTGTCTGGGTGCTGGGGCCTAAATAACTGAAATTGGCCTTCTCCAGTGGTGGGTGATATGACGCATGATTCTCTGCTGTGGGACCTCTCTCCTCCTTCTGGTTGCCGTGGGCTATATATCTGGATCTGGCCTTTTCTAGTGGTGGGTGATATGACGCATGATTCTCTGCTGTTTTACCTCTCTCCTCTGTCTGGGTGCTTGGGCCTAAATAACTGAAAGTGGCCTTCTCCAGTGGTGGGTGATATGACGCATGATTCTCTGCTGTGGGACTTCTCTCCTCTGTCTGGGTGCTGGGGCCTAAATAACTGAAAGTGGCCTTCTCCAGTGGTGGGTGATATGACGCATGATTCTCTACTGTGGGACCTCTCTCCTCTGTCTGGGTGCTGAGGCCTAAATATCTGAAAGTGGCCTTCTCCAGTGGTGGGTGATATGACGTATGATTCTCTGCTGTGGGACCTCTCTCCTCTGTCTGGGTGCTGGGGCCTAAATATCTGGAACTGGCATTCTCCAGTGGTGGGTGATATGACGCATGATTCTCTCCTGTTAGACCTCTCTCCTCTGTCTGGGTGCTGGGGCCTAAATAACTAAAAGTGGCCTTATCCAGTGGTGGGTAATATAACGCATGATTCTCTGCTGTTGGACCTCTCTCATCTGTCTGGGTGCTGGGGCCTAAATAACTGAAATTGGCCTTCTCCAGTGGTGGGTGATATGACGCATGATTCTCAGCTGTTGGACCTCTCTCCTCTGTCTGGGTGCTGGGGCCTAAATAACTGAATGTGGCCTTTTCCAGTTGTGGGTGATATGACGCATGATTCTCTGCTGTTGGACCTCTCTCCTCTGTCTGGGTGCTGAGGCCTAAATATCTGAAAGTGGCCTTCTCCAGTGTTGGGTGATATGACGCATGATTCTCTGCTGTTGGACCTCTCTCCTCTGTCTGGGTGCTGGGGCCTAAATAACTGAAATTGGCCTTCTCCAGTGGTGGGTGATATGACGCATGATTCTCTGCTGTGGGACCTCTCTCCTCCTTCTGGTTGCCGTGGGCTATATATCTGGATCTGGCCTTTTCCAGTGGTGGGTGATATGACGCATGATTCTCTGCTGTTGGACCTCTCTCCTCTGTCTGGGTGCTGGGGCCTAAATAACTGAAAGTGGCCTTCTCCAGTGGTGGGTGATATGACGCATGATTCTCTGCTGTGGGACCTCTCTCCTCTGTCTGGGTGCTGGGGCCTAAATAACTGAAAGTGGCCTTCTCCAGTGGTGGGTGATATGACGCATGATTCTCTGCTGTTGGACCTCTCTCCTCTGTCTGGGTGCTGGGGCCTAAATAACTGAAAGTGGCCTTCTCCAGTGGTGGGTGATATGACGCATGATTCTCTGCTGTGGGACCTCTCTCCTCTGTCTGGGTGCTGGGGCCTAAATAACTGAAAGTGGCCTTCTCCAGTGGTGGGTGATATGACGCATGATTCTCTGCTGTTGGACCTCTCTCCTCTGTCTGGGTGCTGGGGCCTAAATAACTGAAAGTGGCCTTCTCCAGTGGTGGGTGATATGACGCATGATTCTCTGCTGTTGGACCTCTCTCCTCTGTCTGGGTGCTGGGGCCTAAATAACTGAAAGTGGCCTTCTCCAGTGGTGGGTGATATGACGCATGATTCTCTGCTGTTGGACCTCTCTCCTCTGTCTGGGTGCTGGGGCCTAAATAACTGAAAGTGGCCTTCTCCAGTGGTGGGTGATATGACGCATGATTCTCTGCTGTTGGACCTCTCTCCTCTGTCTGGGTGCTGAGGCCTAAATAACTGAAAGTGGCCTTCTCCAGTGGTGGGTGATATGACGCATGATTCTCTGCTGTTGGACCTCTCTCCTCTGTCTGGGTGCTGGGGCCTAAATAACTGAAAGTGGCCTTCTCCAGTGGTGGGTGATATGACGCATGATTCTCTGCTGTGGGACCTCTCTCCTCCTGTCTGGTTGCCGTGGCCTATATATCTGGATCTGGCCTTTTCCAGTGGTGGGTGATATGACGCATGATTCTCTGCTGTTGGACCTCTCTCCTCTGTCTGGGTGCTGGGGCCTAAATAACTGAAAGTGGCCTTCTTCAGTGGTGGGTGATATGACGCATGATTCTCTGCTGTGGGACCTCTCTCCTCTGTCTGGGTGCTGGGGCCTAAATAACTGAAAGTGGCCTTCTCCAGTGGTGGGTGATATGACGCATGATTCTCTGCTGTGGGACTTCTCTCCTCTTTCTGGGTGCTGGGGCCTAAATAACTGAAAGTGGCCTTCTCCAGTGGTGGGCGATATGACGCATGATTCTCTGCTGTGGGACCTTTCTCCTCTGTCTGGGTGCTGGGGACTAAATAACTGAAAGTGGCCTTCTCCAGTGGTGGGTGATATGACGCATGATTCTCTGCTGTTGGACCTCTCTCCTCTGTCTTGGTGCTGAGGCCTAAATAACTGAATGTGGCCTTCTTCATTGGTGGGTGATATGACGCATGATTCTCTGCTGTTGGACCTCTCTCCTCTGTCTGGGTGCTGGGGCCTAAATAACTGAAAGTGGCCTTCTCCAGTGGTGTTTGATATGACGCATGATTCTCTGCTGTGGGACCTCTCTCCTCTGTCTGGGTGCTGGGGCCTAAATAACTGAAAGTGGCCTTCTCCAGTGGTGGGTGATATAATGCAGGAATCTCTGCTGTTGGACCTCTCTCCTCTGTCTTGGTGCTGAGGCCTAAATAACTGAATGTGGCCTTCTCCATTGGTGTGTGATATGACGCATGATTCTCTGCTTTTGGAACTCTCTCCTTTGTCTGGGTGCTGGGGCCTAAATAACTGAAATTGGCCTTCTCCAGTGGTGGGTGATATGACGCATGATTCTCTGCTGTTGGACCTCTCTCCTCCTTCTGGTTGCCGTGGGCTATATATCTGGATCTGGCCTTCTCCAGTGGTGGGTGATATGACGCATGATTCTCTGCTGTGGGACTTCTCTCCTCTGTCTGGGTGCTGGGGCCTAAATAACTGAAAGTGGCCTTCTCCAGTGGTGGGTGATATGACGCATGATTCTCTACTGTTGGACCTCTCTCCTCTGTCTTGGTGCTGAGGCCTAAATAACTGAATGTGGCCTTCTCCATTGGTGGGTGATATGACGCATGATTCTCTGCTTTTGGAACTCTCTCCTTTGTCTGGGTGCTGGGGCCTAAATAACTGAAAGTGGCCTTCTTCAGTGGTGGGTGATATGACGCATGATTCTCTGCTGTGGGACCTCTCTCCTCTGTCTGGGTGCTGGGGCCTAAATAACTGAAAGTGGCCTTCTCCAGTGGTGGGTGATATGACGCATGATTCTCTGCTGTGGGACTTCTCTCCTCTGTCTGGGTGCTGGGGCCTAAATAACTGAAAGTGGCCTTCTCCAGTGGTGGGTGATATGACGCATGATTCTCTACTGTTGGACCTCTCTCCTCTGTCTTGGTGCTGAGGCCTAAATAACTGAATGTGGCCTTCTCCATTGGTGGGTGATATGACGCATGATTCTCTGCTGTTGGACCTCTCTCCTCTGTCTGGGTGCTGGGGCCTAAATAACTGAAAGTGGCCTTCTCCAGTGGTGTTTGATATGACGCATGATTCTCTGCTGTTGGACCTCTCTCCTCTGTCTGGGTGCTGGGTCCTAAATAACTGAAAGTGGCCTTCTCCAGTGGTGTTTGATATGACGAATGATTCTCTGCTGTTGGACCTCTCTCCTCTGTCTGGGTGCTGGGGCCTAAATAACTGAAAGTGGCCTTCTCCAGTGGTGTTTGATATGACGAATGATTCTCTGCTGTGGGACCTCTCTCCTCTGTCTGGGTGCTGGGGCCTAAATAACTGAAAATGGCCTTCTCCAGTGATGGGTGATATGACGCATGATTCTCTGCTGTTGGACCTCTCTCCTCTGTCTGGGTGCTGGGGCCTAAATAACTGAAAGTGGCCTTCTCCAGTGGTGGGTGATATAACGCATGATTCTCTGCTGTTGGACCTCTCTCCTCTGTCTGGGTGCTGGGGCCTAAATAACTGAAAGTGGCCTACTCCAGTGGTGGGTGATATGATGCATGATTCTCTGCTGTTGGACCTCTCTCCTCTCTCTGGGTACTGTGGCCTAAATAACAGAAAGTGGCCTTCTCAGTGGTGGGTAATATAACGCATGATTCTCTGCTGTTGGACATCTCTCCTCTGTCTGGAGGCTGGGGCCTAAATAACTGAAAGTGGCCTTCTCCAGTGGTGGGTGATATGACGCATGATTCTCTGCTGTGGGACCTCTCTCCTCTGTCTGTCTGCTGGGGCTTAAATATCTGGAACTGGCATTCTCCAGTGGTCGGTGATATGACGCATGATTCTCTGCTGTTGGACCTCTCTCCTCTGTCTGGGTGCTGGGGCCTAAATAACTAAAAGTGGCCTTATCCAGTGGTGGGTGATATAAAGCATGATTCTCTACTGTGGGACCTCTCTCCTCTGTCTGGGTGCTGGGTCCTAAATAACTGAAAGTGGCCTTCTCTAGTGGTGGGTGATATGACGCATGATTCTCTGCTGTTGGACCTCTCTCATCTGTCTGGGTGCTGGGGCCTAAATAACTGAAAGTGACCTTCTCCAGTGGTGGGTGATATGACGCATGATTCTCTGCTGTTGGACCTCTCTGCTCTGTCTGGTGCTGGGGCCTAAATAACTAGAAGTGGCTTTCTCCAGTGGTGGGTAATATGATGCATGATTCTCTGCTGTGGGACCTCTCTCCTCTGTCTGGGTGCTGGTGTCTAAATAACTGAAAGTTGCCTTCTCCAGTGGTGGGTGATATGACGCATGATTCTCTGCTGTTGGACCTCTCTCCTCTGTCTGGGTGCTGGGGCCTAAATAAATGACAGTGGCCTTCTGCAGTGGTGGGTGATATGACGCATGATTCTCTGCTGTTGGACCTCTCTCATCTGTCTGGGTGCTGGGGCCTAAATAACTGAAAGTGACCTTCTCCAGTGGTGGGTGATATGACGCATGATTCTCTGCTGTTGGACCTCTCTCCTCTGTCTGGGTGCTGGGGCCTAAATAACTGACAGTGGCCTTCTCCAGTGGTGGGTCATATGACGCATGATTCTCTGCTGTCGGACCTCTCTCCTCTGTCTGTGTGCTTGAGCCTAAATAAATGAAAGTGGCCTTCTCCATTGGTGGGTGATATGACGCATGATTCTCTGCTGTTGGACGTCTCTCATCTGTCTGGGTCCTAAATAACTGAAAGTGGCCTTCTCCAGTGGTGGGTGATATGACGCATGATTTTCTGCGGTTGGACCTCTCTACTCTGTCTGGGTGCTGGGGCCTAAATAACTGACAGTGGCCTTCTGCAGTGGTGGGTGATATGACGCATGATTCTCTGCTGTTGGACCTCTCTCATCTGTCTGGGTGCTGGGGCCTAAATAACTGAAAGTGGCCTTCTCCAGTGGTGGGTGATATGACGCATGATTTTCTGCGGTTGGACCTCTCTACTCTGTCTGGGTGCTGGGGCCTAAATAACTGACAGTGGCCTTCTCCAGTGGTGGGTGATATGACGCATGATTCTCTGCTGTCGGACCTCTCTCCTCTGTCTGTGTGCTGGGGCCTAAATAAATGAAAGTGGCCTTCTCCATTGGTGGGTGATATGACGCATGATTCTCTGCTGTTGGACGTCTCTCATCTGTCTGGGTCCTAAATAACTGAAAGTGGCCTTCTCCAGTGGTGGGTGATATGACGCATGATTCTCTGCTGTTGGACTTCTCTCCTCTGTCTGGGTGCTGGGGCCTAAATAACTGAAAGTGGCCTTCTCCAGTGGTGGGTGATATGTCGCATGATTCTCTGCTGTGGGACCTCTCTTCTCTGTCTGGGTGCTGGGGCCTAAATACCTGAAAGTGGCCTTCTCCAGTGGTGGGTGATATGACGCATGATTCTCTGCTGTTTGACATCTCTCCTCTGTCTGGGTGCTGGGACCTAAATAACTGATAGTGGCTTTCTCCAGTGGTGGGTGATATGACGCATGATTCTCTGCTGTTGGACCTCTCTCCTCTGTCTGAGTGCTGTGGGCTAAATATCTGGAAGTGGTCTTCTCCAGTGGTGGGTGATATGTCGCATGATTCTCTGCTGTGGGACCTCTCTTCTCTGTCTGGGTGCTGGGGCCTCAATAACTGAAAGTGGCCTTCTCCAGTGGTGGGTGATATGACGCATGATTCTCTGCTGTTGGACCTCTCTCATCTGTCTGGGTGCTGGGGCCTAAATAACTGAAAGTGGCCTTCTCCAGTGGTGGGTGATATGACGCATGATACTCTGCTGTTGGACCTCTCTCCTCTCTCTGGGTGCTGAGGCCTAAATAACTGAAAGTGGCCTTCTCCAGTGGTAGGTAATATGATGCATGATTCACTGCTGTGGGACCTCTCTCATCTGTCTGGGTGCTGGGGCCTAGATAACTGAAAATGGCTTTGTCCAATGGTGGGTGATATGACGCATGATTCTCTGCTGTTGGACCTCTCTCCTCTGTCTGGGTGCCGTGGGCTAAATATCTGGAACTGGCCTTCTCCAGTGGTGGGTGATATGACGCATGATTCTCTGCTGTTGGACCTCTCTCCTCTGTCTGTGTTCTGGGGCCTAAATAACTGAAAGTGGCCTTCTCCATTGGTGGGTGATATGACGCATGATTCTCTGCTGTTGGACCTCTCTCATCTGTCTTTGTCCTAAATAACTGAAAGTGGCCTTCTCCAGTGGTGGGTGATATGACGCATGATTCTCTGCTGTTGGACCTCTCTCCTCTGTCTGGGTGCTGGGACCTAAATAACTGATAGTGGCCTTCTCCAGTGGTGGGTGATATGACGCATGATTCTCTGCTGTTGGACCTCTCTCCTCTGTCTGGGTGCTGGGACCTAAATAAATGACAGTGGCCTTCTCCACTGGTGGGTGATATGACGCAAGATTCTCTGCATTTGGAACTCTCTCCTCTGTCTGGGTGCTGGGGCCTAAATAACTGAAAGTGGCCTTCTCCAGTGGTGGGTGATATAATGCAGGAATCTCTGCTGTTGGACCTCTCCCCTCTGTCTGGGTGCTGGGGCCTAAATAACTGAAAGCTGTCTTCTCCAGTGGTGGGTGATATGACGCATGATTCTCTGCTGTGGGACCTCTCTCCTCTGTCTGGGTGCTGAGGCCTAAATATCTGAAAGTGGCCTTCTCCAATGGTGGGTGATATGACGCATGATTCTCTGCTTTTGGACCTCTCTCTTCTGTCAGGGTGCTGGGGCCTAAATAACTGAAATTGACCTTCTCCAGTGGTGGGTGATATGACGCATGATTCTCTGCTGTGGGACCTCTCTCCTCCTTCTGGTTGCCGTGGGCTATATATCTGGATCTGGCCTTTTCTAGTGGTGGGTGATATGACGCATGATTCTCTGCTGTTTTACCTCTCTCCTCTGTCTGGGTGCTTGGGCCTAAATAACTGAAAGTGGCCTTCTCCAGTTGTGGGTGATATGACGCATGATTCTCTACTGTGGGACTTCTCTCCTCTGTCTGGGTGCTGGGGCCTAAATAACTGAAAGTGGCCTTCTCTAGTGGTGGGTGATATGACGCATGAAATTATACTGACCCCAGCAGATGGTTAGGTTCCTTAACTACCATTCAATAGATTTACCTATAACTTGACCTCTGCTTGTAAGATACTTCTAAAATATAACTTTTATTATTTTCCTATCTTAATAACCCCCCCTTTTAATTTCCTTTGAGCAGTCTGACTACGCGCCTATATAACTGTTTCTCAGTCAGTCAGTGATATCCTTTTATCTGACGGTGCGCGCCTACGTGTTACTTCACTTTACACTTATCATCTCAGGCGCTATTGTCGGCTTCTAAAATCTAGCTCGCCAGCACTGTCCCCGACATGCTTTCGCTAGAGACCTAGCCTCATCAGGGTACGGGCAGTGAATGTTCACTGCCCGTACCCCTGATGAAGCTAGGTCTCTAGCGAAACATGTCGGGGGGCAGTGCTGGCGAACTTAGATTTTAGAAGCCGGCAATAGCGCCTGAGATGATAAGTGTAAAGTGAAATAGCAACGGTAGCGCGCACCGTCAGATAAAAGGATATCACTGACTGACTGAGAAACAGTTATATAGGCGCGTAGCCAGGCAATTTTTAAAGGAAATTAAAGGGGGGGTTATTAAGATAGGAAAATAATAAAAGTTATATTTTAGAAGTATCTTACAAGCAGAGGTCAAGTTATAGGTAAATCTATTGAATGGTAGTATATGACACATGATTCTCTACTGTGGGACCTCTCTCCTCTGTCTGGGTGCTGAGGCCTAAATATCTGAAAGTGGCCTTCTCCAGTGGTGGGTGATATGACGTATGATTCTCTGCTGTGGGACCTCTCTCCTCTGTCTGGGTGCTGGGGCCTAAATATCTGGAACTGGCATTCTCCAGTGGTGGGTGATATGACGCATGATTCTCTGCTGTTGGACCTCTCTCCTCTGTCTGGGTGCTGGGGCCTAAATAACTGAATGTGGCCTTTTCCAGTTGTGGGTGATATGACGCATGATTCTCTGCTGTTGGACCTCTCTCCTCTGTCTGGGTGCTGAGGCCTAAATATCTGAAAGTGGCCTTCTCCAGTGTTGGGTGATATGACGCATGATTCTCTGCTGTTGGACCTCTCTCCTCTGTCTGTGTGCTGGGGCCTAAATAACTGAAATTGGCCTTCTCCAGTGGTGGGTGATATGACGCATGATTCTCTGCTGTGGGACCTCTCTCCTCCTTCTGGTTGCCGTGGGCTATATATCTGGATCTGGCCTTTTCCAGTGGTGGGTGATATGACGCATGATTCTCTGCTGTTGGACCTCTCTCCTCTGTCTGGGTGCTGGGGCCTAAATAACTGAAAGTGGCCTTCTTCAGTTGTGGGTGATATGACGCATGATTCTCTGCTGTGGGACCTCCCTCCTCTGTCTGGGTGCAAGGGCCTAAATAACTGAAAGTGGCCTTCTCCAGTGGTGGGTGATATGACGCATGATTCTCTGCTGTGGGACTTCTCTCCGCTTTCTGGGTGCTGGGGCCTAAATAACTGAAAGTGGCCTTCTCCAGTGGTGGGCGATATGACGCATGATTCTCTGCTGTGGGACCTTTCTCCTCTGTCTGGGTGCTGGGGACTAAGTAACTGAAAGTGGCCTTCTCCAGTGGTGGGTGATATGACGCATGATTCTCTGCTCTTGGACCTCTCTCCTCTGTCTTGGTGCTGAGGCCTAAATAACTGAATGTGGCCTTCTTCATTGGTGGGTGATATGACGCATGATTCTCTGCTGTTGGACCTCTCTCCTCTGTCTGGGTGCTGGGGCCTAAATAACTGAAAGTGGCCTTCTCCAGTGGTGTTTGATATGACGCATGATTCTCTGCTGTGGGACCTCTCTCCTCTGTCTGGGTGCTGGGGCCTAAATAACTGAAAGTGGCCTTCTCCAGAGGTGGGTGATATAATGCAGGAATCTCTGCTGTTCGACCTCTCCCCTCTGTCTGGGTGCTGGGGCCTAAATAACTGAAAGCTGTCTTCTCCAGTGGTGGGTGATATGACGCATGATTCTCTGCTGTGGGACCTCTCTCCTCTGTCTGGGTGCTGAGGCCTAAATATCTGAAAGTGGCCTTCTCCAATGGTGGGTGATATGACGCATGATTCTCTGCTTTTGGACCTCTCTCTTCTGTCAGGGTGCTGGGGCCTAAATAACTGAAATTGGCCTTCTCCAGTGGTGGGTGATATGACGCATGATTCTCTGCTGTGGGACCTCTCTCCTCCTTCTGGTTGCCGTGGGCTATATATCTGGATCTGGCCTTTTCCAGTGGTGGGTGATATGACGCATGATTCTCTGCTGTTTTACCTCTCTCCTCTGTCTGGGTGCTTGGGCCTAAATAACTGAAAGTGGCCTTCTCCAGTGGTGGGTGATATGACGCATGATTCTCTGCTGTGGGACTTCTCTCCTCTGTCTGGGTGCTGGGGCCTAAATAACTGAAAGTGGCCTTCTCCAGTGGTGGGTGATATGACGCATGATTCTCTGCTGTTGGACCTCTCTCCTCTGTCTTGGTGCTGAGGCCTAAATAACTGAATGTGGCCTTCTCCATTGGTGGGTGATATGACGCATGATTCTCTGCTGTTGGAACTCTCTCCTCTGTCTGGGTGCTGTGGCCTAAATAACTGAAAGTGGCCTTCTTCAGTGGTGGGTGATATGACGCATGATTCTCTGCTGTGGGACCTCTCTCCTCTGTCTGGGTGCTGGGGCCTAAATAACTGAAAGTGGCCTTCTCCAGTGGTGGGTGATATGACGCATGATTCTCTGCTGTGGGACTTCTCTCCTCTGTCTGGGTGCTGGGGCCTAAATAACTGAAAGTGGCCTTCTCCAGTGGTGGGTGATATGACGCATGATTCTCTGCTGTTGGACCTCTCTCCTCTGTCTTGGTGCTGAGGCCTAAATAACTGAATGTGGCCTTCTCCATTGGTGGGTGATATGACGCATGATTCTCTGCTGTTGGACCTCTCTCCTCTGTCTGGGTGCTGGGGCCTAAATAACTGAAAGTGGCCTTCTCCAGTGGTGTTTGATATGACGCATGATTCTCTGCTGTTGGACCTCTCTCCTCTGTCTGGGTGCTGGGTCCTAAATAACTGAAAGTGGCCTTCTCCAGTGGTGTTTGATATGACGAATGATTCTCTGCTGTTGGACCTCTCTCCTCTGTCTGGGTGCTGGGGCCTAAATAACTGAAAGTGGCCTTCTCCAGTGGTGTTTGATATGACGAATGATTCTCTGCTGTGGGACCTCTCTCCTCTGTCTGGGTGCTGGGGCCTAAATAACTGAAAATGGCCTTCTCCAGTGATGGGTGATATGACGCATGATTCTCTGCTGTTGGACCTCTCTCCTCTGTCTGGGTGCTGGGGCCTAAATAACTGAAAGTGGCCTTCTCCAGTGGTGGGTGATATAACGCATGATTCTCTGCTGTTGGACCTCTCTCCTCTGTCTGGGTGCTGGGGCCTAAATAACTGAAAGTGGCCTTCTCCAGTGGTGGGTGATATGATGCATGATTCTCTGCTGTTGGACCTCTCTCCTCTCTCTGGGTACTGTGGCCTAAATAACAGAAAGTGGCCTTCTCAGTGGTGGGTAATATAACGCATGATTCTCTGCTGTTGGACATCTCTCCTCTGTCTGGAGGCTGGGGCCTCAATAACTGAAAGTGGCCTTCTACAGTGGTGGGTGATATGACACATGATTCTCTGCTGTTGGACCTCTCTCCTCTGTCTGGGTGCTGGGGCCTAAATAACTGAAAGTGGCCTTCTCCAGTGGTGGGTGATATGACGCATGATTCTCTGCTGTGGGACCTCTCTCCTCTGTCTGGCTGCTGGGGCCTAAATATCTGGAACTGGCATTCTCCAGTGGTCGGTGATATGACGCATGATTCTCTGCTGTTGGACCTCTCTCCTCTGTCTGGGTGCTAAGGCCTAAATAACTAAAAGTGGCCTTATCCAGTGGTGGGTGATATAAAGCATGATTCTCTGCTGTGGGACCTCTCTCCTCTGTCTGGGTGCTGGGTCCTAAATAACTGAAAGTGGCCTTCTCTAGTGGTGGGTGATATGACGCATGATTCTCTGCTGTTGGACCTCTCTCATCTGTCTGGGTGCTGGGGCCTAAATAACTGAAAGTGACCTTCTCCAGTGGTGGGTGATATGACGCATGATTCTCTGCTGTTGGACCTCTCTGCTCTGTCTGGTGCTGGGGCCTAAATAACTAGAAGTGGCTTTCTCCAGTGGTGGGTAATATGATGCATGATTCTCTGCTGTGGGACCTCTCTCCTCTGTCTGGGTGCTGGGGCCTAAATAACTGAAAGTTGTCTTCTCCAGTGGTGGGTGACATGACGCATGATTCTCTGCTGTTGGACCTCTCTCCTCTGTCTGGGTGCTGGGGCCTAAATAACTGAATGTGGCCTTTTCCAGTTGTGGGTGATATGACGCATGATTCTCTGCTGTCGGACTTCTCTCCTCTGTCTGGGTGCTGGGGCCTAAATAACTGAAAGTGGCCTTCTCCAGTGGTGTTTGATATGACACATGATTCTCTGCTGTTGGACCTCTCTCCTCTGTCTGGGTGCTGGGGCCTAAATAACTGAAAGTGGCCTTCTCCAGTGGTGGGTGATATGACGCATGATTCTCTGCTGTGGGACCTCTCTCCTCTGTCTGGCTGCTGGGGCCTAAATATCTGGAACTGGCATTCTCCAGTGGTCGGTGATATGACGCATGATTCTCTGCTGTTGGACCTCTCTCCTCTGTCTGGGTGCTGGGGCCTAAATAACTAAAAGTGGCCTTATCCAGTGGTGGGTGATATAAAGCATGATTCTCTGCTGTGGGACCTCTCTCCTCTGTCTGGGTGCTGGGTCCTAAATAACTGAAAGTGGCCTTCTCTAGTGGTGGGTGATATGACTCATGATTCTCTGCTGTTGGACCTCTCTCATCTGTCTGGGTGCTGGGGCCTAAATAACTGAAAGTGACCTTCTCCAGTGGTGGGTGACATGACGCATGATTCTCTGCTGTTGGACCTCTCTGCTCTGTCTGGTGCTGGGGCCTAAATAACTAGAAGTGGCTTTCTCCAGTGGTGGGTAATATGATGCATGATTCTCTGCTGTGGGACCTCTCTCCTCTGTCTGGGTGCTGGGGCCTAAATAACTGAAAGTTGCCTTCTCCAGTGGTGGGTGATATGACGCATGATTCTCTGCTGTTGGACCTCTCTCCACTGTCTGGGTGCTGGGGCTTAAATAACTGAATGTGGCCTTTTCCAGTTGTGGGTGATATGACGCATGATTCTCTGCTGTTGGACCTCTCTCCTCTGTCTGGGTGCTGGGGCCTAAATAACTGAAAGTGGCCTTCTCCAGTGGTGTTTGATATGACACATGATTCTCTGCTGTTGGACCTCTCTCCTCTGTCTGGGTGCTGGGGCCTAAATAACTGAAAGTGGCCTTCTCCAGTGGTGGGTGATATGACGCAGGATTCTCTGCTGTTGGACCTCTCTCCTCTGTCTGGGTGCTGTGGCCTAAATAACTGAAAGTGGCCTTCTCCAGTGGTGGGTGATATGACGCATGATTCTCTACTGTGGGACCTCTCTCCTCTGTCTGGGTGCTGAGGCCTAAATATCTGAAAGTGGCCTTCTCCAGTGGTGGGTGATATGACGCATGATTCTCTGCTGTCGGACCTCTCTCCTCTGTCTGGGTGCCATGGGCTAAATATCTGGAAGTGGCCTTCTCCAGTGGTGGGTGATATAACGCATGTTTCTCTGCTGTTGGACCTCTCTCATCTGTCTGGGTGATGGGGCTTAAATAACTGAAAGTGGCCTTCTCCAGTTGTCGGTGATATGACGCTTGATTCTCTGCTGTGGGACCTCTCTCCTCTGTCTGGGTGCTGGGTCCTAAATAACTGAAAGTGGCCTTCTCTAGTGGTGGGTGATATGACGCATGATTCTCTGCTGTTGGACCTCTCTCCTCTGTCTGTGTGCTAGGGCCTAAATAACATAAAGTGGCCTTCTCCAGTGGTGGGTAATATGACGCATGATTCTCTGCTGTGGGACCTCTCTCCTCTGTCTGGCTGCTGGGGCCTAAATATCTGGAACTGGCATTCTCCAGTGGTCGGTGATATGACGCATGATTCTCTGCTGTTGGACCTCTCTCCTCTGTCTGGGTGCTGGGGCCTAAATAACTAAAAGTGGCCTTATCCAGTGGTGGGTGATATAAAGCATGATTCTCTGCTGTGGGACCTCTCTCCTCTGTCTGGGTGCTGGGTCCTAAATAACTGAAAGTGGCCTTCTCTAGTGGTGGGTGATATGACTCATGATTCTCTGCTGTTGGACCTCTCTCTTCTGTCTGGGTGCTGGGGCCTAAATAACTGAAAGTGACCTTCTCCAGTGGTGGGTGATATGACGCATGATTCTCTGCTGTTGGACCTCTCTGCTCTGTCTGGTGCTGGGGCCTAAATAACTGAAAGTGGCCTTCTCCAGTGGTGGGTAATATGATGCATGATTCTCTGCTGTGGGACCTCTCTCCTCTGTCTGGGTGCTGGGGCCTAAATAACTGAAAGTTGCCTTCTCCAGTGGTGGGTGATATGACGCATGATTCTCTGCTGTTGGACCTCTCTCCACTGTCTGGGTGCTGGGGCTTAAATAACTGAATGTGGCCTTTTCCAGTTGTGGGTGATATGACGCATGATTCTCTGCTGTCGGACCTCTCTCCTCTGTCTGGGTGCTGGGGCCTAAATAACTGAAAGTGGCCTTCTCCAGTGGTGTTTGATATGACACATGATTCTCTGCTGTTGGACCTCTCTCCTCTGTCTGGGTGCTGGGGCCTAAATAACTGAAAGTGGCCTTCTCCAGTGGTGGGTGATATGACGCAGGATTCTCTGCTGTTGGACCTCTCTCCTCTGTCTGGGTGCTGTGGCCTAAATAACTGAAAGTGGCCTTCTCCAGTGGTGGGTGATATGACGCATGATTCTCTACTGTGGGACCTCTCTCCTCTGTCTGGGTGCTGAGGCCTAAATATCTGAAAGTGGCCTTCTCCAGTGGTGGGTGATATGACGCATGATTCTCTGCTGTCGGACCTCTCTCCTCTGTCTGGGTGCCATGGGCTAAATATCTGGAAGTGGCCTTCTCCAGTGGTGGGTGATATAACGCATGTTTCTCTGCTGTTGGACCTCTCTCATCTGTCTGGGTGATGGGGCTTAAATAACTGAAAGTGGCCTTCTCCAGTTGTCGGTGATATGACGCTTGATTCTCTGCTGTGGGACCTCTCTCCTCTGTCTGGGTGCTGGGTCCTAAATAACTGAAAGTGGCCTTCTCTAGTGGTGGGTGATATGACGCATGATTCTCTGCTGTTGGACCTCTCTCCTCTGTCTGTGTGCTAGGGCCTAAATAACATAAAGTGGCCTTCTCCAGTGGTGGGTAATATGACGCATGATTCTCTGCTGTTGGACCTCTCTCCTCTGTCTGGGTGCTGGGGCCTAAATAACTGAAAGTGGCCTTCTCCAGTGGTGGGTGATATGACGCATGATTCTCTGCTGTTGGACCTCTCTCCTCTGTCTGGGTGCTAGGGCCTAAATAACTGAAAGTGGCCTTCTCCAGTGGTGGGTGATATGACGCATGATTCTCTGCTGTTGGACCTCTCTCTCTGTCTGGGTGCTGGGGCCTAAATAACTGAAAGTGGCCTTCTCCAGTGGTGGGTGATATGACGCATGATTCTCTGCTGTTGGACCTCTCTCCTCTGTCTGGGTGCTGGGGCCTAAATAACTGAAAGTAGCCTTCTCCAGTGGTGGGTAATATGATGCATGATTCTCTGCTGTGGGACCTCTCTCCTCTGTCTGGGTGCTGGGGCCTAAGTAACTGAAAGTTGCCTTCTCCAGTGGTGGGTGATATGACGCATGATTCTCTGCTGTGGGACCTCTCTCCTCTGTCTGGGTGCTGGGGCCTAAATAACTGAATGTGGCCTTCTCCAGTGTTGGGTGATATGACGCATGATTCTTTGCTGTTGGTCCTCTCTCATCTGTCTGGGTGCTGGGGCCTAAATAACTGAAAGTTGCCTTCTCCAGTGGTGGGTGATATGACACATGATTCTCTGCTGAGGAACCTCTCTCCTCTGTCTGGGTGCTGGGGCCTAAATAACTGAATGTGGCCTTCTCCAGTGGAGGGTGATATGACGCATGATTCTTTGCTGTTGGTCCTCTCTCATCTGTCCGGGTGCTGGGGCCTAAATAACTGACAGTGGCCTTCTCCAGTGGTGGGTGGTATGACGAATTATTCTCTGCTGTGGGACCTCTCTTCTCTGTCTGGGTGCTGGGGCCAAAATAACTGAAAGTGGCCTTCTCCAGTGGTGGGTGATATGACGCATGATTCTCTGCTGTGGGACCTCTCTCCTCTGTCTGGGTGCTGGGGCCTAAATAACTGAAAGTGGCCTTATCCAGTGGTGGGTGATATGACGCATTATTCTCTGCTGTTGGACCTCTCTCCTCTGTCTGGGTGCCGTGGGCTAAATATCTGGAAGTGGCCTTCTCCAGCGGTGGGTGATATGATGCGTGATTCTCTGCTGTTGGACCTCTCTCCTCTGTCTGGGTACTGGGGCCTAAATAACAGAAAGTGGCCTTCTCCAGTGGTGTGTAATATAACGCATGATTCTCTGCTGTTGGACCTCTCTCATCTGTCTGGGTGCTGGGGCCTAAATAACTGAAAGTGACCTTCTCCAGTGGTGGGTGATATGATGCATGATTCTCTGCTGTTGGACCTCTCTCCTCTGTCTGGGTGCTGGGGCCTAAATAACTGAATGTGGCCTTTTCCAGTTGTGGGTGATATGACGCATGATTCTCTGCTGTTGGACCTCTCTCCTCTGTCTGGGTGCTGGGGCCTAAATAACTGAAAGTGGCCTTCTCCAGTGGTGTTTGATATGACACATGATTCTCTGCTGTTGGACCTCTCTCCTCTGTCTGGGTGCTGGGGCCTAAATAACTGAAAGTGGCGTTCTCCAGTGGTGGGTGATATGACGCCTGATTTTCTGCTGTGGGACCTCTCTCCTCTGTCTGGGTGCCGTGGGCTAAATATCTGGAAGTGGCCTTCTCCAGTGGTTGGTGATATAACTCATGATTCTCTGCTGTTGGACCTCTCTCCTCTGTCTGGGTGATGGGGCCTAAAAAACTGAAAGTGGCCTTCTCCAGTGGTGGGTGATATGACGCATGATTCTCTGCTGTTGGACCTCTCTCCTCTGTCTGTGTGCTAGGGCCTAAATAACATAAAGTGGCCTTCTCCAGTGGTGGGTAATATGACGCATGATTCTCTGCTGTTGGACCTCTCTCCTCTGTCTGGGTGCTGGGGCCTAAATAACTGAAAGTGGCCTTCTCCAGTGGTGGGTGATATGACGCATGATTCTCCGCTGTGGGACCTCTGTTCTCTGTCTGGGTGCTGGGGCCTAAATAACTGAAAGTGGCCTTCTCCAGTGATGGGTGATATGACGCATGATTCTCTGCTGTTGGACCTCTCTCCTCTGTCTGGGTGCCGTGGGCCTAAATATCTCGAAGTGGCCTTCTCCAGTGGTGGGTGATATAACGCATGATTCTCTGCTGTTGGACCTCTCTCCTCTGTCTGGGTGCTGGTTCCTAAATAACTAAAAGTGGCCTTCTCTAGTGGTGGGTGATATGAAGCATGATTCTCTGCTGTTGGACCTCTCTCCTCTGTCTGGTTGCTGGGGCCTAAATAACTGAAAGTGACCTTTTCCAGTGGTGGGTGATATGACGCATGATTCTCTGCTGTTGGACTTCTCTCCTCTGTCTGGGTGCTGGGGCCTAAATAACTGAAAGTAGCCTTCTCCAGTGGTGTGTAATATGATGCATGATTCTCTGCTGGGGGACCTCTCTCATCTGTCTGGGTGCTGGGGCCTAAATAACTGAATGTGGCCTTCTCCAGTGGTGGGTGATATGACGCATGATTCTCTGCTGTTGGACCTCTCTCCTCTGTCTGGGTGCTGGGGCCTAAATAACTGAAATTGGCCTTCTCCAGTGGTGGGTGATATGACGCATGATTCTCTGCTGTGGGACCTCTCTCCTCCTTCTGGTTGCCGTGGGCTATATATCTGGATCTGGCCTTTTCCAGTGGTGGGTGATATGACGCATGATTCTCTGCTGTTGGACCTCTCTCCTCTGTCTGGGTGCTGGGGCCTAAATAACTGAAAGTGGCCTTCTTCAGTTGTGGGTGATATGACGCATGATTCTCTGCTGTGGGACCTCTCTCCTCTGTCTGGGTGCTGGGGCCTAAATAACTGAAAGTGGCCTTCTCCAGTGGTGGGTGATATGACGCATGATTCTCTGCTGTGGGACTTCTCTCCGCTTTCTGGGTGCTGGGGCCTAAATAACTGAAAGTGGCCTTCTCCAGTGGTGGGCGATATGACGCATGATTCTCTGCTGTGGGACCTTTCTCCTCTGTCTGGGTGCTGGGGACTAAGTAACTGAAAGTGGCCTTCTCCAGTGGTGGGTGATATGACGCATGATTCTCTGCTGTTGGACCTCTCTCCTCTGTCTTGGTGCTGAGGCCTAAATAACTGAATGTGGCCTTCTTCATTGGTGGGTGATATGACGCATGATTCTCTGCTGTTGGACCTCTCTCCTCTGTCTGGGTGCTGGGGCCTAAATAACTGAAAGTGGCCTTCTCCAGTGGTGTTTGATATGACGCATGATTCTCTGCTGTGGGACCTCTCTCCTCTGTCTGGGTGCTGGGGCCTAAATAACTGAAAGTGGCCTTCTCCAGTGGTGGGTGATATAATGCAGGAATCTCTGCTGTTGGACCTCTCCCTCTGTCTGGGTGCTGGGGCCTAAATAACTGAAAGCTGTCTTCTCCAGTGGTGGGTGATATGACGCATGATTCTCTGCTGTGGGACCTCTCTCCTCTGTCTGGGTGCTGAGGCCTAAATATCTGAAAGTGGCCTTCTCCAATGGTGGGTGATATGACGCATGATTCTCTGCTTTTGGACCTCTCTCCTCTGTCTGGGTGCTGGGGCCTAAATAACTGAAATTGGCCTTCTCCAGTGGTGGGTGATATGACGCATGATTCTCTGCTGTGGGACCTCTCTCCTCCTGTCTGGTTGCCGTGGGCTATATATCTGGATCTGGCCTTCTCCAGTGGTGGGTGATATGACGCATGATTCTCTGCTGTTGGACCTCTCTCCTCTGTCTGGGTGCTGGGGCCTAAATAACTGAAAGTGGCCTTCTCCAGTGGTGGGTGATATGACGCATGATTCTCTGCTGTGGGACCTCTCTCCTCTGTCTGGGTGCTGGGGCCTAAATAACTGAAAGTGGCCTTCTCCAGTGGTGGGTGATATGACGCATGATTCTCTGCTGTTGGACCTCTCTCCTCTGTCTGGGTGCTGGGGCCTAAATAACTGAAAGTGGCCTTCTCCAGTGGTGGGTGATATGACGCATGATTCTCTGCTGTGGGACCTCTCTCCTCTGTCTGGGTGCTGGGGCCTAAATATCTGGAACTGGCATTCTCCAGTGGTGGGTGATATGACGCATGATTCTCTGCTGTTAGACCTCTCTCCTCTGTCTGGGTGCTGGGGCCTAAATAACTAAAAGTGGCCTTATCCAGTGGTGGGTGATATGACGCATGATTCTCTGCTGTTGGACCTCTCTCATCTGTCTGGGTGCTGGGGCCTAAATAACTGAAAGTGGCCTTCTCCAGTGGTGGGTGATATGACGCATGATTCTCTGCTGTTGGACCTCTCTCCTCTGTCTGGGTGCTGGGGCCTAAATAACTGAAAGTGGCCTTCTCCAGTGGTGGGTGATATGACGCATGATTCTCTGCTGTTGGACCTCTCTCCTCTGTCTGGGTGCTGAGGCCTAAATATCTGAAAGTGGCCTTCTCCAGTGTTGGGTGATATGACGCATGATTCTCTGCTGTTGGACCTCTCTCCTCTGTCTGGGTGCTGGGGCCTAAATAACTGAAATTGGCCTTCTCCAGTGGTGGGTGATATGACGCATGATTCTCTGCTGTGGGACCTCTCTCCTCCTTCTGGTTGCCGTGGGCTATATATCTGGATCTGGCCTTTTCCAGTGGTGGGTGATATGACGCATGATTCTCTGCTGTTGGACCTCTCTCCTCTGTCTGGGTGCTGGGGCCTAAATAACTGAAAGTGGCCTTCTTCAGTGGTGGGTGATATGACGCATGATTCTCTGCTGTGGGACCTCTCTCCTCTGTCTGGGTGCTGGGGCCTAAATAACTGAAAGTGGCCTTCTCCAGTGGTGGGTGATATGACGCATGATTCTCTGCTGTGGGACTTCTCTCCTCTTTCTGGGTGCTGGGGCCTAAATAACTGAAAGTGGCCTTCTCCAGTGGTGGGCGATATGACGCATGATTCTCTGCTGTGGGACCTTTCTCCTCTGTCTGGGTGCTGGGGACTAAATAACTGAAAGTGGCCTTCTCCAGTGGTGGGTGATATGACGCATGATTCTCTGCTGTTGGACCTCTCTCCTCTGTCTTGGTGCTGAGGCCTAAATAACTGAATGTGGCCTTCTTCATTGGTGGGTGATATGACGCATGATTCTCTGCTGTTGGACCTCTCTCCTCTGTCTGGGTGCTGGGGCCTAAATAACTGAAAGTGGCCTTCTCCAGTGGTGTTTGATATGACGCATGATTCTCTGCTGTGGGACCTCTCTCCTCTGTCTGGGTGCTGGGGCCTAAATAACTGAAAGTGGCCTTCTCCAGTGGTGGGTGATATAATGCAGGATTCTCTGCTGTTGGACCTCTCTCCTCTGTCTGGGTGCTGGGGCCTAAATAACTGAAAGTGGCCTTCTCCAGTGGTGGGTGATATGACGCATGATTCTCTGCTGTTGGACCTCTCTCCTCTGTCTGGGTGCTGAGGCCTAAATAACTGAAAGTGGCCTTCTCCAGTGGTGGGTGATATGACGCATGATTCTCTGCTGTTGGACCTCTCTCCTCTGTCTGGGTGCTGGGGCCTAAATAACTGAAAGTGGCCTTCTCCAGTGGTGGGTGATATGACGCATGATTCTCTGCTGTTGGACCTCTCTCCTCTGTCTGGGTGCTGGGGCCTAAATAACTGAAAGTGGCCTTCTCCAGTGGTGGGTGATATGACGCATGATTCTCTGCTGTTGGACCTCTCTCCTCTGTCTGGGTGCTGGGGCCTAAATAACTGAAAGTGGCCTTCTCCAGTGGTGGGTGATATGACGCATGATTCTCTGCTGTTGGACCTCTCTCCTCTGTCTGGGTGCTGGGGCCTAAATAACTGAAAGTGGCCTTCTCCAGTGGTGGGTGATATGACGCATGATTCTCTGCTGTTGGACCTCTCTCCTCTGTCTGGGTGCTGGGGCCTAAATAACTGAAAGTGGCCTTCTCCAGTGGTGGGTGATATGACGCATGATTCTCTGCTGTTGGACCTCTCTCCTCTGTCTGGGTGCTGGGGCCTAAATAACTGAAAGTGGCCTTCTCCAGTGGTGGGTGATATGACGCATGATTCTCTGCTGTTGGACCTCTCTCCTCTGTCTGGGTGCTGGGGCCTAAATAACTGAAAGTGGCCTTCTCCAGTGGTGGGTGATATGACGCATGATTCTCTGCTGTTGGACCTCTCTCCTCTGTCTGGGTGCTGGGGCCTAAATAACTGAAAGTGGCCTTCTCCAGTGGTGGGTGATATGACGCATGATTCTCTGCTGTTGGACCTCTCTCCTCTGTCTGGGTGCTGGGGCCTAAATAACTGAAAGTGGCCTTCTCCAGTGGTGGGTGATATGACGCATGATTCTCTGCTGTTGGACCTCTCTCCTCTGTCTGGGTGCTGGGGCCTAAATAACTGAAAGTGGCCTTCTCCAGTGGTGGGTGATATGACGCATGATTCTCTGCTGTTGGACCTCTCTCCTCTGTCTGGGTGCTGGGGCCTAAATAACTGAAAGTGGCCTTCTCCAGTGGTGGGTGATATGACGCATGATTCTCTGCTGTTGGACCTCTCTCCTCTGTCTGGGTGCTGGGGCCTAAATAACTGAAAGTGGCCTTCTCCAGTGGTGGGTGATATGACGCATGATTCTCTGCTGTTGGACCTCTCTCCTCTGTCTGGGTGCTGGGGCCTAAATAACTGAAAGTGGCCTTCTCCAGTGGTGGGTGATATGACGCATGATTCTCTGCTGTTGGACCTCTCTCCTCTGTCTGGGTGCTGGGGCCTAAATAACTGAAAGTGGCCTTCTCTAGTGGTGGGTGATATGACGCATGATTCTCTGCTGTTGGACCTCTCTCTCTGTCTGGGTGCTGGGGCCTAAATAACTGAAAGTGGCCTTCTCCAGTGGTGGGTGATATGACGCATGATTCTCTGCTGTTGGACCTCTCTCCTCTGTCTGGGTGCTGGGGCCTAAATAACTGAAAGTGGCCTTCTCCAGTGGTGGGTGATATGACGCATGATTCTCTGCTGTGGGACCTCTCTCCTCTGTCTGGGTGCTGGGGCCTAAATAACTGAAAGTGGCCTTCTCCAGTGGTGGGTGATATGACGCATGATTCTCTGCTGTTGGACCTCTCTCCTCTGTCTGGGTGCTGGGGCCTAAATAACTGAAAGTGGCCTTCTGCAGTGGTGGGTGATATGACGCATGATTCTCTGCTGTTGGACCTCTCTCATCTGTCTGGGTGCTGGGGCCTAAATAACTGAAAGTGGCCTTCTCCAGTGGTGGGTGATATGACGCATGATTCTCTGCTGTTGGACCTCTCTCCTCTGTCTGGGTGCTGGGGCCTAAATAACTGAAAGTGGCCTTCTCCAGTGGTGGGTGATATGATGCATGATTCTCTGCTGTGGGACCTCTCTCCTCTGTCTGGGTGCTGGGGCCTAAATAACTGAAAGTGGCCTTCTCCAGTGGTGGGTGATATGACGCATGATTCTCTGCTGTTGGACCTCTCTCCTCTGTCTGGGTGCTGGGGCCTAAATAACTGACAGTGGCCTTCTGCAGTGGTGGGTGATATGACGCATGATTCTCTGCTGTTGGACCTCTCTCATCTGTCTGGGTGCTGGGGCCTAAATAACTGAAAGTGGCCTTCTCCAGTGGTGGGTGATATGACGCATGATTCTCTGCTGTTGGACCTCTCTCCTCTGTCTGGGTGCTGGGGCCTAAATAACTGACAGTGGCCTTCTCCAGTGGTGGGTGATATGACGCATGATTCTCTGCTGTTGGACCTCTCTCCTCTGTCTGGGTGCTGGGGCCTAAATAACTGAAAGTGGCCTTCTCCAGTGGTGGGTGATATGACGCATGATTCTCTGCTGTTGGACCTCTCTCCTCTGTCTGGGTGCTGGGGCCTAAATAACTGAAAGTGGCCTTCTCCAGTGGTGGGTGATATGACGCATGATTCTCTGCTGTTGGACCTCTCTCCTCTGTCTTGGTGCTGAGGCCTAAATAACTGAATGTGGCCTTCTCCAGTGGTGGGTGATATGACGCATGATTCTCTGCTGTTGGAACTCTCTCCTCTGTCTGGGTGCTGGGGCCTAAATAACTGAAAGTGGCCTTCTCCAGTGGTGGGTGATATGACGCATGATTCTCTGCTGTTGGACCTCTCTCCTCCTGTCTGGTTGCCGTGGGCCTATATATCTGAATCTGGCCTTCTCCAGTGGTGGGTGATATGACGCATGATTCTCTGCTGTGGGACTTCTCTCCTCTGTCTGGGTGCTGGGGCCTAAATAACTGAAAGTGGCCTTCTCCAGTGGTGGGTGATATGACGCATGATTCTCTGCTGTTGGACCTCTCTCCTCTGTCTTGGTGCTGAGGCCTAAATAACTGAATGTGGCCTTCTCCATTGGTGGGTGATATGACGCATGATTCTCTGCTGTTGGAACTCTCTCCTCTGTCTGGGTGCTGGGGCCTAAATAACTGAAAGTGGCCTTCTTCAGTGGTGGGTGATATGACGCATGATTCTCTGCTGTGGGACTTCTCTCCTCTGTCTGGGTGCTGGGGCCTAAATAACTGAAAGTGGCCTTCTCCAGTGTTGGGTGATATGACGCATGATTCTCTGCTGTTGGACCTCTCTCCTCTGTCTTGGTGCTGAGGCCTAAATAACTGAATGTGGCCTTCTCCATTGGTGGGTGATATGACGCATGATTCTCTGCTGTTGGACCTCTCTCCTCTGTCTGGGTGCTGGGGCCTAAATAACTGAAAGTGGCCTTCTCCAGTGGTGTTTGATATGACGCATGATTCTCTGCTGTTGGACCTCTCTCCTCTGTCTGGGTGCTGGGTCCTAAATAACTGAAAGTGGCCTTCTCCAGTGGTGTTTGATATGACGAATGATTCTCTGCTGTTGGACCTCTCTCCTCTGTCTGGGTGCTGGGGCCTAAATAACTGAAAGTGGCCTTCTCCAGTGGTGTTTGATATGACGAATGATTCTCTGCTGTGGGACCTCTCTCCTCTGTCTGGGTGCTGGGGCCTAAATAACTGAAAATGGCCTTCTCCAGTGATGGGTGATATGACGCATGATTCTCTGCTGTTGGACCTCTCTCCTCTGTCTGGGTGCTGGGGCCTAAATAACTGAAAGTGGCCTTCTCCAGTGGTGGGTGATATAACGCATGATTCTCTGCTGTTGGACCTCTCTCCTCTGTCTGGGTGCTGGGGCCTAAATAACTGAAAGTGGCCTTCTCCAGTGGTGGGTGATATGATGCATGATTCTCTGCTGTTGGACCTCTCTCCTCTCTCTGGGTACTGTGGCCTAAATAACAGAAAGTGGCCTTCTCAGTGGTGGGTAATATAACGCATGATTCTCTGCTGTTGGACATCTCTCCTCTGTCTGGAGGCTGGGGCCTAAATAACTGAAAGTGGCCTTCTCCAGTGGTGGGTGATATGACGCATGATTCTCTGCTGTTGGACCTCTCTCCTCTGTCTGGGTGCTGGGGCCTAAATAACTGAAAGTGGCCTTCTCCAGTGGTGGGTGATATGACGCATGATTCTCTGCTGTGGGACCTCTCTCCTCTGTCTGGCTGCTGGGGCCTAAATATCTGGAACTGGCATTCTCCAGTGGTCGGTGATATGACGCATGATTCTCTGCTGTTGGACCTCTCTCCTCTGTCTGGGTGCTGGGGCCTAAATAACTAAAAGTGGCCTTATCCAGTGGTGGGTGATATAAAGCATGATTCTCTGCTGTGGGACCTCTCTCCTCTGTCTGGGTGCTGGGTCCTAAATAACTGAAAGTGGCCTTCTCTAGTGGTGGGTGATATGACGCATGATTCTCTGCTGTTGGACCTCTCTATCTGTCTGGGTGCTGGGGCCTAAATAACTGAAAGTGACCTTCTCCAGTGGTGGGTGATATGACGCATGATTCTCTGCTGTTGGACCTCTCTGCTCTGTCTGGTGCTGGGGCCTAAATAACTAGAAGTGGCTTTCTCCAGTGGTGGGTAATATGATGCATGATTCTCTGCTGTGGGACCTCTCTCCTCTGTCTGGGTGCTGGGGCCTAAATAACTGAAAGTTGCCTTCTCCAGTGGTGGGTGATATGACGCATGATTCTCTGCTGTTGGACCTCTCTCCTCTGTCTGGGTGCTGGGGCCTAAATAAATGACAGTGGCCTTCTGCAGTGGTGGGTGATATGACGCATGATTCTCTGCTGTTGGACCTCTCTCATCTGTCTGGGTGCTGGGGCCTAAATAACTGAAAGTGGCCTTCTCCAGTGGTGGGTGATATGACGCATGATTCTCTGCTGTTGGACCTCTCTCCTCTGTCTGGGTGCTGGGGCCTAAATAACTGACAGTGGCCTTCTCCAGTGGTGGGTCATATGACGCATGATTCTCTGCTGTCGGACCTCTCTCCTCTGTCTGTGTGCTTGAGCCTAAATAAATGAAAGTGGCCTTCTCCATTGGTGGGTGATATGACGCATGATTCTCTGCTGTTGGACGTCTCTCATCTGTCTGGGTCCTAAATAACTGAAAGTGGCCTTCTCCAGTGGTGGGTGATATGACGCATGATTCTCTGCTGTTGGACCTCTCTCCTCTGTCTGGGTGCTGGGGCCTAAATAACTGACAGTGGCCTTCTCCAGTGGTGGGTGATATGACGCATGATTCTCTGCTGTTGGACCTCTCTCCTCTGTCTGGGTGCTGGGGCCTAAATAACTGAAAGTGGCCTTCTCCAGTGGTGGGTGATATGACGCATGATTCTCTGCTGTTGGACGTCTCTCATCTGTCTGGGTGCCTAAATAACTGAAAGTGGCCTTCTCCAGTGGTGGGTGATATGACGCATGATTCTCTGCTGTTGGACTTCTCTCCTCTGTCTGGGTGCTGGGGCCTAAATAACAGAAAGTGGCCTTCTCCAGTGGTGGGTAATATGACGCATGATTCTCTGCTGTTGGACCTCTCTCCTCTGTCTGGGTGCTGGGGCCTAAATAACTGAAAGTGGCCTTCTCCAGTGGTGGGTGATATGTCGCATGATTCTCTGCTGTGGGACCTCTCTTCTCTGTCTGGGTGCTGGGGCCTAAATAACTGAAAGTGGCCTTCTCCAGTGGTGGGTGATATGACGCATGATTCTCTGCTGTTTGACATCTCTCCTCTGTCTGGGTGCTGGGACCTAAATAACTGATAGTGGCTTTCTCCAGTGGTGGGTGATATGACGCATGATTCTCTGCTGTTGGACCTCTCTCCTCTGTCTGGGTGCTGTGGGCCTAAATAACTGAAAGTGGCCTTCTCCAGTGGTGGGTGATATGACGCATGATTCTCTGCTGTGGGACCTCTCTCCTCTGTCTGGGTGCTGGGGCCTAAATAACTGAAAGTGGCCTTCTCCAGTGGTGGGTGATATGACGCATGATTCTCTGCTGTTGGACCTCTCTCCTCTGTCTGGGTGCTGGGGCCTAAATAACTGAAAGTGGCCTTCTCCAGTGGTGGGTGATATGACGCATGATTCTCTGCTGTTGGACCTCTCTCCTCTGTCTGGGTGCTGGGGCCTAAATAACTGAAAGTGGCCTTCTCCAGTGGTGGGTGATATGACGCATGATTCTCTGCTGTTGGACCTCTCTCCTCTGTCTGGGTGCTGGGGCCTAAATAACTGAAAGTGGCCTTCTCCAGTGGTGGGTGATATGACGCATGATTCTCTGCTGTTGGACCTCTCTCCTCTGTCTGGGTGCTGGGGCCTAAATAACTGAAAGTGGCCTTCTCCAGTGGTGGGTGATATGACGCATGATTCTCTGCTGTTGGACCTCTCTCCTCTGTCTGGGTGCTGGGGCCTAAATAACTGAAAGCTGGCCTTCTCCAGTGGTGGGTGATATGACGCATGATTCTCTGCTGTGGGACCTCTCTCCTCTGTCTGGGTGCTGGGGCCTAAATAACTGAAAGTGGCCTTCTCCAGTGGTGGGTGATATGACGCATGATTCTCTGCTGTTGGACCTCTCTCCTCTGTCTGGGTGCTGGGGCCTAAATAACTGAAAGTGGCCTTCTCCAGTGGTGGGTGATATGACGCATGATTCTCTGCTGTTGGACCTCTCTCCTCTGTCTGGGTGCCGTGGGCTAAATATCTGAATGTGGCCTTCTCCAGTGGTGGGTGATATGACGCATGATTCTCTGCTGTTGGACCTCTCTCCTCTGTCTGGGTGCTGGGGCCTAAATAACTGAAAGTGGCCTTCTCCAGTGGTGGGTGATATGACGCATGATTCTCTGCTGTTGGACCTCTCTCCTCTGTCTGGGTGCTGGGGCCTAAATAACTGAAAGTGGCCTTCTCCAGTGGTGGGTGATATGACGCATGATTCTCTGCTGTTGGACTCTCTCCTCTGTCTGGGTGCTGGGGCCTAAATAACTGAAAGTGGCCTTCTCCAGTGGTGGGTGATATGACGTATGATTCTCTGCTGTGGGACCTCTCTCCTCTGTCTGGGTGCTGGGGCCTAAATATCTGGAACTGGCATTCTCCAGTGGTGGGTGATATGACGCATGATTCTCTCCTGTTAGACCTCTCTCCTCTGTCTGGGTGCTGGGGCCTAAATAACTAAAAGTGGCCTTATCCAGTGGTGGGTAATATAACGCATGATTCTCTGCTGTTGGACCTCTCTCATCTGTCTGGGTGCTGGGGCCTAAATAACTGAAATTGGCCTTCTCCAGTGGTGGGTGATATGACGCATGATTCTCTGCTGTTGGACCTCTCTCCTCTGTCTGGGTGCTGGGGCCTAAATAACTGAATGTGGCCTTTTCCAGTTGTGGGTGATATGACGCATGATTCTCTGCTGTTGGACCTCTCTCCTCTGTCTGGGTGCTGAGGCCTAAATATCTGAAAGTGGCCTTCTCCAGTGTTGGGTGATATGACGCATGATTCTCTGCTGTTGGACCTCTCTCCTCTGTCTGGGTGCTGGGGCCTAAATAACTGAAATTGGCCTTCTCCAGTGGTGGGTGATATGACGCATGATTCTCTGCTGTGGGACCTCTCTCCTCCTTCTGGTTGCCGTGGGCTATATATCTGGATCTGGCCTTTTCCAGTGGTGGGTGATATGACGCATGATTCTCTGCTGTTGGACCTCTCTCCTCTGTCTGGGTGCTGGGGCCTAAATAACTGAAAGTGGCCTTCTTCAGTTGTGGGTGATATGACGCATGATTCTCTGCTGTGGGACCTCTCTCCTCTGTCTGGGTGCTGGGGCCTAAATAACTGAAAGTGGCCTTCTCCAGTGGTGGGTGATATGACGCATGATTCTCTGCTGTGGGACCTTTCTCCTCTGTCTGGGTGCTGGGGCCTAAATAACTGAAAGTGGCCTTCTCCAGTGGTGGGTGATATGACGCATGATTCTCTGCTGTTGGACCTCTCTCCTCTGTCTGGGTGCTGAGGCCTAAATAACTGAAAGTGGCCTTCTTCAGTGGTGGGTGATATGACGCATGATTCTCTGCTGTTGGACCTCTCTCCTCTGTCTGGGTGCTGGGGCCTAAATAACTGAAAGTGGCCTTCTCCAGTGGTGGGTGATATGACGCATGATTCTCTGCTGTGGGACCTCTCTCCTCTGTCTGGGTGCTGGGGCCTAAATAACTGAAAGTGGCCTTCTCCAGTGGTGGGTGATATAATGCATGAATCTCTGCTGTTGGACCTCTCCCCTCTGTCTGGGTGCTGGGGCCTAAATAACTGAAAGCTGGTCTTCTCCAGTGGTGGGTGATATGACGCATGATTCTCTGCTGTGGGACCTCTCTCCTCTGTCTGGGTGCTGAGGCCTAAATATCTGAAAGTGGCCTTCTCCAATGGTGGGTGATATGACGCATGATTCTCTGCTGTTGGACCTCTCTCTTCTGTCTGGGTGCTGGGGCCTAAATAACTGAAAGTGGCCTTCTCCAGTGGTGGGTGATATGACGCATGATTCTCTGCTGTGGGACCTCTCTCCTCCTTCTGGTTGCCGTGGGCTATATATCTGGATCTGGCCTTTTCCAGTGGTGGGTGATATGACGCATGATTCTCTGCTGTTGGACCTCTCTCCTCTGTCTGGGTGCTTGGGCCTAAATAACTGAAAGTGGCCTTCTCCAGTGGTGGGTGATATGACGCATGATTCTCTGCTGTGGGACTTCTCTCCTCTGTCTGGGTGCTGGGGCCTAAATAACTGAAAGTGGCCTTCTCCAGTGGTGGGTGATATGACGCATGATTCTCTGCTGTTGGACCTCTCTCCTCTGTCTGGGTGCTGAGGCCTAAATAACTGAAAGTGGCCTTCTCCAGTGGTGGGTGATATGACGCATGATTCTCTGCTGTTGGACCTCTCTCCTCTGTCTGGGTGCTGGGGCCTAAATAACTGAAAGTGGCCTTCTCCAGTGGTGGGTGATATGACGCATGATTCTCTGCTGTGGGACCTCTCTCCTCTGTCTGGGTGCTGGGGCCTAAATAACTGAAAGTGGCCTTCTCCAGTGGTGGGTGATATGACGCATGATTCTCTGCTGTGGGACTTCTCTCCTCTGTCTGGGTGCTGGGGCCTAAATAACTGAAAGTGGCCTTCTCCAGTGGTGGGTGATATGACGCATGATTCTCTGCTGTTGGACCTCTCTCCTCTGTCTTGGTGCTGAGGCCTAAATAACTGAATGTGGCCTTCTCCATTGGTGGGTGATATGACGCATGATTCTCTGCTGTTGGACCTCTCTCCTCTGTCTGGGTGCTGGGGCCTAAATAACTGAAAGTGGCCTTCTCCAGTGGTGTGTTGATATGACGCATGATTCTCTGCTGTTGGACCTCTCTCCTCTGTCTGGGTGCTGGGTCCTAAATAACTGAAAGTGGCCTTCTCCAGTGGTGTTTGATATGACGAATGATTCTCTGCTGTTGGACCTCTCTCCTCTGTCTGGGTGCTGGGGCCTAAATAACTGAAAGTGGCCTTCTCCAGTGGTGTTTGATATGACGAATGATTCTCTGCTGTGGGACCTCTCTCCTCTGTCTGGGTGCTGGGGCCTAAATAACTGAAAGTGGCCTTCTCCAGTGGTGGGTGATATGACGCATGATTCTCTGCTGTTGGACCTCTCTCCTCTGTCTGGGTGCTGGGGCCTAAATAACTGAAAGTGGCCTTCTCCAGTGGTGGGTGATATGACGCATGATTCTCTGCTGTTGGACCTCTCTCCTCTGTCTGGGTGCTGGGGCCTAAATAACTGAAAGTGGCCTTCTCCAGTGGTGGGTGATATGACGCATGATTCTCTGCTGTTGGACCTCTCTCCTCTGTCTGGGTACTGTGGCCTAAATAACTGAAAGTGGCCTTCTCCAGTGGTGGGTAATATAACGCATGATTCTCTGCTGTTGGACATCTCTCCTCTGTCTGGAGTGCTGGGGCCTAAATAACTGAAAGTGGCCTTCTCCAGTGGTGGGTGATATGACGCATGATTCTCTGCTGTTGGACCTCTCTCCTCTGTCTGGGTGCTGGGGCCTAAATAACTGAAAGTGGCCTTCTCCAGTGGTGGGTGATATGACGCATGATTCTCTGCTGTGGGACCTCTCTCCTCTGTCTGGCTGCTGGGGCCTAAATATCTGGAACTGGCATTCTCCAGTGGTGGGTGATATGACGCATGATTCTCTGCTGTTGGACCTCTCTCCTCTGTCTGGGTGCTGAGGCCTAAATAACTGAAAGTGGCCTTATCCAGTGGTGGGTGATATGACGCATGATTCTCTGCTGTGGGACCTCTCTCCTCTGTCTGGGTGCTGGGTCCTAAATAACTGAAAGTGGCCTTCTCTAGTGGTGGGTGATATGACGCATGATTCTCTGCTGTTGGACCTCTCTCATCTGTCTGGGTGCTGGGGCCTAAATAACTGAAAGTGACCTTCTCCAGTGGTGGGTGATATGACGCATGATTCTCTGCTGTTGGACCTCTCTGCTCTGTCTGGTGCTGGGGCCTAAATAACTGAAAGTGGCCTTCTCCAGTGGTGGGTGATATGACGCATGATTCTCTGCTGTGGGACCTCTCTCCTCTGTCTGGGTGCTGGGGCCTAAATAACTGAAAGTGGCCTTCTCCAGTGGTGGGTGATATGACGCATGATTCTCTGCTGTTGGACCTCTCTCCTCTGTCTGGGTGCTGGGGCCTAAATAACTGAAAGTGGCCTTCTCCAGTGGTGGGTGATATGACGCATGATTCTCTGCTGTTGGACCTCTCTCCTCTGTCTGGGTGCTGGGGCCTAAATAACTGAAAGTGGCCTTCTCCAGTGGTGGGTGATATGACGCATGATTCTCTGCTGTTGGACCTCTCTCCTCTGTCTGGGTGCTGGGGCCTAAATAACTGAAAGTGGCCTTCTCCAGTGGTGGGTGATATGACGCATGATTCTCTGCTGTGGGACCTCTCTCCTCTGTCTGGGTGCTGGGGCCTAAATATCTGGAACTGGCATTCTCCAGTGGTCGGTGATATGACGCATGATTCTCTGCTGTTGGACCTCTCTCCTCTGTCTGGGTGCTGGGGCCTAAATAACTAAAAGTGGCCTTATCCAGTGGTGGGTGATATGACGCATGATTCTCTGCTGTGGGACCTCTCTCCTCTGTCTGGGTGCTGGGTCCTAAATAACTGAAAGTGGCCTTCTCTAGTGGTGGGTGATATGACGCATGATTCTCTGCTGTTGGACCTCTCTCATCTGTCTGGGTGCTGGGGCCTAAATAACTGAAAGTGACCTTCTCCAGTGGTGGGTGATATGACGCATGATTCTCTGCTGTTGGACCTCTCTCCTCTGTCTGGTGCTGGGGCCTAAATAACTGAAAGTGGCCTTCTCCAGTGGTGGGTAATATGATGCATGATTCTCTGCTGTGGGACCTCTCTCCTCTGTCTGGGTGCTGGGGCCTAAATAACTGAAAGTGGCCTTCTCCAGTGGTGGGTGATATGACGCATGATTCTCTGCTGTTGGACCTCTCTCCTCTGTCTGGGTGCTGGGGCCTAAATAACTGAAAGTGGCCTTCTCCAGTGGTGGGTGATATGACGCATGATTCTCTGCTGTTGGACCTCTCTCCTCTGTCTGGGTGCTGGGGCCTAAATAACTGAAAGTTTCCTTCTCCAGTGGTGTCTGAAATGACACATGATTCTCTGCTGTTGGACCTCTCTCATCTGTCCGGGTGCTGGGGCCTAAATAACTGAAAGTGGCCTTCTCCAGTGGTGGGTGATATGACGCATGATTCTCTGCTGTTGGACCTCTCTCCTCTGACTGGGTGCCGTGGGCTAAATATCTCGAAAGTGGCCTTCTCCAGTGGTGGGTGATATAACGCATGATTCTCTGCTGTTGGACCTCTCTCCTCTGTCTGGGTGCTGGGGCCCAAATAACTGAAAGTGGCCTTCACCATGTGGTGGGTGATATGACGCATGATTCTCTGCTGTGGGACCTCTCCCCTCTGTCTGGGGGCTGGGGCCTAAATAACTGAAAGTGGCATTCTCCAGTGGTGGGTGATATGACGCATGATTCTCTGCTGTTGGACCTCTCTCCTCTGTCTGGGTGCTGGGGCCTAAATAACTGAAAGTGGCCTTCTCCAGTGGTGGGTGATATGACGCATAATTCTCTGCTGTGGGACCTCTCTCCTCGGTCTGGGTGCAGGGGCCTAAATATCTGGAACTGGCATTCTCCAGTGGTCGGTGATATGACGCATGATTCTCTGCTGTTGGACCTCTCTCCTCTGTCTGGGTGCTGGGGCCTAAATAACTAAAAGTGGCCATATCCAGTGGTGGGTGATATGACGCATGATTCTCTGCTGTGGGACCTCTCTCCTCTGTCTGGGTGCTGGGTCCTAAATAACTGAAAGTGGCCTTCTCTAGTGGTGAGTGATATGACGCATGATTCTCTGCTGTTGGACCTCTCTCCTCTGTCTGGGTGCTGGGGCCTAAATAACTGAAAGTGACCTTCTCCAGTGGTGGGTGATTTGACGCATGATTCTCTGCTGTTGGACCTCTCTCCTCTGTCTGGGTGCTGGGGCCTAAATAACTGAAAGTTGCCTTCTCCAGTGGTGGGTAATATGATGCATGATTCTCTGCTGTGGGACCTCTCTCCTCTGTCTGGGTGCTGGGGCCTAAATAACTGAAAGTTGCCTTCTCCAGTGGTGGGTGATATGACGCATGATTCTCTGCTGTTGGACCTCTCTCCTCTGTCTGGGTGCTGGGGCCAAAATAACTGAATGTGGCCTTTTCCAGTTGTGGGTGATATGACGCATGATTCTCTGCTGTTGGACCTCTCTCCTCTGTCTGGGTGCTGGGGCCTAAATAACTGAAAGTTTCCTTCTCCAGTGGTGTCTGAAATGACACATGATTCTCTGCTGTTGGACCTCTCTCCTCTGTCTGGGTGCTGGGGCCTAAATAACTGAAAGTGGCCTTCTCCAGTGGTGGGTGATATGACGCATGATTCTCTGCTGTTGGACCTCTCTCCTCTGTCTGGGTGCTGGGGCCTAAATAACTGAAAGTGGCCTTCTCCAGTGGTGGGTGATATGACGCATGATTCTCTGCTGTGGGACCTCTCTCCTCTGTCTGGGTGCTGAGGCCTAAATATCTGAAAGTGGCCTTCTCCAGTGGTGGGTGATATGACGCATGATTCTCTGCTGTTGGACCTCTCTCCTCTGTCTGGGTGCCGTGGGCTAAATATCAGGAAGTGGCCTTCTCCAGTGGTGGGTGATATAACGCATGATTCTCTGCTGGTGAACCTCTCTCCTCTGTCTGGGTGATGGGGCCTAAATAACTGAAAGTGGCCTTCTCCAGTGGTGGATGATATGACGCATGATTCTCTGCTGTTGGACCTCTCTCATCTGTCTGTGTGCTAGGGCCTAAATATGATAAAGTGGCCTTCTCCAGTGGTGGGTAATATGACGCATGATTCTCTGCTGTTGGACCTCTCTCGTCTGTCTGGGTGCTGCAGCCTAAATAACTGAAAGTGGCCTTCTCCAGTGGTGGGTGGTATGACAAATGATTCTCTGCTGTGGGACCTCTCTTCTCTGTCTGGGAGCTGGGGCCTAAATAACTGAAAGTGGCCTTCTCCAGTGGTGGGTGATATGACGCATGATTCTCTGCTGTTGGACCTCTCTCCTCTGTCTGGGTGCCGTGTTCTAAATATCTCGAAGTAGCCTTCTCCAGTGGTGGGTGATTATTCGCATGAATCTCTGCTGTTGGACCTCTCTCCTCTGTCTGGGTGCTGGGGCCCAAATAACTGAAAGTTGCCTTCTCCAGTGGTGGGTGATATGACGCATGATTCTCTGCTGTGGGACCTCTGTTCTCTGTCTGGGTGCTGGGGCCTAAATAACTGAAAGTGGCCTTCTCCAGTGATGGGTGATATGACGCTTGATTCTCTGCTGGTTGACCTCTCTCCTCTGTCTGGGTGCCGTAGGCTAAATATCTCGAAGTGGCCTTCTCCAGTGGTGGGTGATATAACGCATGATTCTCTGCTGTTGGACCTCTCTCCTCTGTCTGGGTGCTGGTTCCTAAATAACTAAAAGTGGCCTTCTCTAGTGGTGGGTGATATGACGCATGATTCTCTGCTGTTGGACCTCTCTCATCTGTCTGGTTGCTGGGGCCTAAATAACTGAAAGTGACCTTTTCCAGTGGTGGGTGATATGACGCATGATTCTCTGCTGTTGGACCTCTCTCCTCTGTCTGGATGCTGGGGCCTAAATAACTGAAAGTTGCCTTCTCCAGTGGTGGGTGATATGACGCATGATTCTCTGCTGTGGGACCTCTCAACTCTGTCTGAGTGCTGGGGCCTAAATAACTGAATGTGGCCTTCTCCAGTGGAGGGTGATATGACGCATGATTCTTTGCTGTTGGTCCTCTTTCATCTGTCCGGGTGCTGGGGCCTAAATAACTGACAGTGGCCTTCTCCAGTGGTGGGTGGTATGACGAATGATTCTCTGCTGTGGGACCTCTCTTCTCTGTCTGGGTGCTGGGGCCAAAATAACTGAAAGTGGCCTTCTCCAGTGGTGGGTGATATGACGCATGATTCTCTGCTGTTGGACCTCTCTCCTCTGTCTGGGTGCCGTGTTCTAAATATCTCGAAGTGGCCTTCTCCAGTGGTGGGTGATTATTCGCATGAATCTCTGCTGTTGGACCTCTCTCCTCTGTCTGGGTGCTGGGGCCCAAATAACTGAAAGTGGCCTTCTCCAGTGGTGGGTGATATGACGCATGATTCTCTGCTTTGGGACCTCTCTTCTCTGTCTGGGTGCTGGGGCCTAAATAACTGAAAGTTGCCTTCTCCAGTGGTGGGGGATATGACGCATGATTCTCTGCTGTGGGACCTCTCTCCTGTGTCTGGGTGCTGGGGCCTACATAACTGAATGTGGCCTTCTCCAGTGGTGGGTGATATGACGCAAGATTCTCTGCTGTTGGACCTCTCTCCTCTGTCTTGGTGCTGGGGCCTAAATAACTGAAAGTTGTCTTCTCCAGTGGTGGGTGATATGACGCATGATTCTCTGCTGTGGGACCTCTCTCCTCTGTCTGGGTGCTGGGGCCTAAATATCTGAAAGTGGCCCTCTCCAGTGGTGGGTGATATGACGCATGATTCTCTGCTGTTGGACCTCTCTCCTCTGTCTGGGTGCTGGGGCCTAAATAACTGAAAGTGGCCTTCTCCAGTAGTGGGTGATATGACGCATGATTCTCTGCTGTTGGACCTCTCTCCTCTGTCTGTGTGCTAGGGCCTAAATAACATAAAGTTGCATTCTCCAGTGGTGGGTAATATGACGCATGATCCTCTGCTGTTGGACCTCTCTCCTCTGTCTGGGTGCTGGGGCCTAAATAACTGAAAGTGGCATTCTCCAGTGGTGGGTGATATGACGCATGATTCTCTGCTGTTGGACCTCTCTCCTCTGTCTGGGTGCTGGGGCCTAAATAACTGAAAGTGGCCTTCTCCAGTGGTGGGTGATATGACGCATGATTCTCTGCTGTGGGACCTCTCTCCTCTGTCTGGGTGCTGGGGCCTAAATATCTGGAACTGGCATTCTCCAGTGGTCGGTGATATGAAGCATGATTCTCTGCTGTGGGACCTCTCTCCTCTGTCTGGGTGCTGGGTCCTAAATAACTGAAAGTGGCCTTCTCTAGTGGTGAGTGATATGACGCATGATTCTCTGCTGTTGGACCTCTCTCATCTGTCTGGGTGCTGGGGCCTAAATAACTGAAAGTGACCTTCTCCAGTGGTGGGTGATTTGACGCATGATTCTCTGCTGTTGGACCTCTCTCCTCTGTCTGTTGCTGGGGCCTAAATAACTGAAAGTGGCCTTCTCCAGTGGTGGGTAATATGATGCATGATTCTCTGCTGTGGGACCTCTCTCCTCTGTCTGGGTGCTGGGGCCTAAATAACTGAAAGTTGCCTTCTCCAGTGGTGGGTGATATGACGCATGATTCTCTGCTGTTGGACCTCTCTCCTCTGTCTGGGTGCTGGGGCCAAAATAACTGAATGTGGCCTTTTCCAGTTGTGGGTGATATGACGCATGATTCTCTGCTGTTGGACCTCTCTCCTCTGTCTGGGTGCTGGGGCCTAAATAACTGAAAGTTTCCTTCTCCAGTGGTGTCTGAAATGACACATGATTCTCTGCTGTTGGACCTCTCTCCTCTGTCTGGGTGCTGGGGCCTAAATAACTGAAAGTGGCCTTCTCCAGTGTTGGGTGATATGACGCATGATTCTCTGCTGTTGGACCTCTCTCCTCTGTCTGGGTGCTGGGGCCTAAATAACTGAAAGTGGCCTTCTCCAGTGGTGGGTGATATGACGCATGATTCTCTGCTGTGGGACCTCTCTCCTCTGTCTGGGTGCTGAGGCCTAAATATCTGAAAGTGGCCTTCTCCAGTGGTGGGTGATATGACGCATGATTCTCTGCTGTTGGACCTCTCTCCTCTGTCTGGGTGCCGTGGGCTAAATATCAGGAAGTGGCCTTCTCCAGTGGTGGGTGATATAACGCATGATTCTCTGCTGGTGAACCTCTCTCCTCTGTCTGGGTGATGGGGCCTAAATAACTGAAAGTGGCCTTCTCCAGTGGTGGATGATATGACGCATGATTCTCTGCTGTTGGACCTCTCTCATCTGTCTGTGTGCTAGGGCCTAAATATGATAAAGTGGCCTTCTCCAGTGGTGGGTAATATGACGCATGATTCTCTGCTGTTGGACCTCTCTCGTCTGTCTGGGTGCTGCAGCCTAAATAACTGAAAGTGGCCTTCTCCAGTGGTGGGTGGTATGACAAATGATTCTCTGCTGTGGGACCTCTCTTCTCTGTCTGGGAGCTGGGGCCTAAATAACTGAAAGTGGCCTTCTCCAGTGGTGGGTGATATGACGCATGATTCTCTGCTGTTGGACCTCTCTCCTCTGTCTGGGTGCCGTGTTCTAAATATCTCGAAGTAGCCTTCTCCAGTGGTGGGTGATTATTCGCATGAATCTCTGCTGTTGGACCTCTCTCCTCTGTCTGGGTGCTGGGGCCCAAATAACTGAAAGTTGCCTTCTCCAGTGGTGGGTGATATGACGCATGATTCTCTGCTGTGGGACCTCTGTTCTCTGTCTGGGTGCTGGGGCCTAAATAACTGAAAGTGGCCTTCTCCAGTGATGGGTGATATGACGCTTGATTCTCTGCTGGTTGACCTCTCTCCTCTGTCTGGGTGCCGTAGGCTAAATATCTCGAAGTGGCCTTCTCCAGTGGTGGGTGATATAACGCATGATTCTCTGCTGTTGGACCTCTCTCCTCTGTCTGGGTGCTGGTTCCTAAATAACTAAAAGTGGCCTTCTCTAGTGGTGGGTGATATGACGCATGATTCTCTGCTGTTGGACCTCTCTCATCTGTCTGGTTGCTGGGGCCTAAATAACTGAAAGTGACCTTTTCCAGTGGTGGGTGATATGACGCATGATTCTCTGCTGTTGGACCTCTCTCCTCTGTCTGGATGCTGGGGCCTAAATAACTGAAAGTTGCCTTCTCCAGTGGTGGGTGATATGACGCATGATTCTCTGCTGTGGGACCTCTCAACTCTGTCTGAGTGCTGGGGCCTAAATAACTGAATGTGGCCTTCTCCAGTGGAGGGTGATATGACGCATGATTCTTTGCTGTTGGTCCTCTTTCATCTGTCCGGGTGCTGGGGCCTAAATAACTGACAGTGGCCTTCTCCAGTGGTGGGTGGTATGACGAATGATTCTCTGCTGTGGGACCTCTCTTCTCTGTCTGGGTGCTGGGGCCAAAATAACTGAAAGTGGCCTTCTCCAGTGGTGGGTGATATGACGCATGATTCTCTGCTGTTGGACCTCTCTCCTCTGTCTGGGTGCCGTGTTCTAAATATCTCGAAGTGGCCTTCTCCAGTGGTGGGTGATTATTCGCATGAATCTCTGCTGTTGGACCTCTCTCCTCTGTCTGGGTGCTGGGGCCCAAATAACTGAAAGTGGCCTTCTCCAGTGGTGGGTGATATGACGCATGATTCTCTGCTGTGGGACCTCTCTCCTCTGTCTGGGTGCTGGGGCCTACATAACTGAATGTGGCCTTCTCCAGTGGTGGGTGATATGACGCAAGATTCTCTGCTGTTGGACCTCTCTCCTCTGTCTTGGTGCTGGGGCCTAAATAACTGAAAGTTGTCTTCTCCAGTGGTGGGTGATATGACGCATGATTCTCTGCTGTGGGACCTCTCTCCTCTGTCTGGGTGCTGGGGCCTAAATATCTGAAAGTGGCCCTCTCCAGTGGTGGGTGATATGACGCATGATTCTCTGCTGTTGGACCTCTCTCCTCTGTCTGGGTGCTGGGGCCTAAATAACTGAAAGTGGCCTTCTCCAGTAGTGGGTGATATGACGCATGATTCTCTGCTGTTGGACCTCTCTCCTCTGTCTGTGTGCTAGGGCCTAAATAACATAAAGTTGCATTCTCCAGTGGTGGGTAATATGACGCATGATCCTCTGCTGTTGGACCTCTCTCCTCTGTCTGGGTGCTGGGGCCTTAATAACTGAAAGTGGCATTCTCCAGTGGTGGGTGATATGACGCATGATTCTCTGCTGTTGGACCTCTCTCCTCTGTCTGGGTGCTGGGGCCTAAATAACTGAAAGTGGCCTTCTCCAGTGGTGGGTGATATGACGCATGATTCTCTGCTGTGGGACCTCTCTCCTCTGTCTGGGTGCTGGGGCCTAAATATCTGGAACTGGCATTCTCCAGTGGTCGGTGATATGAAGCATGATTCTCTGCTGTTGGACCTCTCTCCTCTGTCTGGGTGCTGGGGCCTAAATAACTAAAAGTGGCCTTATCCAGTGGAGGGTGATATGAAGCATGATTCACTGCTGTGGGACCTCTCTCCTCTGTCTGGGTGCTGGGTCCTAAATAACTGAAAGTGGCCTTCTCTAGTGGTGGGTGATATGACGCATGATTCTCTGCTGTTGGACCTCTCTCATCTGTCTGTGTGCTGGGGCCTAAATAACTGAAAGTGACCTTCTCCAGTGGTGGGTGATATGACGCATGATTCTCTGCTGTTGGACCTCTCTAGTCTGTCTGGGTGATGGGGCCTAAATAACTGAAAGTGGCCTTCTCCAGTGGTGGGTAATATGATGCATGATTCTCTGCAGTGGGACCTCTCTCCTCTGTCTGGGTGCTGGGGCCAAAATAACTGAAAGTTGCCTTCTCCAGTGGTGGGTGATACGACGCATGATTCTCTGCTGTTGGACCTCTCTCCTCTGTCTGGGTGCTGGGGCCTAAATAACTGAATGTGGCCTTTTCCAGTTGTGGGTGATATGACGCATGATTCTCTGCTGTGGGACCTCTCTCCTCTGTCTGGGTGCTGGGGCCTAAATATCTGGAACTGGCATTCTCCAGTGGTCGGTGATATGACGCATGATTCTCTGCTGTTGGACCTCTCTCCTCTGTCTGGGTGCTGGGGCCTAAATAACTAAAAGTGGCAATATCCAGTGGTGGGTGATATGACGCATGATTCTCTGCTGTGGGACCTCTCTCCTCTTTCTGGGTGCTGGGTCCTAAATAACTGAAAGTGGCCTTCTCTAGTGGTGGGTGATATAACGCATGATTCTCTGCTGGTGGACCTCTCTCCTCTGTCTGGGTGATGGGGCCTAAATAACTGAAAGTGGCCTTCTCCAGTGGTGGATGATATGACGCATGATTCTCTGCTGTTGGACCTCTCTCCTCTGTCTGTGTGCTAGGGCCTAAATAACATAAAGTGGCCTTCTCCAGTGGTGGGTAATATGACGCATGATTCTCTGCTGTTGGACCTCTCTCGTCTGTCTGGGTGCTGGGGCCTAAATAACTGAAAGTGGCCTTCTCCAGTGGTGGGTGATATGACGCATGATTCTCTGCTGTTGGACCTCTCTCCTCTGTCTGGGTGCTGGGGCCTAAATAACTGAAAGTTGCCTTCTCCAGTGGTGGGTGATATGACGCATGATTCTCTGCTGTTGGACCTCTCTCCTCTGTCTGGGTGCTGGGGCCTAAATAACTGAAAGTGGCCTTCTCCAGTGGTGGGTGATATGATTCATGATTCTCTGCTGTTGGACCTCTCTCCTCTGTCTGGGTACTGTGGCCTAAATAACAGAAAGTGGCCTTCTCCAGTGGTGGGTAATATAACGCATGATTCTCTGCTGTTGGACATCTCTCCTCTGTCTGGGGGCTGGGGCCTAAATAACTGAAAGTGGCCTTCTCCAGTGGTGGGTGATATGACGCATGATTCTCTGCTGTTGGACCTCTCTCCTCTGTCTGGGTGCTGGGGCCTAAATAACTGAAAGTTGCCTTCTCCAGTGGTGGGTGATATGACGCATGATTCTCTGCTGTGGGACCTCTCTCCTCTGTCTGGGTGCTGGGGCCTAAATATCTGGAACTGGCATTCTCCAGTGGTCGGTGATATGAAGCATGATTCTCTGCTGTTGGACCTCTCTCCTCTGTCTGGGTGCTGGGGCCTAAATAACTGACACTGGCCTTCTCCAGTGGTGGGTGGTATGACGAATTATTCTCTGCTGTTGGACCTCTCTCCTCTGTCTAGGTGCTGGGGCCCAAATAACTGAAAGTGGCCTTCTCCAGTGGTGGGTGATATGACGCATGATTCTCTGCTGTTGGACCTCTCTCCTCTGTCTGGGTGCTGGGGCCTAAATAACTGAAAGTGACCTTTTCCAGTGGTGGGTGATATGACGCATGATTCTCTGCTGTGGGACCTCTCTCCTCTTTCTGGGTGCTGAGGCCTAAATATCTGAAAGTGGCCTTCTCCAGTGGTGGGTGATATGACGCATGATTCTCTGCTGTTGGACCTCTCTCCTCTGTCTGGGTGCTGGGGCCTAAATAACTGAAAGTTGCCTTCTCCAGTGGTGGGTGATATGACGCATGATTCTCTGCTGTTGGACCTCTCTCCTCTGTCTGGGTGCTGGGGCCTAAATAACTGAAAGTGGCCTTCTCCAGTGGTGGGTGATATGATTCATGATTCTCTGCTGTTGGACCTCTCTCCTCTGTCTGGGTACTGTGGCCTAAATAACAGAAAGTGGCCTTCTCCAGTGGTGGGTAATATAACGCATGATTCTCTGCTGTTGGACATCTCTCCTCTGTCTGGGGGCTGGGGCCTAAATAACTGAAAGTGGCCTTCTCCAGTGGTGGGTGATATGACGCATGATTCTCTGCTGTTGGACCTCTCTCCTCTGTCTGGGTGCTGGGGCCTAAATAACTGAAAGTTGCCTTCTCCAGTGGTGGGTGATATGACGCATGATTCTCTGCTGTGGGACCTCTCTCCTCTGTCTGGGTGCTGGGGCCTAAATATCTGGAACTGGCATTCTCCAGTGGTCGGTGATATGAAGCATGATTCTCTGCTGTTGGACCTCTCTCCTCTGTCTGGGTGCTGGGGCCTAAATAACTGACACTGGCCTTCTCCAGTGGTGGGTGGTATGACGAATTATTCTCTGCTGTGGGATTTCTCTTCTCTGTCTGGGTGCTGGGGCCTAAATAACTGAAAGTGGCCTTCTCCAGTGGTGGGTGATATGACGCATGATTCTCTGCTGTTGGACCTCTCTCATCTGTCTGGGTGCTGGGGCCTAAATAACTGAAAGTGGCCTTCTCCAGTGGTGTTTGATATGACACATGATTCTCTGCTGTTGGACCTCTCTCCTCTGTCTGGGTGCTGGGGCCTAAATATCTGAAAGTGGCCTTCTCCAGTGGTGGGTGATATGATGCAGGATTCTCTGCTGTTGGACCTCTCTCCTCTGTCTGGGTGCTGGGGCCTAAATAACTGAAAGTGGCCTTCTCCAGTGGTGGGTGATATGACGCATGATTCTCTGCTGTTGGACCTCTCTCCTCTGTCTGGGTGCTGGGGCCTAAATAACTGAAAGTTGCCTTCTCCAGTGGTGGGTGATATGACGCATGATTCTCTGCTGTTCGACCTCTCTCCTCTGTCTGGGTGCTGGGGCCTAAATAACTGAAAGTGGCCTTCTCCAGTGGTGTTTGATATGACACATGATTCTCTGCTGTTGGACCTCTCTCCTCTGTCTGGGTGCTGGGGCCTAAATATCTGAAAGTGGCCTTCTCCAGTGGTGGGTGATATGATGCAGGATTCTCTGCTGTTGGACCTCTCTCCTCTGTCTGGGTGCTGGGGCCTAAATAACTGAAAGTGGCCTTCTCCAGTGGTGGGTAATATGATGCATGATTCTCTGCTGTGGGACCTCTCTCCTCTGTCTGGGTGCTGGGGCCTAAATAACTAAAAGTTGCCTTCTCCAGTGGTGGGTGATATGACGCATGATTCTCTGCTGTTGGACCTCTCTCCTCTGTCTGTGTGCTAGGGCCTAAATAACATAAAGTTGCCTTCTCCAGTGTTGGGTAATATGACGCATGATTCTCTGCTGTTGGACCTCTCTCCTCTGTCTGGGTGCTGGGGCCTAAATAACTGAAAGTGGCCTTCTCCAGTGGTGGGTGATATGACGCATGATTCTCTGCTGTGGGACCTCTGTTCTCTGTCTGGGTGCTGGGGCCTAAATAACTGAAAGTATCCTTCTCCAGTGGTTTTTGATATGACGAATGATTCTCTGCTGTGGGACCTCTCTCCTCTGTCTGGGTGCCGTAGGCTAAATATCTCGAAGTGGCCTTCTCCAGTGGTGGGTGATATAACGCATGATTCTCTGCTGTTGGACCTCTCTCTCTGTCTGGGTGCTGGTTCCTAAATAACTAAAAGTGGCCTTCTCTAGTGGTGGGTGATATGACGCATGATTCTCTGCTGTTGGACCTCTCTCATCTGTCTGGTTGCTGGGGCCTAAATAACTGAAAGTGACCTTTTCCAGTGGTGGGTGATATGACGCATGATTCTCTGCTGTGGGACCTCTCTCCTCTGTCTGGGTGCTGAGGCCTAAATATCTGAAAGTGGCCTTCTCCAGTGGTGGGTGATATGACGCATGATTCTCTGCTGTTGGACCTCTCTCCTCTGTCTGGGTGCCGTTGGCTAAATATCTGGAAGTGGCCTTCTCCAGTGGTGGGTGATATAACGCATTATTCTCTGCTGTTGGACCTCTCTCCTCTGTCTGGGTGATGGGGCTTAAATAACTGAAAGTGGCCTTCTCCAGTGGTCGGTGATATGACGCATGATTCTCTGCTGTTGGACCTCTCTCCTCTGTCTGGTGCTGGGGCCTAAATAACTGAAAGTGGCCTTCTCCAGTGGTGGGTAATATGATGCATGATTCTCTGCTGTGGGACCTCTCTCCTCTGTCTGGGTGCTGGGGCCTAAATAACTGAAAGTTGCCTTCTCCAGTGGTGGGTGATATGACACATGATTCTCTGCTGTTGGACCTCTCTCCTCTGTCTGGGTGCTGGGGCCTAAATAACTGAAAGTGGCCTTCTCCAGTGGTGTTTGATATGACACATGATTCTCTGCTGTTGGACCTCTCTCCTCTGTCTGGGTGCTGGGGCCTAAATATCTGAAAGTGGCCTTCTCCAGTGGTGGGTGATATGATGCAGGATTCTCTGCTGTTGGACCTCTCTCCTCTGTCTGGGTGCTGGGGCCTAAATAACTGAAAGTGGCCTTCTCCAGTGGTGGGTAATATGATGCATGATTCTCTGCTGTGGGACCTCTCTCCTCTGTCTGTGTGCTAGGGCCTAAATAACATAAAGTTGCCTTCTCCAGTGTTGGGTAATATGACGCATGATTCTCTGCTGTTGGACCTCTCTCCTCTGTCTAGGTGCTGGGGCCTAAATAACTGAAAGTGGCCTTCTCCAGTGGTGGGTGATATGACGCATGATTCTCTGCTGTGGGACCTCTGTTCTCTGTCTGGGTGCTGGGGCCTAAATAACTGAAAGTATCCTTCTCCAGTGGTTTTTGATATGACGAATGATTCTCTGCTGTGGGACCTCTCTCCTCTGTCTGGGTGCCGTAGGCTAAATATCTCGAAGTGGCCTTCTCCAGTGGTGGGTGATATAACGCATGATTCTCTGCTGTTGGACCTCTCTCCTCTGTCTGGGTGCTGGTTCCTAAATAACTAAAAGTGGCCTTCTCTAGTGGTGGGTGATATGACGCATGATTCTCTGCTGTTGGACCTCTCTCATCTGTCTGGTTGCTGGGGCCTAAATAACTGAAAGTGACCTTTTCCAGTGGTGGGTGATATGACGCATGATTCTCTGCTGTGGGACCTCTCTCCTCTTTCTGGGTGCTGAGGCCTAAATATCTGAAAGTGGCCTTCTCCAGTGGTGGGTGATATGATGCATGATTCTCTGCTGTTGGACCTCTCTCCTCTGTCTGGGTGCCGTGGGCTAAATATCTGGAAGTGGCCTTCTCCAGTGGTGGGTGATATAACGCATTATTCTCTGCTGTTGGACCTCTCTCCTCTGTCTGGGTGATGGGGCTTAAATAACTGAAAGTGGCCTTCTCCAGTGGTCGGTGATATGACGCATGATTCTCTGCTGTTGGACCTCTCTCCTCTGTCTGGGTGCTGGGGCCTAAATAACTGAAAGTGGCCTTCTCCAGTGATGGGTGATATGACGCATGATTCTCTGCTGTTGGACCTCTCTCCTCTGTCTGGGTGCCGTAGGCTAAATATCTCGAAGTGGCCTTCTCCAGTGGTGGGTGATATAATGCATGATTCTCTGCTGTTGGACCTCTCTCCTCTGTCTGGGTGCTGGTTCCTAAATAACTAAAAGTGGCCTTCTCTAGTGGTGGGTGATATGACGCATGATTCTCTGCTGTTGGACCTCTCTCATCTGTCTGGTTGCTGGGGCCTAAATAACTGAAAGTGACCTTTTCCAGTGGTGGGTGATATGACGCATGATTCTCTACTGTTGGACCTCTCTCCTCTGTCTGGGTGCTGGGGCCTAAATAACTGAAAGTAGCCTTCTCCAGTGGTGGGTAATATGATGCATGATTCTCTGCTGTGGGACCTCTCTCCTCTGTCTGGGTGCTGGGGCCTAAATAACTGAAAGTTGCCTTCTCCAGTGTTGGGTGATATGACGCATGATTCTCTGCTGTGGGACCTCTCTCCTCTGTCTGGGTGCTGGGGCCTAAATAACTGAATGTGGCCTTCTCCAGTGGTGTGTGATATGACGCATGAATCTTTGCTGTTGGTCCTCTCTCATCTGTCTGGGTGCTGAGGCCTAAATAACTGAAAGTTGCCTTCTCCAGTGGTGGGTGATATGACACATGATTCTCTGCTGTGGAACCTCTCTCCTCTGTCTGGGTGCTGGGGCCTAAATAACTGAATGTGGCCTTCTCCAGTGGAGGGTGATATGACGCATGATTCTTTGCTGTTTTTCCTCTCTCATCTGTCCGGGTGCTGGGGCCTAAATAACTGACACTGGCCTTCTCCAGTGGTGGGTGGTGTGACGAATTATTCTCTGCTGTGGGATTTCTCTTCTCTGTCTGGGTGCTGGGGCCTAAATAACTGAAAGTGGCCTTCTCCAGTGGTGGGTGATATGACGCATGATTCTCTGCTGTTGGACCTCTCTCCTCTGTCTGGGTGCTGGGGCCCAAATAACTGAAAGTGGCCTTCTCCAGTGGTGGGTGATATGACGCATGATTCTCTGCTGTGGGACCTCTCTCCTCTGTCTGGGTGCTGGTTCCTAAATAACTAAAAGTGGCCTTCTCTAGTGGTGGATGATATGACGCATGATTCTCTGCTGTTGGACCTCTCTCCTCTGTCTGGGTGCTGGAGCCTAAATAACTGAAAGTGGCCTTCTCCAGTGGTGGGTGATATGACGCATTATTCTCTGCTGTTGGACCTCTCTCCTCTGTCTGAGTGCTGGGGCCTAAATAACTGAAAGTAGACTTCTCCAGTGGTGGGTAATATGATGCATGATTCTCTGCTGTGGGACCTCTCTTCTCTGTCTGGGTGCTGGGGCCTAAATAACTGAAAGTTGCCTTCTCCAGTGGTGGGTGATATGACGCATGATTCTCTGCTGTTGGACCTCTCTCCTCTGTCTGGGTGCTGGGGCCTAAATAACTGAATGTGGCTTTCTCCAGTGGTGGGTGATATGACGCATGATTCTTTGCTGTTGGTCCTCTCTCATCTGTCTGGGTGCTGGGGCCTAAATAACTGAAAGTTGCTTTCTCAAGTGGTGGGTGATATGACGCATGATTCTCTGCTTTGGGACCTCTCTCCTCTGTCTGGGTGCTGGGGCCTAAATAACTGAATGTGGCCTTCTCCAGTGGAAGGTGATATGACGCATGATTCTTTGCTGTTGGTCCTCTCTCATCTGTCCGGGTGCTGGGGCCTAAATAACTGACAGTGGCCTTCTCCAGTGGTGGGTGGTATGACGAATGATTCTCTGCTGTTGGACCTCTCTCCTCTGTCTGGGTGCCGTGTTCTAAATATCTCGAAGTGGCCTTCTCCAGTGGTGGGTGATTATTCGCATGAATCTCTGCTGTTGGACCTCTCTCCTCTGTCTGTGTGCTGGGGCCCAAATAACTGAAAGTGGCCTTCTCCAGTGGTGGGTGACATGACGCATGATTCTCTGCTGTGGGACCTCTCTTCTCTGTCTGGGTGCTGGGGCCTAAATAACTGAAAGTTGCCTTCTCCAGTGGTGGGTGATATGACGCATGATTCTCTGCTGTGGGACCTCTCTCCTCTGTCTGGGTGCTGGGGCCTACATAACTGAATGTGGCCTTCTCCAGTGGAGGGTGATATGACGCATGATTCTCTGCTGTTGGACCTCTCTCCTCTGTCTGGGTGTTGGGACATAAATAACTGAAAGTGGCCTTCTCCAGTGGTGTTTGATATGACACATGATTCTTTGCTGTGGGACCTCTCTCCTCTGTCTGGGTGCTGGGGACTAAATAACTGAAAATGGCCTTCTCCAGTCGTGGGTGATATGACGCAGGATTCTCTGCTGTTGGACCGCTCTCCTCTGTCTTGGTGCTGGGGCCTAAATAACTGAAAGTTGTCTTCTCCAGTGGTGGGTGATATGACGCATGATTCTCTGCTGTGGGACCTCTCTCCTCTGTCTGGGTGCTGGGGCCTAAATATCTGAAAGTGGCCCTCTCCAGTGGTGGGTGATATGACGCATGATTCTCTGCTGTTGGACCTCTCTCCTCTGTCTGGGTGCTGGGGCCTAAATAACTGAAAGTGGCCTTCTCCAGTGGTGGGTGATATGACGCATGATTCTCTGCTGTTGGACCTCTCTCCTCTGTCTGTGTGCTAGGGCCTAAATAACATAAAGTGGCATTCTCCAGTGGTGGGTAATATGACGCATGATCCTCTGCTGTTGGACCTCTCTCCTCTGTCTGGGTGCTGGGGCCTAAATAACTGAAAGTGGCATTCTCCAGTGGTGGGTGATATGACGCATGATTCTCTGCTGTTGGACCTCTCTCCTCTGTCTGGGTGCTGGGGCCTAAATAACTGAAAGTGGCCTTCTCCAGTGGTGGGTGATATGACGCATGATTCTCCGCTGTGGGACCTTTGTTCTCTGTCTGGGTGCTGGGGCCTAAATAACTGAAAGTGGCCTTCTCCAGTGATGGGTGATATGACGCATGATTCTCTGCTGTTGGACCTCTCTCCTCTGTCTGGGTGCTGGGGCCTAAATAACTGAAAGTGGCCTTCTCCAGTGGTGGGTGATATAACGCATGATTCTCTGCTGTTGGACCTCTCTCCTCTGTATGGGTGCTGGGGCCTAAATAACTGAAAGTGGCCTTCTCCAGTGGTGGGTGATATGATGCATGATTCTCTGCTGTTGGACCTCTCTCCTCTGTCTGGGTACTGTGGCCTAAATAACAGAAAGTGGCCTTCTCCAGTGGTGGGTAATATAACGCATGATTCTCTGCTGTTGGACATCTCTCCTCTGTCTGGGTGCTGGGGCCTAAATAACTGAATGTGGCCTTCTCCAGTGGATGGTGATATGACGCATGATTCTTTGCTGTTGGTCCTCTCTCATCTGTCCGGGTGCTGGGGCCTAAATAACTGACAGTGGCCTTCTCCAGTGGTGGGTGGTATGACGAATGATTCTCTGCTGTTGGACCTCTCTCCTCTGTCTGGGTGCCGTGTTCTAAATATCTCGAAGTGGCCTTCTCCAGTGGTGGGTGATTATTCGCATGAATCTCTGCTGTTGGACCTCTCTCCTCTGTCTGTGTGCTGGGGCCCAAATAACTGAAAGTGGCCTTCTCCAGTGGTGGGTGACATGACGCATGATTCTCTGCTGTGGGACCTCTCTTCTCTGTCTGGGTGCTGGGGCCTAAATAACTGAAAGTTGCCTTCTCCAGTGGTGGGTGATATGACGCATGATTCTCTGCTGTGGGACCTCTCTCCTCTGTCTGGGTGCTGGGGCCTACATAACTGAATGTGGCCTTCTCCAGTGGTGGGTGATATGACGCATGATTCTCTGCTGTTGGACCTCTCTCCTCTGTCTGGGTGTTGGGACATAAATAACTGAAAGTGGCCTTCTCCAGTGGTGTTTGATATGACACATGATTCTTTGCTGTGGGACCTCTCTCCTCTGTCTGGGTGCTGGGGACTAAATAACTGAAAATGGCCTTCTCCAGTCGTGGGTGATATGACGCAGGATTCTCTGCTGTTGGACCGCTCTCCTCTGTCTTGGTGCTGGGGCCTAAATAACTGAAAGTTGTCTTCTCCAGTGGTGGGTGATATGACGCATGATTCTCTGCTGTGGGACCTCTCTCCTCTGTCTGGGTGCTGGGGCCTAAATATCTGAAAGTGGCCCTCTCCAGTGGTGGGTGATATGACGCATGATTCTCTGCTGTTGGACCTCTCTCCTCTGTCTGGGTGCTGGGGCCTAAATAACTGAAAGTGGCCTTCTCCAGTGGTGGGTGATATGACGCATGATTCTCTGCTGTTGGACCTCTCTCCTCTGTCTGTGTGCTAGGGCCTAAATAACATAAAGTGGCATTCTCCAGTGGTGGGTAATATGACGCATGATCCTCTGCTGTTGGACCTCTCTCCTCTGTCTGGGTGCTGGGGCCTAAATAACTGAAAGTGGCATTCTCCAGTGGTGGGTGATATGACGCATGATTCTCTGCTGTTGGACCTCTCTCCTCTGTCTGGGTGCTGGGGCCTAAATAACTGAAAGTGGCCTTCTCCAGTGGTGGGTGATATGACGCATGATTCTCCGCTGTGGGACCTTTGTTCTCTGTCTGGGTGCTGGGGCCTAAATAACTGAAAGTGGCCTTCTCCAGTGATGGGTGATATGACGCATGATTCTCTGCTGTTGGACCTCTCTCCTCTGTCTGGGTGCTGGGGCCTAAATAACTGAAAGTGGCCTTCTCCAGTGGTGGGTGATATAACGCATGATTCTCTGCTGTTGGACCTCTCTCCTCTGTCTGGGTGCTGGGGCCTAAATAACTGAAAGTGGCCTTCTCCAGTGGTGGGTGATATGATGCATGATTCTCTGCTGTTGGACCTCTCTCCTCTGTCTGGGTACTGTGGCCTAAATAACAGAAAGTGGCCTTCTCCAGTGGTGGGTAATATAACTCATGATTCTCTGCTGTTGGACATCTCTCCTCTGTCTGGGGGCTGGGGCCTAAATAACTGAAAGTGGCCTTCTCCAGTGGTGGGTGATATGACGCTTGATTCTCTGCTTTTGGACCTCTCTCCTCTGTCTGGGTGCTGGGGCCTAAATAACTGAAAGTTGCCTTCTCCAGTGGTGGGTGATATGACGCATGATTCTCTGCTGTGGGACCTCTCTCCTCTGTCTGGGTGCTGGGGCCTAAATATCTGGAACTGGCATTCTCCAGTGGTCGGTGATATGAAGCATGATTCTCTGCTGTTGGACCTCTCTCCTCTGTCTGGGTGCTGGGGCCTAAATAACTATAAGTGGCCTTATCCAGTGGTGGGTGATATGAAGCATGATTCTCTGCTGTGGGACCTCTCTCCTCTGTCTGGGTGCTGGGTCCTAAATAACTGAAAGTGGCCTTCTCTAGTGGTGGGTGATATGACGCATGATTCTCTGCTGTTGGACCTCTCTCATCTGTCTGGGTGCTGAGGCCTAAATAACTGAAAGTGACCTTCTCCAGTGGTGGGTGATATGACGCATGATTCTCTGCTGTTGGACCTCTCTCCTCTGTCTGGTGCTGGGGCCTAAATAACTGAAAGTGGCCTTCTCCAGTGGTGGGTAATATGATGCATGATTCTCTGCTGTGGGACCTCTCTCCTCTGTCTGGGTGCTGGGGCCTAAATAACTGAAAGTTGCCTTCTCCAGTGGTGGGTGATATGACGCATGATTCTCTGCTGTTGGACCTCTCTCCTCTGTCTGAGTGCTGGGGCCTAAATAACTGAATGTGGCCTTTTCCAGTTGTGGGTGATATGACGCATGATTCTCTGCTGTTGGACCTCTCTCCTCTGTCTGGGTGCTGGGGCCTAAATAACTGAAAGTGGCCTTCTCCAGTGGTGTTTGATATGACACATGATTCTCTGCTGTTGGACCTCTCTCCTCTGTCTGGGTGCTGGGGCCTAAATATCTGAAAGTGGCCTTCTCCAGTGGTGGGTGATATGATGCAGGATTCTCTGCTGTTGGACCTCTCTCCTCTGTCTGGGTGCTGGGGCCTAAATAACTGAAAGTGGCCTTCTCCAGTGGTGGGTAATATGATGCATGATTCTCTGCTCTGGGACCTCTCTCCTCTGTCTGGGTGCTGGGGCCTAAATAACTGAAAGTTGCCTTCTCCAGTGGTGGGTGATATGACGCATGATTCTCTGCTGTTGGACCTCTCTCCTCTGTCTGTGTGCTAGGGCCTAAAAAACATAAAGTTGCCTTCTCCAGTGTTGGGTAATATGACGCATGATTCTCTGCTGTTGGACCTCTCTCCTCTGTCTGGGTGCTGGGGCCTAAATAACTGAAAGTGGCCTTCTCCAGTGGTGGGTGATATGACGCATGATTCTCTGCTGTGGGACCTCTGTTCTCTGTCTGGGTGCTGGGGCCTAAATAACTGAAAGTGGCCTTCTCCAGTGGTTTTTGATATGACGAATGATTCTCTGCTGTGGGACCTCTCTCCTCTGTCTGGGTGCCGTAGGCTAAATATCTCGAAGTGGCCTTCTCTAGTGGTGGGTGATATAACGCATGATTCTCTGCTGTTGGACCTCTCTCCTCTGTCTGGGTGCTGGTTCCTAAATAACTAAAAGTGGCCTTCTCTAGTGGTGGGTGATATGACGCATGATTCTCTGCTGTTGGACCTCTCTCATCTGTCTGGTTGCTGGGGCCTAAATAACTGAAAGTGACCTTTTCCAGTGGTGGGTGATATGACGCATGATTCTCTGCTGTGGTACCTCTCTCCTCTGTCTGGGTGCTGAGGCCTAAATATCTGAAAGTGGCCTTCTCCAGTGGTGGGTGATATGACGCATGATTCTCTGCTGTTGGACCTCTCTCCTCTGTCTGGGTGCCGTGGGCTAAATATCTGGAAGTGGCCTTCTCCAGTGGTGGGTGATATAACGCATTATTCTCTGCTGTTGGACCTCTCTCCTCTCTCTGGGTGATGGGGCTTAAATAACTGAAAGTGGCCTTCTCCAGTGGTCGGTGATATGACGCATGATTCTCTGCTGTTGGACCTCTCTCCTCTGTCTGGGTGCTGGGGCCTAAATAACTGAAAGTGGCCTTCTCCAGTGATGGGTGATATGACGCATGATTCTCTGCTGTTGGACCTCTCTCCTCTGTCTGGGTGCCGTAGGCTAAATATCTCGAAGTGGCCTTCTCCAGTGGTGGGTGATATAATGCATGATTCTCTGCTGTTGGACCTCTCTCCTCTGTCTGGGTGCTGGTTCCTAAATAATTAAAAGTGGCCTTCTCTAGTGGTGGGTGATATGACGCATGATTCTCTGCTGTTGGACCTCTCTCATCTGTCTGGGTGCTGGGGCCTAAATAACTGAAAGTGACCTTTTCCAGTGGTGGGTGATATGACGCATGATTCTCTGCTGTTGGACCTCTCTCCTCTGTCTGGGTGCTGGGGCCTAAATAACTGAAAGTAGCCTTCTCCAGTGGTGGGTAATATGATGCATGATTCTCTGCTGTGGGACCTCTCTCCTCTGTCTGGGTGCTGGGGCCTAAATAACTGAATGTGGCCTTCTCCAGTGGTGTGTGATATGACGCATGATTCTTTGCTGTTGGTCCTCTCTCATCTGTCTGGGTGCTGAGGCCTAAATAACTGAAAGTTGCCTTCCCCAGTGGTGGGTGATATGACACATGATTCTCTGCTGTGGAACCTCTCTCCTCTGTCTGGGTGCTGGGGCCTAAATAACTGAATGTGGCCTTCTCCAGTGGAGGGTGATATGACGCATGATTCTTTGCCTTTTTCCTCTCTCATCTGTCCGGGTGCTGGGGCCTAAATAACTGACACTGGCCTTCTCCAGTGGTGGGTGGTATGACGAATTATTCTCTGCTGTGGGATTTCTCTTCTCTGTCTGGGTGCTGGGGCCTAAATAACTGAAAGTGGCCTTCTCCAGTGGTGGGTGATATGACGCATGATTCTCTGCTGTTGGACCTCTCTCCTCTGTCTGGGTGCTGGGGCCCAAATAACTGAAAGTGGCCTTCTCCAGTGGTGGGTGATATGACGCATGATTCTCTGCTGTGGGACCTCTCTCCTCTGTCTGGGTGCTGGGGCCTAAATAACTGAAAGTGGCCTTCTCCAGTGGTGGGTGATGTAACGCATGATTCTCTGATGTTGGACCTCTCTCCTCTGTCTGGGTGCTGGAGCCTAAATAACTGAAAGTGGCCTTCTCCAGTGGTGGGTGATATGACGCATTATTCTCTGCTGTTGGACCTCTCTCCTCTGTCTGGGTGCCGTGGGCTAAATATCTGGAAGTGGCCTTCTCCAGTGGTGGGTGATATGATGCGTGATTCTCTGCTGTTGGACCTCTCTCCTCTGTCTGGGTACTGGGGCTTAAATAACAGAAATTGGCCTTCTCCAGTGGTGGGTAATATAACGCATGATTCTCTGCAGTTGGACCTCTCTCATCTGTCTGGGTGAGGGGGCCTAAATAACTGAAAGTGGCCTTCTCCAGTGGTGGGTAATATGATGCATGATTCTCTGCTGTGGGACCTCTCTCCTCTGTCTGGGTGCTGGGGCCTAAATAACTGAAAGTTGTCTTTTCCAGTGGTGGGTGATATGACGCATGATTCTCTGCTGTTGGACCTCTCTCCTCTGTCTGGGTGCTGGGGCCTAAATAACTGAATGTGGCCTTTTCCAGTTGTGAGTGATATGACGCATGATTCTCTGCTGTTGGACCTCTCTCCTCTGTCTGGGTGCTGGGGCCTAAATAACTGAAAGTGGCCTTCTTCAGTGGTGTTTGATATGACACATGATTCTCTGCTGTTGGACCTCTCTCCTCTGTCTGGGTGCTGGGGCCTAAATAACTGAAAGTGGCCTTCTCCAGTGGTGGGTGATATGACGCATGATTTTCTGCTGTGGGACCTCTCTCCTCTGTCTGGGTGCTGAGGCCTAAATATCTGAAAGTGGCCTTCTCCAGTGGTGGGTGATATGACGCATGATTCTCTGCTGTTGGACCTCTCTCCTCTGTCTGGGTGCCGTGGGCTAAATATCTGGAAGTGGCCTTCTCCAGTGGTGGGTGATATAACTCATGATTCTCTGCTGTTGGACCTCTCTCCTCTGTCTGGGTGATGGGGCCTAAATAACTGAAAGTGGCCTTCTCCAGTGGTGGGTGATATGACGCATGATTCTCTGCTGTTGGACCTCTCTCCTCTGTCTGTGTGCTGGGGCCTAAATAACATAAAGTGGCCTTCTCCAGTGGTGGGTGATATGACGCATGATTCTCTGCTGTTGGACCTCTCTCCTCTGTCTGGGTGCCGTAGGCTAAATATCTCGAAGTTGCCTTCTCCAGTGGTGGGTGATATAACGCATGATTCTCTGCTGTTGGACCTCTCTCCTCTGTCTGGGTGCTGGTTCCTAAATAACTAAAAGTGGCCTTCTCTAGTTATGGGTGATATGAAGCATGATTCTCTGCTGTTGGACCTCTCTCATCTGTCTGGTTACTGGGGCCTAAATAACTGAAAGTGACCTTTTCCAGTGGTGGGTGATATGACGCATGATTCTCTGCTTTTGGACTTCTCTCCTCTGTCTGGGTGCTGGGGCCTAAATAACTGAAAGTAGCCTTCTCCAGTGGTGGGTAATATGATGCATGATTCTCTGCTGTGGGACCTCTCTCCTCTGTCTGGGTGCTGGGGCCTAAATAACTGAATGTGGCCTTCTCCAGGGGTGGGTGATATGACGCATGATTCTTTGCTGTTGGTCCTCTCTCATCTGTCTGGGTGCTGGGGCCTAAATAACTGAAAGTTGCCTTCTCCAGTGGTGGGTGATATGACGCATGATTCTCTGCTGTGGGACCTCTCTCCTCTGTCTGGGTGCTGGGGCCTAAATAACTGAATGTGACTTTCTCCAGTGGAGGGTGATATGACGCATGATTCTTTGCTGTTGGTCCTCTCTCATCTGTCCGGGTGCTGGGGCCTAAATAACTGACAGTGGCCTTCTCCAGTGGTGGGTGATATGACGCATGATTCTCTGCTGTGGGACCTCTCTTCTCTGTCTGGGTGCTGAGGCCTAAATAACTGAAAGTGGCCTTCTCCAGTGGTGGGTGATATGACGCATGATTCTCTGCTGTGGGACCTCTCTCCTCTGTCCGGGTGCTGGGGCCTAAATAACTGAATGTGACCTTCTCCAGTGGAGGGTGATATGACGCATGATTCTTTGCTGTTGGTCCTCTCTCATCTGTCCGGGTGATGGGGCCTAAATAACTGACAGTGGCCTTCTCCAGTGGTGGGTGATATGACGCATGATTCTCTGCTGTGGGACCTCTCTCCTCTGTCTGGGTGCTGGGGCCTAAATAACTGAAAGTGGCCTTCTCCAGTGGTGGGTGATATGACGCATGATTCTCTGCTGTTGGACCTCTCTCCTCTGTCTGGGTGCCGTGGGCTAAATATCTCGAAGTGGCCTTCTCCAGTGGTGGGTGATATGACGCATGATTCTCTGCTGTTGGACCTCTCTCCTCTGTCTGGGTGCTGGGGCCCAAATAACTGAAAGTGGCCTTCTCCAGTGGTGGGTGATATGACGCATGATTCTTTGCTGTTGGTCATCTCTCATCTGTCTGGGTGCTGGGGCCTAAATAACTGAAAGTTGCTTTCTCCAGTGGTGGGTGATATGACGCATGATTCTCTGCTGTGGAACCTCTCTCCTCTGTCTGGGTGCTGGGGCCTAAATAACTGAATGTGGCCTTCTCCAGTGGAGGGTGATATGACGCATGATTCTTTGCCTTTTTTCCTCTCTCATCTGTCCGGGTGCTGGGGCCTAAATAACTGACACTGGCCTTCTCAAGTGGTGGGTGGTATGACGAATTATTCTCTGCTGTGGGATTTCTCTTCTCTGTCTGGGTGCTGGGGCCTAAATAACTGAAAGTGGCCTTCTCCAGTGGTGGGTGATATGACGCATGATTCTCTGCTGTTGGACCTCTCTCCTCTGTCTGGGTGCTGGGGCCCAAATAACTGAAAGTGGCCTTCTCCAGTGGTGGGTGATATGACGCATGATTCTCTGCTGTGGGACCTCTCTCCTCTGTCTGGGTGCTGGGGCCCAAATAACTGAAAGTGGCCTTCTCCAGTGGTGTGTGATATGACGCATTATTCTCTGCTGTTGGACCTCTCTCCTCTGTCTGGGTGCCGTGGGCTAAATATCTGGAAGTGGCCTTCTCCAGTGGTGGGTGATATGATGCGTGATTCTCTGCTGTTGGACCTCTCTCCTCTGTCTGGGTACTGGGGCCTAAATAACAGAAATTGGCCTTCTCCAGTGGTGGGTAATATAACGCATGATTCTCTGCTGTTGGACCTCTCTCATCTGTCTGGGTGATGGTGCCTAAATAACTGAAAGTGACCTTCTCCAGTGGTGGGTGATATGACGCATGATTCTCTGCTGTTGGACCTCTCTCCTCTGTCTGGTGCTGGGGCCTAAATAACTGAAAGTGGCCTTCTCCAGTGGTGGGTAATATGATGCATGATTCTCTGCTGTGGGACCTCTCTCCTCTGTCTGGGTGCTGGGGCCTAAATAACTGAAAGTTGCCTTTTCCAGTGGTGGGTGATATGACGCATGATTCTCTGCTGTTGGACCTCTCTCCTCTGTCTGGGTGCTGGGGCCTAAATAACTGAATGTGGCCTTTTCCAGTTGTGAGTGATATGACGCATGATTCTCTGCTGTTGGACCTCTCTCCTCTGTCTGGGTGCTGGGGCCTAAATAACTGAAAGTGGCCTTCTCCAGTGGTGTTTGATATGACACATGATTCTCTGCTGTTGGACCTCTCTCCTCTGTCTGGGTGATGGGGCCTAAATAACTGAAAGTGGCCTTCTCCAGTGGTGGGTGATATGATGCATGATTCTCTGTTGTTGGACCTCTCTCCTCTGTCTGTGTGCTAGGGCCTAAATAACATAAAGTGGCCTTCTCCAGTGGTGGGTAATATGACGCATGATTCTCTGCTGTTGGACCTCTCTTCTCTGTCTGGGTGCTGGGGCCTAAATAACATAAAGTGGCCTTCTCCAGTGGTGGGTGATATGACGCATGATTCTCTGCTGTTGGACCTCTCTCCTCTGTCTGGGTGCTGGGGCCTAAATAACTGAAAGTGGCCTTCTCCAGTGGTGGGTGATATGACGCATGATTCTCCGCTGTGGGACCTCTGTTCTCTGTCTGGGTGCTGGGGCCTAAATAACTAAAAGTGGCCTTCTCCAGTGATGGGTGATGTAACGCATGATTCTCTGCTGTTGGACCTCTCTCCTCTGTCTGGGTGCTGGGGCCTAAATAACTGAAAGTGGCCTTATCCAGTGGTGGGTGATATGACGCATTATTCTCTGCTGTTGGACCTCTCTCCTCTGTCTGGGTGCCGTGGGCTAAATATCTGGAAGTGGCCTTCTCCAGTGGTGGGTGATATGATGCGTGATTCTCTGCTGTTGGACCTCTCTCCTCTGTCTGGGTACTGGGGCCTAAATAACAGAAAGTGGCCTTCTCCAGTGGTGGGTAATATAACGCATGATTCTCTGCTGTTGGACCTCTCTCATCTGTCTGGGTGCTGGGGCCTAAATAACTGAAAGTGACCTTCTCCAGTGGTGGGTGATATGACGCATGATTCTCTGCTGTTGGACTTCTCTCCTCTGTCTGGTGCTGGGGCCTAAATAACTGAAAGTGGCCTTCTCCAGTGGTGGGTAATATGATGCATGATTCTCTGCTGTGGGACCTCTCTCCTCTGTCTGGGTGCTGGGGCCTAAATAACTGAATGTGGCCTTCTCCAGTGGTGTGTGATATGACGCATGATTCTTTGCTGTTGGTCCTCTCTCATCTGTCTGGGTGCTGAGGCCTAAATAACTGAAAGTTGCCTTCCCCAGTGGTGGGTGATATGACACATGATTCTCTGCTGTGGAACCTCTCTCCTCTGTCTGGGTGCTGGGGCCTAAATAACTGAATGTGGCCTTCTCCAGTGGAGGGTGATATGACGCATGATTCTTTGCCTTTTTCCTCTCTCATCTGTCCGGGTGCTGGGGCCTAAATAACTGACACTGGCCTTCTCCAGTGGTGGGTGGTATGACGAATTATTCTCTGCTGTGGGATTTCTCTTCTCTGTCTGGGTGCTGGGGCCTAAATAACTGAAAGTGGCCTTCTCCAGTGGTGGGTGATATGACGCATGATTCTCTGCTGTTGGACCTCTCTCCTCTGTCTGGGTGCTGGGGCCCAAATAACTGAAAGTGGCCTTCTCCAGTGGTGGGTGATATGACGCATGATTCTCTGCTGTGGGACCTCTCTCCTCTGTCTGGGTGCTGGGGCCTAAATAACTGAAAGTGGCCTTCTCCAGTGGTGGGTGATGTAACGCATGATTCTCTGATGTTGGACCTCTCTCCTCTGTCTGGGTGCTGGAGCCTAAATAACTGAAAGTGGCCTTCTCCAGTGGTGGGTGATATGACGCATTATTCTCTGCTGTTGGACCTCTCTCCTCTGTCTGGGTGCCGTGGGCTAAATATCTGGAAGTGGCCTTCTCCAGTGGTGGGTGATATGATGCGTGATTCTCTGCTGTTGGACCTCTCTCCTCTGTCTGGGTACTGGGGCTTAAATAACAGAAATTGGCCTTCTCCAGTGGTGGGTAATATAACGCATGATTCTCTGCAGTTGGACCTCTCATCTGTCTGGGTGAGGGGGCCTAAATAACTGAAAGTGACCTTCTCCAGTGGTGGGTGATATGACGCATGATTCTCTGCTGTTGGACCTCTCTCCTCTGTCTGGTGCTGGGGCCTAAATAACTGAAAGTGGCCTTCTCCAGTGGTGGGTAATATGATGCATGATTCTCTGCTGTGGGACCTCTCTCCTCTGTCTGGGTGCTGGGGCCTAAATAACTGAAAGTTGCCTTTTCCAGTGGTGGGTGATATGACGCATGATTCTCTGCTGTTGGACCTCTCTCCTCTGTCTGGGTGCTGGGGCCTAAATAACTGAATGTGGCCATTTCCAGTTGTGAGTGATATGACGCATGATTCTCTGCTGTTGGACCTCTCTCCTCTGTCTGGGTGCTGGGGCCTAAATAACTGAAAGTGGCCTTCTTCAGTGGTGTTTGATATGACACATGATTCTCTGCTGTTGGACCTCTCTCCTCTGTCTGGGTGCTGGGGCCTAAATAACTGAAAGTGGCCTTCTCCAGTTGTGGGTGATATGACGCATGATTTTCTGCTGTGGGACCTCTCTCCTCTGTCTGGGTGCTGAGGCCTAAATATCTGAAAGTGGCCTTCTCCAGTGGTGGGTGATATGACGCATGATTCTCTGCTGTTGGACCTCTCTCCTCTGTCTGGGTGCCGTGGGCTAAATATCTGGAAGTGGCCTTCTCCAGTGGTGGGTGATATAACTCATGATTCTCTGCTGTTGGACCTCTCTCCTCTGTCTGGGTGATGGGGCCTAAATAACTGAAAGTGGCCTTCTCCAGTGGTGGGTGATATGACGCATGATTCTCTGCTGTTGGACCTCTCTCCTCTGTCTGTGTGCTAGGGCCTAAATAACATAAAGTGGCCTTCTCCAGTGGTGGGTAATATGACGCATGATTCTCTGCTGTTGGACCTCTCTCCTCTGTCTGGGTGCTGGGGCCTAAATAACATAAAGTGGCCTTCTCCAGTGGTGGGTGATATGACGCATGATTCTCTGCTGTTGGACCTCTCTCCTCTGTCTGGGTGCCGTAGGCTAAATATCTCGAAGTGGCCTTCTCCAGTGGAGGGTGATATAACGCATGATTCTCTGCTGTTGGACCTCTCTCCTCTGTCTGGGTGCTGGTTCCTAAATAACTAAAAGTGGCCTTCTCTAGTTGTGGGTGATATGAAGCATGATTCTCTGCTGTTGGACCTCTCTCATCTGTCTGGTTGCTGGGGCCTAAATAACTGAAAGTGACCTTTTCCAGTGGTGGGTGATATGACGCATGATTCTCTGCTTTTGGACTTCTCTCCTCTGTCTGGGTGCTGGGGCCTAAATAACTGAAAGTAGCCTTCTCCAGTGGTGGGTGGTATGACGAATGATTCTCTGCTGTGGGACCTCTCTTCTCTGTCTGGGTGCTGAGGCCTAAATAACTGAAAGTGGCCTTCTCCAGTGGTGGGTGATATGACGCATGATTCTCTGCTGTTGGACCTCTCTCCTCTGTCTGGGTGCCGTGGGCTAAATATCTCGAAGTGGCCTTCTCCAGTGGTGGGTGATATGACGCATGATTCTCTGCTGTTGGACCTCTCTCCTCTGTCTGGGTGCTGGGGCCCAAATAACTGAAAGTGGCCTTCTCCAGTGGTGGGTGATATGACGCATGATTCTTTGCTGTTGGTCATCTCTCATCTGTCTGGGTGCTGGGGCCTAAATAACTGAAAGTTGCTTTCTCCAGTGGTGGGTGATATGACGCATGATTCTCTGCTGTGGAACCTCTCTCCTCTGTCTGGGTGCTGGGGCCTAAATAACTGAATGTGGCCTTCTCCAGTGGAGGGTGATATGACGCATGATTCTTTGCCTTTTTTCCTCTCTCATCTGTCCGGGTGCTGGGGCCTAAATAACTGACACTGGCCTTCTCAAGTGGTGGGTGGTATGACGAATTATTCTCTGCTGTGGGATTTCTCTTCTCTGTCTGGGTGCTGGGGCCTAAATAACTGAAAGTGGCCTTCTCCAGTGGTGGGTGATATGACGCATGATTCTCTGCTGTTGGACCTCTCTCCTCTGTCTGGGTGCTGGGGCCCAAATAACTGAAAGTGGCCTTCTCCAGTGGTGGGTGATATGACGCATGATTCTCTGCTGTGGGACCTCTCTCCTCTGTCTGGGTGCTGGGGCCTAAATAACTGAAAGTGGCCTTCTCCAGTGGTGGGTGATGTAACGCATGATTCTCTGATGTTGGACCTCTCTCCTCTGTCTGGGTGCTGGAGCCTAAATAACTGAAAGTGGCCTTCTCCAGTGGTGGGTGATATGACGCATTATTCTCTGCTGTTGGACCTCTCTCCTCTGTCTGGGTGCCGTGGGCTAAATATCTGGAAGTGGCCTTCTCCAGTGGTGGGTGATATGATGCGTGATTCTCTGCTGTTGGACCTCTCTCCTCTGTCTGGGTACTGGGGCCTAAATAACAGAAATTGGCCTTCTCCAGTGGTGGGTAATATAACGCATGATTCTCTGCTGTTGGACCTCTCTCATCTGTCTGGGTGATGGGGCCTAAATAACTGAAAGTGACCTTCTCCAGTGGTGGGTGATATGACGCATGATTCTCTGCTGTTGGACCTCTCTCCTCTGTCTGGTGCTGGGGCCTAAATAACTGAAAGTGGCCTTCTCCAGTGGTGGGTAATATGATGCATGATTCTCTGCTGTGGGACCTCTCTCCTCTGTCTGGGTGCTGGGGCCTAAATAACTGAAAGTTGCCTTTTCCAGTGGTGGGTGATATGACGCATGATTCTCTGCTGTTGGACCTCTCTCCTCTGTCTGGGTGCTGGGGCCTAAATAACTGAATGTGGCCTTTTCCAGTTGTGAGTGATATGACGCATGATTCTCTGCTGTTGGACCTCTCTCCTCTGTCTGGGTGCTGGGGCCTAAATAACTGAAAGTGGCCTTCTCCAGTGGTGTTTGATATGACACATGATTCTCTGCTGTTGGACCTCTCTCCTCTGTCTGGGTGATGGGGCCTAAATAACTGAAAGTGGCCTTCTCCAGTGGTGGGTGATATGATGCATGATTCTCTGTTGTTGGACCTCTCTCCTCTGTCTGTGTGCTAGGGCCTAAATAACATAAAGTGGCCTTCTCCAGTGGTGGGTAATATGACGCATGATTCTCTGCTGTTGGACCTCTCTTCTCTGTCTGGGTGCTGGGGCCTAAATAACATAAAGTGGCCTTCTCCAGTGGTGGGTGATATGACGCATGATTCTCTGCTGTTGGACCTCTCTCCTCTGTCTGGGTGCTGGGGCCTAAATAACTGAAAGTGGCCTTCTCCAGTGGTGGGTGATATGACGCATGATTCTCCGCTGTGGGACCTCTGTTCTCTGTCTGGGTGCTGGGGCCTAAATAACTAAAAGTGGCCTTCTCCAGTGATGGGTGATGTAACGCATGATTCTCTGCTGTTGGACCTCTCTCCTCTGTCTGGGTGCTGGGGCCTAAATAACTGAAAGTGGCCTTATCCAGTGGTGGGTGATATGACGCATTATTCTCTGCTGTTGGACCTCTCTCCTCTGTCTGGGTGCCGTGGGCTAAATATCTGGAAGTGGCCTTCTCCAGTGGTGGGTGATATGATGCGTGATTCTCTGCTGTTGGACCTCTCTCCTCTGTCTGGGTACTGGGGCCTAAATAACAGAAAGTGGCCTTCTCCAGTGGTGGGTAATATAACGCATGATTCTCTGCTGTTGGACCTCTCTCATCTGTCTGGGTGCTGGGGCCTAAATAACTGAAAGTGACCTTCTCCAGTGGTGGGTGATATGACGCATGATTCTCTGCTGTTGGACTTCTCTCCTCTGTCTGGTGCTGGGGCCTAAATAACTGAAAGTGGCCTTCTCCAGTGGTGGGTAATATGATGCATGATTCTCTGCTGTGGGACCTCTCTCCTATGTCTGGGTGCTGGGGCCTAAATAACTGAAAGTTGCCTTCTCCAGTGGTGGGTGATATGACGCATGATTCTCTGCTGTTGGACCTCTCTCCTCTGTCTGGGTGCTGGGGCCTAAATAACTGAATGTGGCCTTTTCCAGTTGTGGGTGATATGACGCATGATTCTCTGCTGTTGGACCTCTCTCCTCTGTCTGGGTGCTGGGGCCTAAATAACTGAAAGTAGCCTTCTCCAGTGGTGGGTAATATGATGCATGATTCTCTGCTGTGGGACCTCTCTCCTCTGTCTGGGTGCTGGGGCCTAAATAACTGAATGTGGCCTTTTCCAGTTGTGGGTGATATGACGCATGATTCTCTGCTGTTGGACCTCTCTCATCTGTCTGGGTGCTGGGGCCTAAATAACTGAAAGTTGCCTTCTCCAGTGGTGGGTGATATGACGCATGATTCTCTGCTGTTGGACCTCTCTCCTCTGTCTGGGTGCCGTAGGCTAAATATCTCGAAGTTGCCTTCTCCAGTGGTGGGTGATATAACGCATGATTCTCTGCTGTTTGACCTCTCTCCTCTGTCTGGGTGCTGGTTCCTAAATAACTAAAAGTGGCCTTCTCTAGTTGTGGGTGATATGAAGCATGATTCTCTGCTGTTGGACCTCTCTCATCTGTCTGGTTGCTGGGGCCTAAATAACTGAAAGTGACCTTTTCCAGTGGTGGGTGATATGACGCATGATTCTCTGCTTTTGGACTTCTCTCCTCTGTCTGGGTGCTGGGGCCTAAATAACTGAAAGTAGCCTTCTCCAGTGGTGGGTAATATGATGCATGATTCTCTGCTGTGGGACCTCTCTCCTCTGTCTGGGTGCTGGGGCCTAAATAACTGAATGTGGCCTTCTCCAGGGGTGGGTGATATGACGCATGATTCTTTGCTGTTGGTCCTCTCTCATCTGTCTGGGTGCTGGGGCCTAAATAACTGAAAGTTGCCTTCTCCAGTGGTGGGTGATATGACGCATGATTCTCTGCTGTGGGACCTCTCTCCTCTGTCCGGGTGCTGGGGCCTAAATAACTGAATGTGACTTTCTCCAGTTGAGGGTGATATGACGCATGATTCTTTGCTGTTGGTCCTCTCTCATCTGTCCGGGTGCTGGGGCCTAAATAACTGACAGTGGCCTTCTCCAGTGGTGGGTGGTATGACGAATGATTCTCTGCTGTGGGACCTCTCTTCTCTGTCTGGGTGCTGAGGCCTAAATAACTGAAAGTGGCCTTCTCCAGTGGTGGGTGATATGACGCATGATTCTCTGCTGTTGGACCTCTCTCCTCTGTCTGGGTGCCGTGGGCTAAATATCTCGAAGTGGCCTTCTCCAGTGGTGGGTGATATGACGCATGATTCTCTGCTGTTGGACCTCTCTCCTCTGTCTGGGTGCTGGGGCCCAAATAACTGAAAGTGGCCTTCTCCAGTGGTGGGTGATATGACGCATGATTCTTTGCTGTTGGTCATCTCTCATCTGTCTGGGTGCTGGGGCCTAAATAACTGAAAGTTGCTTTCTCCAGTGGTGGGTGATATGACGCATGATTCTCTGCTGTGGGACCTCTCTCCTCTGTCTGGGTGCTGGGGCCTAAATAACTGAATGTGACCTTCTCCAGTGGAGGGTGATATGACGCATGATTCTTTGCTGTTGGTCCTCTCTCATCTGTCCGGGTGCTGGGGCCTAAATAACTGACAGTGGCCTTCTCCAGTGGTGGGTGGTATGACGAATGATTCTCTGCTGTGGGACCTCTCTTCTCTGTCTGGGTGCTGGGGCCTAAATAACTGAAAGTGGCCTTCTCCAGTGGTGGGTGATATGACGCATGATTCTCTGCTTTTGGACCTCTCTCCTCTGTCTGGGTGACGTGGGCTAAATATCTCGAAGTGGCCTTCTCCAGTGGAGGGTGATATAACGCATGATTCTCTGCTGTTGGACCTCTCTCCTCTGTCTGGGTGCTGGGGCCCAAATAACTGAAAGTGGCCTTCTCCAGTGGTGGGTGATATGACGCATTATTCTCTGCTGTGGGACCTCTCTCCTCTGTCTGGGTGCTGGGGCCTAAATAACTGAAAGTGGCCTTCTCCAGTGGTGGGTGATATAACGCATGATTCTCTGCTGTTGGACCTCTCTCCTCTGTCTGGGGGCTGGGGCCTAAATAACTGAAAGTGGCCTTCTCCAGTGGTGGGTGATATGACGCATGATTCTCTGCTGTTGGACCTCTCTCCTCTGTCTGGGTGCTGGGGCCTAAATAACTGAAAGTAGCCTTCTCCAGTGGTGGGTGATATGACGCATGATTCTCTGCTGTGGGACCTCTCTCCTCTGTCTGGGTGCTGGGGCCTAAATATCTGGAACTTGCATTCTCCAGTGGTCGGTGATATGACGCATGATTCTCTGCTGTTGGACCTCTCTCCTCTGTCTGGGTGCTGGGGCCTAAATAACTAAAAGTGGCCATATCCAGTGGTGGGTGATATGACGCATGATTCTCTGCTGTGGGACCTTTCTGCTCTGTCTGGGTGCTGGGTCCTAAATAACTGAAAGTGGCCTTCTCTAGTGGTGGGTGATATGACGCATGATTCTCTGCTGTTGGACCTCTCTCATCTGTCTGGGTGCTGGGGACTAAATAACTGAAAGTGACCTTCTCCAGTGGTGGGTGATATGACGCATGATTCTCTGCTGTTGGACCTCTCTCCTCTGTCTGTTGCTGGGGCCTAAATAACTGAAAGTGGCCTTCTCCAGTGGTGGGTAATATGATGCATGATTCTCTGCTGTGGGACCTCTCTCCTCTGTCTGGGTGCTGGGGCCTAAATAACTGAAAGTGGCCTTCTCCAGTGATGGGTGATATGACGCATGATTCTCTGCTGTTGGACCTCTCTCCTCTGTCTGGGTGCCGTAGGCTAAATATCTCGAAGTGGCCTTCTCCAGTGGTGGGTGATATAATGCATGATTCTCTGCTGTTGGACCTCTCTCCTCTGTCTGGGTGCTGGTTCCTAAATAACTAAAAGTGGCCTTCTCTAGTGGTGGGTGATATGACGCATGATTCTCTGCTGTTGGACCTCTCTCATCTGTCTGGTTGCTGGGGCCTAAATAACTGAAAGTGACCTTTTACAGTGGTGGGTGATATGACGCATGATAATCTGCTGTTGGACCTCTCTCCTCTGTCTGGGTGCTGGGGCCTAAATAACTGAAAGTAGCCTTCTCCAGTGGTGGGTAATATGATGCATGATTCTCTGCTGTGGGACCTCTCTCCTCTGTCTGGGTGCTGGGGCCTAAATAACTGAAAGTCGCCTTCTCCAGTGGTGGGTGATATGACGCATGATTATCTGCTGTGGGACCTCTCTCCTCTGTCTGGGTGCTGGGGCCTAAATAACTGAATGTGGCCTTCTCCAGTGGTGGGTGATATGACGCATGATTCTTTGCTGTTGGTCCTCTCTCATCTGTCTGGGTGCTGAGGCCTAAATAACTGAAAGTTGCCTTCTCCAGTGGTGGGTGATATGACACATGATTCTCTGCTTTGGAACCTCTCTCCTCTGTCTGGGTGCTGGGGCCTAAATAACTGAATGTGGCCTTCTCCAGTGGAGGGTGATATGACGCATGGTTCTTTGCTGTTTTTCCTCTCTCATCTGTCCGGGTGCTGGGGCCTAAATAACTGACACTGGCCATCTCCAGTGGTGGGTGGTATGACGAATTATTCTCTGCTGTGGGACTTCTCTTCTCTGTCTGGGTGCTGGGGCCTAAATAACTGAAAGTGGCCTTCTCCAGTGGTGGGTGATATGACGCATGATTCTCTGCTTTTGGACCTCTCTCCTCTGTCTGGGTGCTGGGGCCCAAATAACTGAAAGTGGCCTTCTCCAGTGGTAGGTGATATGACGCATGATTCTTTGATGTTGGTCCTCTCTCATCTGTCTGGGTGCTGAGGCCTAAATAACTGAAAGTTGCCTTCTCCAGTGGTGGGTGATATGACACATGATTCTCTGCTGTGGAACCTCTCTCCTCTGTCTGGGTGCTGGGGCCTAAATAACTGAATGTGGCCTTCTCCAGTGGAGGGTGATATGACGCATGATTCTTTGCTGTTTTTCCTCTCTCATCTGTCCGGGTGCTGGGGCCTAAATAACTGACACTGGCCTTCTCCAGTGGTGGGTGGTATGACGAATTATTCTCTGCTGTGGGACTTCTCTTCTCTGTCTGGGTGCTGGGGCCTAAATAACTGAAAGTGGCCTTCTCCAGTGGTGGGTGATATGACTCATGATTCTCTGCTGTTGGACCTCTCTCCTCTGTCTGGGTGCTGGGGCCTAAATAACTGAAAGTGGCCTTCTCCAGTGGTGGGTGATATGACGCATGATTCTCTGCTGTGGGACCTCTCTCCTCTGTGTGGGTGCTGGGGCCTAAATAACTGAAAGTGGCCTTCTCCAGTGGTGGGTGATATGACGCATGATTCTCTTCTGTGGGACCTCTCTCCTCTGTCTGGGTGCTGGGGCCTAAATAACTGAAAGTGGCCTTCTCCAGTGGTGAGTGATATAATGCAGGAATCTCTGCTGTTGGACCTATCTCCGCTGTCTGGGTGCTGGGGCCTAAATAATTGAAAGTTGCCTTCTCCAGTGGTGGGTGATATGACGCATGATTCTCTGCTGTGGGACCTCTCTCCTCTGTCTGGGTGCTGGGGCCAAAATAACTGAAAGTGGCCTTCTCCAGTGGTGGGTGACATAATGCATGATTCTCTGCTGTTGGACCTCTCTCCTCTGTCTGAGTGCTGGGGCCTAAATAACTGAAAGTGGCCTTCTCCAGTGGTGGGTGATATGACGCATTATTCTCTGCTGTTGGACCTCTCTCCTCTGTCTGGGTGCCGTGGGCTAAATATCTGGAAGTGGCCTTCTCCAGTGGTGGGTGATATAACGCATGATTCTCTGCTGTTGGACCTCTCTCCTCTGTCTGGGTGCTGGGGCCTAAATAACTGAAAGTGGCCTTCTCCAGTGGTGGGTGATATGATGCATGATTCTCTGCTGTTGGACCTCTCTCCTCTGTCTGGGTAATGGGGCCTAAATAACAGAAAGTGGCCTTCTCCAGTGGTGGGTAATATAACGCATGATTCTCTGCTGTTGGACATCTCTCCTCTGTCTGGGTGCTGGGGCTTAAATAACTGAAAGTGGCTTTCTCCAGTGGTGGGTGATATGACGCATGATTCTCTGCTGTGGGACCTCTCTCCTCTGTCTGGGTGCTGGGGCCTAAATATCTGGAACTTGCATTCTCCAGTGGTCGGTGATATGACGCATGATTCTCTGCTGTTGGACCTCTCTCCTCTGTCTGGGTGCTGGGGCCTAAATATCTAAAAGTGGCCATATCCAGTGGTGGGTGATATGACGCATGATTCTCTGCTGTGGGACCTTTCTGCTCTGTCTGGGTGCTGGGTCCTAAATAACTGAAAGTGGCCTTCTCTAGTGGTGGGTGATATGACGCATGATTCTCTGCTGTTGGACCTCTCTTATCTGTCTGGGTGCTGGGGACTAAATAACTGAAAGTGACCTTCTCCAGTGGTGGGTGATATGACGCATGATTCTCTGCTGTTGGACCTCTCTCCTCTGTCTGTTGCTGGGGCCTAAATAACTGAAAGTGGCCTTCTCCAGTGGTGGGTAATATGATGCATGATTCTCTGCTGTGGGACCTCTCTCCTCTGTCTGGGTGCTGGGGCCTAAATAACTGAAAGTGGCCTTCTCCAGTGATGGGTGATATGACGCATGATTCTCTGCTGTTGGACCTCTCTCCTCTGTCTGGGTGCCGTGGGCTAAATATCTCGAAGTGGCCTTCTCCAGTGGTGGGTGATATAATGCATGATTCTCTGCTGTTGGACCTCTCTCCTCTGTCTGGGTGCTGGTTCCTAAATAACTAAAAGTGGCCTTCTCTAGTGGTGGGTGATATGACGCATGATTCTCTGCTGTTGGACCTCTCTCATCTGTCTGGTTGCTGGGGCCTAAATAACTGAAAGTGACCTTTTCCAGTGGTGGGTGATATGACGCATGATTATCTGCTGTTGGACCTCTCTCCTCTGTCTGGGTGCTGGGGCCTAAATAACTGAAAGTAGCCTTCTCCAGTGGTGGGTAATATGATGCATGATTCTCTGCTGTGGGACCTCTCTCCTCTGTCTGGGTGCTGGGGCCTAAATAACTGAAAGTTGCCTTCTCCAGTGGTGGGTGATATGACGCATGATTATCTGCTGTGGGACCTCTCTCCTCTGTCTGGGTGCTGGGGCCTAAATAACTGAATGTGGCCTTCTCCAGTGGTGGGTGATATGACGTATGATTCTTTGCTGTTGGTCCTCTCTCATCTGTCTGGGTGCTGAGGCCTAAATAACTGAAAGTTGCCTTCTCCAGTGGTGGGTGATATGACACATGATTCTCTGCTTTGGAACCTCTCTCCTCTGTCTGGGTGCTGGGGCCTAAATAACTGAATGTGGCCTTCTCCAGTGGAGGGTGATATGACGCATGGTTCTTTGCTGTTTTCCTCTCTCATCTGTCCGGGTGCTGGGGCCTAAATAACTGACACTGGCCATCTCCAGTGGTGGGTGGTATGACGAATTATTCTCTGCTGTGGGACTTCTCTTCTCTGTCTGGGTGCTGGGGCCTAAATAACTGAAAGTGGCCTTCTCCAGTGGTGGGTGATATGACGCATGATTCTCTGCTGTTGGACCTCTCTCATCTGTCTGGGTGCTGGGGCCCAAATAACTGAAAGTGGCCTTCTCCAGTGTTAGGTGATATGACGCATGATTCTTTGATGTTGGTCCTCTCTCATCTGTCTGGGTGCTGAGGCCTAAATAACTGAAAGTTGCCTTCTCCAGTGGTGGGTGATATGACACATGATTCTCTGCTGTGGAACCTCTCTCCTCTGTCTGGTTGCTGGGGCCTAAATAACTGAATGTGGCCTTCTCCAGTGGAGGGTGATATGACGCATGATTCTTTGCTGTTTTCCTCTCTCATCTGTCCGGGTGCTGGGGCCTAAATAACTGACACTGGCCTTCTCCAGTGGTGGGTGGTATGACGAATTATTCTCTGCTGTGGGACTTCTCTTCTCTGTCTGGGTGCTGGGGCCTAAATAACTGAAAGTGGCCTTCTCCAGTGGTGGGTGATATGACTCATGATTCTCTGCTGTTGGACCTCTCTCCTCTGTCTGGGTGCTGGGGCCTAAATAACTGAAAGTGGCCTTCTCCAGTGGTGGGTGATATGACGCATGATTCTCTGCTGTGGGACCTCTCTCCTCTGTCTGGGTGCTGGGGCCTAAATAACTGAAAGTGGCCTTCTCCAGTGGTGGGTGATATGACGCATGATTCTCTTCTGTGGGACCTCTCTCCTCTGTCTGGGTGCTGGGGCCTAAATAACTGAAAGTGGCCTTCTCCAGTGGTGAGTGATATAATGCAGGAATCTCTGCTGTTGGACCTATCTCCGCTGTCTGGGTGCTGGGGCCTAAATAACTGAAAGTTGCCTTCTCCAGTGGTGGGTGATATGACGCATGATTCTCTGCTGTGGGACCTCTCTCCTCTGTCTGGGTGCTGGGGCCTAAATAACTGAAAGTGGCCTTCTCCAGTGGTGGGTGACATAATGCATGATTCTCTGCTGTTGGACCTCTCTCCTCTGTCTGAGTGCTGGGGCCAAAATAACTGAAAGTGGCCTTCTCCAGTGGTGGGTGATATGACGCATTATTCTCTGCTGTTGGACCTCTCTCCTCTGTCTGGGTGCCGTGGGCTAAATATCTGGAAGTGGCCTTCTCCAGTGGTGGGTGATATAACGCATGATTCTCTGCTGTTGGACCTCTCTCCTCTGTCTGGGTGCTGGGGCCTAAATAACTGAAAGTGGCCTTCTCCAGTGGTGGGTGATATGACACATCATTCTCTGCTGTTGGACCTGTCTCCTCTGTCTGGGTAATGGGGCCTAAATAACAGAAAGTGGCCTTCTCCAGTGGTGGGTAATATAACGCATGATTCTCTGCTGTTGGACCTCTCTCCTCTGTCTGGGTAATGGGGCCTAAATAACAGAAAGTGGCCTTCTCCAGTGGTGGGTAATATAACGCATGATTCTCTGCTGTTGGACATCTCTCCTCTGTCTGGGTGCTGGGGCTTAAATAACTGAAAGTGGCTTTCTCCAGTGGTGGGTGATATGACACATCATTCTCTGCTGTTGGACCTGTCTCCTCTGTCTGGGTGCTGGGGCCTAAATAACTGAAAATGGCCTTCTCCAGTGGTGGGTGATATGAAGCATGATTCTCTGCTGTGGGACCTCTCTCCTCTGTCTGGGTGCTGGGGCCTAAATATCTGGAACTGGCATTCTCCAGTGGTGGGTGATATGACGCATGATTCTCTGCTGTTGGACCTCTCTCTCCTCTGTCTGGGTGCTGGGGCCTAAATAACTAAAAGTGGCCTTATCCAGTGGTGGTTGATATGACGCATGATTCTCTGCTGTGGGACCTCTCTCCTCTGTCTGGGTGCTGGGTTCTAAATAACTGAAAGTGCCCTTCTCTAGTGGTGGGTGATATGACGCATGATTCTCTGCTGTTGGACCTCTCTCATCTGTCTGGGTGCTGGGGCCTACATAACTGAAAGTGACCTTCTCCAGTGGTGGGTGATATGACGCATGATTCTCTGCTGTTGGACCTCTCTCCTCTGTCTGGTGCTGGGGCCTAAATAACTGAAAGTGGCCTTCTCCAGTGGTGGGTAATATGATGCATGATTCTCTGCTGTGGGACCTCTCTCCTTTGTCTGGGTGCTGGGGCCTAAATAACTGAAAGTTGCCTTCTCCAGTGGTGGGTGATATGACGCATGATTCTCTGCTGTGGGACCTCTCTCCTCTGTCTGGGTGCTGGGGCCTAAATAACAGAATGTGGCATTTTCCAGTGGTGGGTGATATGACGCATGATTCTCTGCTGTTGGACCTCTCTCCTCTGTCTGGGTGCTGGGCCTAAATAACTGAAAGTGGCCTTCTCCAGTGGTGTTTGATATGACACATGATTCTCTGCTGTTGGACCTCTCTCCTCTGTCTGGGTGCTGGGGCCTAAATACATGAAAGTGGCCTTCTCCAGTGGTGGGTGATATGACGCATGATTCTCTGCTGTTGGACTTCTCTCCTCTGTCTGGGTGCTGGGGCCTAAATAACTGAAAGTGGCCTTCTCCAGTGGTGGGTGATATGACGCATGATTCTCTGCTGTGGGACCTTTCTCCTCTGTCTGGGTGCTGAGGCCTAAATAACTAAAAGTGGTCTTCTCCAGTGGTGTTTGATATGACGAATGATTCTCTGCTGTGAGACCTCTCTCCTCTGTCTGGGTGCTGGGCCTAAATAACTGAAAGTGGCCTTCTCCAGTGGTGAGAGATATAATGCAGGAATCTCTGCTGTTGGACCTCTCTCCTCTGTCTGGGTGCTGGGGCCTAAATAACTGAAAGTTGCCTTCTCCAGTGATGGGTGATATGACGCATGATTCTCTGCTGTGGGACCTCTCTCCTCTGTTTGGGTGCTGGGGCCTAAATAACTGAAAGTGGCCTTCTCCAGTGGTGGGTGATATAACGCATGATTCTCTGCTGTTGGACCTCTCTCCTCTGTCTGGGTGCTGGGGCCTAAATAACTGAAAGTGGCCTTCTCCAGTGGTGGGTGATATGACGCATGATTCTCTGCTGTTGGACCTCTCTCCTCTGTCTGGGTGCCGGGGCTAAATATCTGGAAGTGGCCTTCTCCAGTGGTGGGTGATATAACGCATGATTCTCTGCTGTTGGACCTCTCTCCTCTGTCTGGGTGCTGGGGCCTAAATAACTGAAAGTGGCCTTCTCCAGTGGTGGGTGATATGATGCATGATTCTCTGCTGTTGGACCTCTCTCCTCTGTCTGGGTACTGGGGCCTAAATAACTGAATGTGACCTTCTCCAGTGGAGGGTGATATGACGCATGATTCTTTGCTGTTGGTCCTCTCTCATCTGTCCGGGTGCTGGGGCCTAAATAACTGACAGTGGCCTTCTCCAGTGGTGAGTGGTATGACGAATGATTCTCTGCTGTGGGACCTCTCTTCTCTGTCTGGGTGCTGGGGCCTAAATAACTGAAAGTGGCCTTCTCCAGTGGTGGGTGATATGACGCATGATTCTCTGCTTTGGACCTCTCTCCTCTGTCTGGGTGACGTGGGCTAAATATCTCGAAGTGGCCTTCTCCAGTGGTGGGTGATATAACGCATGATTCTCTGCTGTTGGACCTCTCTCCTCTGTCTGGGTGCTGGGGCCCAAATAACTGAAAGTGGCCTTCTCCAGTGGTGGGTGATATGACGCATGATTCTCTGCTGTGGGACCTCTCTCCTCTGTCTGGGTGCTGGGGCCTAAATAACTGAAAGTGGCCTTCTCCAGGGGTGGGTGATATAACGCATGATTCTCTGCTGTTGGACCTCTCTCCTCTGTCTGGGGGCTGGGGCCTAAATAACTGAAAGTGGCCTTCTCCAGTGGTGGGTGATATGACGCATGATTCTCTGCTGTTGGACCTCTCTCCTCTGTCTGGGTGCTGGGGCCTAAATAACTGAAAGTAGCCTTCTCCAGTGGTGGGTGATATGACGCATGATTCTCTGCTGTGGGACCTCTCTCCTCTGTCTGGGTGCTGGGGCCTAAATATCTGGAACTTGCATTCTCCAGTGGTCGGTGATATGACGCATGATTCTCTGCTGTTGGACCTCTCTCCTCTGTCTGGGTGCTGGGGCCTAAATAACTAAAAGTGGCCATATCCAGTGGTGGGTGATATGACGCATGATTCTCTGCTGTTGGACATCTCTCCTCTGTCTGGGTGCTGGGGCCTAAATAACTGAATGTGGCCTTCTCCAGTGGTGGGTGATATGACGCATGATTCTTTGCTGTTGGTCCTCTCTCATCTGTCTTGGTGCTGAGGCCTAAATAACTGAAAGTTGCCTTCTCCAGTGGTGGGTGATATGACGCATGATTATCTGCTGTGGGACCTCTCTCCTCTGTCTGGGTGCTGGGGCCTAAATAACTGAATGTGGCCTTCTCCAGTGGAGGGTGATATGACGCATGGTTCTTTGCTGTTTTCCTCTCTCATCTGTCCGGGTGCTGGGGCCTAAATAACTGACACTGGCCATCTCCAGTGGTGGGTGGTATGACGAATTATTCTCTGCTGTGGGACTTCTCTTCTCTGTCTGGGTGCTGGGGCCTAAATAACTGAAAGTGGCCTTCTCCAGTGGTGGGTGATATGACGCATGATTCTCTGCTGTTGGACCTCTCTCCTCTGTCTGGGTGCTGGGGCCCAAATAACTGAAAGTGGCCTTCTCCAGTGGTAGGTGATATGACGCATGATTCTTTGATGTTGGTCCTCTCTCATCTGTCTGGGTGCTGAGGCCTAAATAACTGAAAGTTGCCTTCTCCAGTGGTGGGTGATATGACACATGATTCTCTGCTGTGGAACCTCTCTCCTCTGTCTGGGTGCTGGGGCCTAAATAACTGAATGTGGTCTTCTCCAGTGGTGGGTGATATGACGCATGATTCTCTGCTGTGGGACCTCTCTCCTCTGTCTGGGTGCTGGGGCCTAAATAACTGAAAGTGGCCTTCTCCAGTGGTGGGTGATATGACGCATGATTCTCTTCTGTGGGACCTCTGTCCTCTGTTTGGGTGCTGGGGCCTAAATAACTGAAAGTGGCCTTCTCCAGTGGTGAGTGATATAATGCAGGAATCTCTGCTGTTGGACCTATCTCCGCTGTCTGGGTGCTGGGGCCTAAATAACTGAAAGTTGCCTTCTCCAGTGGTGGGTGATATGACGCATGATTCTCTGCTGTGGGACCTCTCTCCTCTGTCTGGGTGCTGGGGCCTAAATAACTGAAAGTGGCCTTCTCCAGTGGTGGGTGACATAATGCATGATTCTCTGCTGTTGGACCTCTCTCCTCTGTCTGAGTGCTGGGGCCTAAATAACTGAAAGTGGCCTTCTCCAGTGGTGGGTGATATGACGCATTATTCTCTGCTGTTGGACCTCTCTCCTCTGTCTGGGTGCCGTGGGCTAAATATCTGGAAGTGGCCTTCTCCAGTGGTGGGTGATATAACGCATGATTCTCTGCTGTTGGACCTCTCTCCTCTGTCTGGGTGCTGGGGCCTAAATAACTGAAAGTGGCCTTCTCCAGTGGTGGGTGATATGATGCATGATTCTCTGCTGTTGGACCTCTCTCCTCTGTCTGGTTAATGGGGCCTAAATAACAGAAAGTGGCCTTCTCCAGTGGTGGGTAATATAACGCATGATTCTCTGCTGTTGGACATCTCTCCTCTGTCTGGGTGCTGGGGCTTAAATAACTGAAAGTGGCTTTCTCCAGTGGTGGGTGATATGACACATCATTCTCTGCTGTTGGACCTGTCTCCTCTGTCTGGGTGCTGGGGCCTAAATAACTGAAAATGGCCTTCTCCAGTGGTGGGTGATATGAAGCATGATTCTCTGCTGTGGGACCTCTCTCCTCTGTCTGGGTGCTGGGGCCTAAATATCTGGAACTGGCATTCTCCAGTGGTGGGTGATATGACGCATGATTCTCTGCTGTTGGACCTCTCTCTCCCTCTGTCTGGGTGCTGGGGCCTAAATAACTAAAAGTGGCCTTATCCAGTGGTGGTTGATATGACGCATGATTCTCTGCTGTGGGACCTCTCTCCTCTGTCTGGGTGCTGGGTTCTAAATAACTGAAAGTGGCCTTCTCTAGTGGTGGGTGATATGACGCATGATTCTCTGCTGTTGGACCTCTCTCATCTGTCTGGGTGCTGGGGCCTACATAACTGAAAGTGACCTTCTCCAGTGGTGGGTGACATAATGCATGATTCTCTGCTGTTGGACCTCTCTCCTCTGTCTGAGTGCTGGGGCCTAAATAACTGAAAGTGGCCTTCTCCAGTGGTGGGTGATATGACGCATTATTCTCTGCTGTTGGACCTCTCTCCTCTGTCTGGGTGCCGTGGGCTAAATATCTGGAAGTGGCCTTCTCCAGTGGTGGGTGATATAACGCATGATTCTCTGCTGTTGGACCTCTCTCCTCTGTCTGGGTGCTGGGGCCTAAATAACTGAAAGTGGCCTTCTCCAGTGGTGGGTGATATGATGCATGATTCTCTGCTGTTGGACCTCTCTCCTCTGTCTGGGAAATGGGGCCTAAATAACAGAAAGTGGCCTTCTCCAGTGGTGGGTAATATAACGCATGATTCTCTGCTGTTGGACATCTCTCCTCTGTCTGGGTGCTGGGGCTTAAATAACTGAAAGTGGCTTTCTCCAGTGGTGGGTGATATGACACATCATTCTCTGCTGTTGGACCTGTCTCCTCTGTCTGGGTGCTGGGGCCTAAATAACTGAAAATGGCCTTCTCCAGTGGTGGGTGATAAGAAGCATGATTCTCTGCTGTGGGACCTCTCTCCTCTGTCTGGGTGCTGGGGCCAAAATAACTGAAAGTGGCCTTCTCCAGTGGTGGGTGATATGACGCATGATTCTCTGCTGTGGGACCTTTCTCCTCTGTCCGTGTGCTGAGGCCTAAATAACTAAAAGTGGTCTTCTCCAGTGGTGTTTGATATGACGAATGATTCTCTGCTGTGAGACCTCTCTCCTCTGTCTGGGTGCTGGGCCTAAATAACTGAAAGTGGCCTTCTCCAGTGGTGAGAGATATAATGCAGGAATCTCTGCTGTTGGACCTCTCTCCTCTGTCTGGGTGCTGGGGCCTAAATAACTGAAAGTTGCCTTCTCCAGTGATGGGTGATATGACGCATGATACTCTGCTGTGGGACCTCTCTCCTCTGTCTGGGTGCTGGGGCCTAAATAACTGAAAGTGGCCTTCTCCAGTGGTGGGTGATATAACGCATGATTCTCTGCTGTTGGACCTCTCTCCTCTGTCTGGGTGCTGGGGCCTAAATAACTGAAAGTGGCCTTCTCCAGTGGTGGGTGATATGACGCATGATTCTCTGCTGTTGGACCTCTCTCCTCTGTCTGGGTGCCGGGGCTAAATATCTGGAAGTGGCCTTCTCCAGTGGTGGGTGATATAACGCATGATTCTCTGCTGTTGGACCTCTCTCCTCTGTCTGGGTGCTGGGGCCTAAATAACTGAAAGTGGCCTTCTCCAGTGGTGGGTGATATGATGCATGATTCTCTGCTGTTGGACCTCTCTCCTCTGTCTGGGTACTGGGGCCTAAATAACAGAAAGTGGCCTTCTCCAGTGGTGGGTAATATAACGCATGATTCTCTGCTGTTGGACATCTCTCCTCTGTCTGGGTGCTGGGGCCTAAATAACTGAAAGTGGCTTTCTCCAGTGGTGGGTGATATGACGCATGATTCTCTGCTGTTGGACCTCTCTCCTCTGTCTGGGTGCTGGGGCCTAAATAACTGAAAGTGGCCTTCTCCAGTGGTGGGTGATATGATGCATGATTCTCTGCTGTTGGACCTCTCTCATCTGTCTGGGTAATGGGGCCTAAATAACAGAAAGTGGCCTTCTCCAGTGGTGGGTAATATAACGCATGATTCTCTGCTGTTGGACATCTCTCCTCTGTCTGGGTGCTGGGGCCTAAATAACTGAAAGTGGCCTTCTCCAGTGGTGGGTGATATGACGCATGATTATCTGCTGTGGGACCTCTCTCCTCTGTCTGGGTGCTGGGGCCTAAATAACTGAATGTGGCCTTCTCCAGTGGTGGGTGATATGACGCATGATTCTTTGCTGTTGGTCCTCTCTCATCTGTCTGGGTGCTGAGGCCTAAATAACTGAAAGTTGCCTTCTCCAGTGGTGGGTGATATGACACATGATTCTCTGCTTTGGAACCTCTCTCCTCTGTCTGGGTGCTGGGGCCTAAATAACTGAATGTGGCCTTCTCCAGTGGAGGGTGATATGACGCATGGTTCTTTGCTGTTTTTCCTCTCTCATCTGTCCGGGTGCTGGGGCCTAAATAACTGACACTGGCCATCTCCAGTGGTGGGTGGTATGACGAATTATTCTCTGCTGTGGGACTTCTCTTCTCTGTCTGGGTGCTGGGGCCTAAATAACTGAAAGTGGCCTTCTCCAGTGGTGGGTGATATGACGCATGATTCTCTGCTGTTGGACCTCTCTCATCTGTCTGGGTGCTGGGGCCCAAATAACTGAAAGTGGCCTTCTCCAGTGTTAGGTGATATGACGCATGATTCTTTGATGTTGGTCCTCTCTCATCTGTCTGGGTGCTGAGGCCTAAATAACTGAAAGTTGCCTTCTCCAGTGGTGGGTGATATGACACATGATTCTCTGCTGTGGAACCTCTCTCCTCTGTCTGGGTGCTGGGGCCTAAATAACTGAATGTGGCCTTCTCCAGTGGAGGGTGATATGACGCATGATTCTTTGCTGTTTTCCTCTCTCATCTGTCCGGGTGCTGGGGCCTAAATAACTGACACTGGCCTTCTCCAGTGGTGGGTGGTATGACGAATTATTCTCTGCTGTGGGACTTCTCTTCTCTGTCTGGGTGCTGGGGCCTAAATAACTGAAAGTGGCCTTCTCCAGTGGTGGGTGATATGACTCATGATTCTCTGCTGTTGGACCTCTCTCCTCTGTCTGGGTGCTGGGGCCTAAATAACTGAAAGTGGCCTTCTCCAGTGGTGGGTGATATGACGCATGATTCTCTGCTGTGGGACCTCTCTCCTCTGTCTGGGTGCTGGGGCCTAAATAACTGAAAGTGGCCTTCTCCAGTGGTGGGTGATATGACGCATGATTCTCTTCTGTGGGACCTCTCTCCTCTGTCTGGGTGCTGGGGCCTAAATAACTGAAAGTGGCCTTCTCCAGTGGTGAGTGATATAATGCAGGAATCTCTGCTGTTGGACCTATCTCCGCTGTCTGGGTGCTGGGGCCTAAATAACTGAAAGTTGCCTTCTCCAGTGGTGGGTGATATGACGCATGATTCTCTGCTGTGGGACCTCTCTCCTCTGTCTGGGTGCTGGGGCCTAAATAACTGAAAGTGGCCTTCTCCAGTGGTGGGTGACATAATGCATGATTCTCTGCTGTTGGACCTCTCTCCTCTGTCTGAGTGCTGGGGCCAAAATAACTGAAAGTGGCCTTCTCCAGTGGTGGGTGATATGACGCATTATTCTCTGCTGTTGGACCTCTCTCCTCTGTCTGGGTGCCGTGGGCTAAATATCTGGAAGTGGCCTTCTCCAGTGGTGGGTGATATAACGCATGATTCTCTGCTGTTGGACCTCTCTCCTCTGTCTGGGTGCTGGGGCCTAAATAACTGAAAGTGGCCTTCTCCAGTGGTGGGTGATATGACACATCATTCTCTGCTGTTGGACCTGTCTCCTCTGTCTGGGTAATGGGGCCTAAATAACAGAAAGTGGCCTTCTCCAGTGGTGGGTAATATAACGCATGATTCTCTGCTGTTGGACCTCTCTCCTCTGTCTGGGTAATGGGGCCTAAATAACAGAAAGTGGCCTTCTCCAGTGGTGGGTAATATAACGCATGATTCTCTGCTGTTGGACATCTCTCCTCTGTCTGGGTGCTGGGGCTTAAATAACTGAAAGTGGCTTTCTCCAGTGGTGGGTGATATGACACATCATTCTCTGCTGTTGGACCTGTCTCCTCTGTCTGGGTGCTGGGGCCTAAATAACTGAAAATGGCCTTCTCCAGTGGTGGGTGATATGAAGCATGATTCTCTGCTGTGGGACCTCTCTCCTCTGTCTGGGTGCTGGGGCCTAAATATCTGGAACTGGCATTCTCCAGTGGTGGGTGATATGACGCATGATTCTCTGCTGTTGGACCTCTCTCTCTCCTCTGTCTGGGTGCTGGGGCCTAAATAACTAAAAGTGGCCTTATCCAGTGGTGGTTGATATGACGCATGATTCTCTGCTGTGGGACCTCTCTCCTCTGTCTGGGTGCTGGGTTCTAAATAACTGAAAGTGCCCTTCTCTAGTGGTGGGTGATATGACGCATGATTCTCTGCTGTTGGACCTCTCTCATCTGTCTGGGTGCTGGGGCCTACATAACTGAAAGTGACCTTCTCCAGTGGTGGGTGATATGACGCATGATTCTCTGCTGTTGGACCTCTCTCCTCTGTCTGGTGCTGGGGCCTAAATAACTGAAAGTGGCCTTCTCCAGTGGTGGGTAATATGATGCATGATTCTCTGCTGTGGGACCTCTCTCCTTTGTCTGGGTGCTGGGGCCTAAATAACTGAAAGTTGCCTTCTCCAGTGGTGGGTGATATGACGCATGATTCTCTGCTGTGGGACCTCTCTCCTCTGTCTGGGTGCTGGGGCCTAAATAACAGAATGTGGCATTTTCCAGTGGTGGGTGATATGACGCATGATTCTCTGCTGTTGGACCTCTCTCCTCTGTCTGGGTGCTGGGCCTAAATAACTGAAAGTGGCCTTCTCCAGTGGTGTTTGATATGACACATGATTCTCTGCTGTTGGACCTCTCTCCTCTGTCTGGGTGCTGGGGCCTAAATAACTGAAAGTGGCCTTCTCCAGTGGTGGGTGATATGACGCATGATTCTCTGCTGTTGGACTTCTCTCCTCTGTCTGGGTGCTGGGGCCTAAATAACTGAAAGTGGCCTTCTCCAGTGGTGGGTGATATGACGCATGATTCTCTGCTGTGGGACCTTTCTCCTCTGTCTGGGTGCTGAGGCCTAAATAACTAAAAGTGGTCTTCTCCAGTGGTGTTTGATATGACGAATGATTCTCTGCTGTGAGACCTCTCTCCTCTGTCTGGGTGCTGGGCCTAAATAACTGAAAGTGGCCTTCTCCAGTGGTGAGAGATATAATGCAGGAATCTCTGCTGTTGGACCTCTCTCCTCTGTCTGGGTGCTGGGGCCTAAATAACTGAAAGTTGCCTTCTCCAGTGATGGGTGATATGACGCATGATTCTCTGCTGTGGGACCTCTCTCCTCTGTTTGGGTGCTGGGGCCTAAATAACTGAAAGTGGCCTTCTCCAGTGGTGGGTGATATAACGCATGATTCTCTGCTGTTGGACCTCTCTCCTCTGTCTGGGTGCTGGGGCCTAAATAACTGAAAGTGGCCTTCTCCAGTGGTGGGTGATATGACGCATGATTCTCTGCTGTTGGACCTCTCTCCTCTGTCTGGGTGCCGGGGGCTAAATATCTGGAAGTGGCCTTCTCCAGTGGTGGGTGATATAACGCATGATTCTCTGCTGTTGGACCTCTCTCCTCTGTCTGGGTGCTGGGGCCTAAATAACTGAAAGTGGCCTTCTCCAGTGGTGGGTGATATGATGCATGATTCTCTGCTGTTGGACCTCTCTCCTCTGTCTGGGTACTGGGGCCTAAATAACTGAATGTGACCTTCTCCAGTGGAGGGTGATATGACGCATGATTCTTTGCTGTTGGTCCTCTCTCATCTGTCCGGGTGCTGGGGCCTAAATAACTGACAGTGGCCTTCTCCAGTGGTGAGTGGTATGACGAATGATTCTCTGCTGTGGGACCTCTCTTCTCTGTCTGGGTGCTGGGGCCTAAATAACTGAAAGTGGCCTTCTCCAGTGGTGGGTGATATGACGCATGATTCTCTGCTTTTGGACCTCTCTCCTCTGTCTGGGTGACGTGGGCTAAATATCTCGAAGTGGCCTTCTCCAGTGGTGGGTGATATAACGCATGATTCTCTGCTGTTGGACCTCTCTCCTCTGTCTGGGTGCTGGGGCCCAAATAACTGAAAGTGGCCTTCTCCAGTGGTGGGTGATATGACGCATGATTCTCTGCTGTGGGACCTCTCTCCTCTGTCTGGGTGCTGGGGCCTAAATAACTGAAAGTGGCCTTCTCCAGGGGTGGGTGATATAACGCATGATTCTCTGCTGTTGGACCTCTCTCCTCTGTCTGGGGGCTGGGGCCTAAATAACTGAAAGTGGCCTTCTCCAGTGGTGGGTGATATGACGCATGATTCTCTGCTGTTGGACCTCTCTCCTCTGTCTGGGTGCTGGGGCCTAAATAACTGAAAGTAGCCTTCTCCAGTGGTGGGTGATATGACGCATGATTCTCTGCTGTGGGACCTCTCTCCTCTGTCTGGGTGCTGGGGCCTAAATATCTGGAACTTGCATTCTCCAGTGGTCGGTGATATGACGCATGATTCTCTGCTGTTGGACCTCTCTCCTCTGTCTGGGTGCTGGGGCCTAAATAACTAAAAGTGGCCATATCCAGTGGTGGGTGATATGACGCATGATTCTCTGCTGTTGGACATCTCTCCTCTGTCTGGGTGCTGGGGCCTAAATAACTGAATGTGGCCTTCTCCAGTGGTGGGTGATATGACGCATGATTCTTTGCTGTTGGTCCTCTCTCATCTGTCTTGGTGCTGAGGCCTAAATAACTGAAAGTTGCCTTCTCCAGTGGTGGGTGATATGACGCATGATTATCTGCTGTGGGACCTCTCTCCTCTGTCTGGGTGCTGGGGCCTAAATAACTGAATGTGGCCTTCTCCAGTGGAGGGTGATATGACGCATGGTTCTTTGCTGTTTTCCTCTCTCATCTGTCCGGGTGCTGGGGCCTAAATAACTGACACTGGCCATCTCCAGTGGTGGGTGGTATGACGAATTATTCTCTGCTGTGGGACTTCTCTTCTCTGTCTGGGTGCTGGGGCCTAAATAACTGAAAGTGGCCTTCTCCAGTGGTGGGTGATATGACGCATGATTCTCTGCTGTTGGACCTCTCTCCTCTGTCTGGGTGCTGGGGCCCAAATAACTGAAAGTGGCCTTCTCCAGTGGTAGGTGATATGACGCATGATTCTTTGATGTTGGTCCTCTCTCATCTGTCTGGGTGCTGAGGCCTAAATAACTGAAAGTTGCCTTCTCCAGTGGTGGGTGATATGACACATGATTCTCTGCTGTGGAACCTCTCTCCTCTGTCTGGGTGCTGGGGCCTAAATAACTGAATGTGGTCTTCTCCAGTGGTGGGTGATATGACGCATGATTCTCTGCTGTGGGACCTCTCTCCTCTGTCTGGGTGCTGGGGCCTAAATAACTGAAAGTGGCCTTCTCCAGTGGTGGGTGATATGACGCATGATTCTCTTCTGTGGGACCTCTCTCCTCTGTCTGGGTGCTGGGGCCTAAATAACTGAAAGTGGCCTTCTCCAGTGGTGAGTGATATAATGCAGGAATCTCTGCTGTTGGACCTATCTCCGCTGTCTGGGTGCTGGGGCCTAAATAACTGAAAGTTGCCTTCTCCAGTGGTGGGTGATATGACGCATGATTCTCTGCTGTGGGACCTCTCTCCTCTGTCTGGGTGCTGGGGCCTAAATAACTGAAAGTGGCCTTCTCCAGTGGTGGGTGACATAATGCATGATTCTCTGCTGTTGGACCTCTCTCCTCTGTCTGAGTGCTGGGGCCTAAATAACTGAAAGTGGCCTTCTCCAGTGGTGGGTGATATGACGCATTATTCTCTGCTGTTGGACCTCTCTCCTCTGTCTGGGTGCCGTGGGCTAAATATCTGGAAGTGGCCTTCTCCAGTGGTGGGTGATATAACGCATGATTCTCTGCTGTTGGACCTCTCTCCTCTGTCTGGGTGCTGGGGCCTAAATAACTGAAAGTGGCCTTCTCCAGTGGTGGGTGATATGATGCATGATTCTCTGCTGTTGGACCTCTCTCCTCTGTCTGGTTAATGGGGCCTAAATAACAGAAAGTGGCCTTCTCCAGTGGTGGGTAATATAACGCATGATTCTCTGCTGTTGGACATCTCTCCTCTGTCTGGGTGCTGGGGCTTAAATAACTGAAAGTGGCTTTCTCCAGTGGTGGGTGATATGACACATCATTCTCTGCTGTTGGACCTGTCTCCTCTGTCTGGGTGCTGGGGCCTAAATAACTGAAAATGGCCTTCTCCAGTGGTGGGTGATATGAAGCATGATTCTCTGCTGTGGGACCTCTCTCCTCTGTCTGGGTGCTGGGGCCTAAATATCTGGAACTGGCATTCTCCAGTGGTGGGTGATATGACGCATGATTCTCTGCTGTTGGACCTCTCTCTCTCCTCTGTCTGGGTGCTGGGGCCTAAATAACTAAAAGTGGCCTTATCCAGTGGTGGTTGATATGACGCATGATTCTCTGCTGTGGGACCTCTCTCCTCTGTCTGGGTGCTGGGTTCTAAATAACTGAAAGTGGCCTTCTCTAGTGGTGGGTGATATGACGCATGATTTTCTGCTGTTGGACCTCTCTCATCTGTCTGGGTGCTGGGGCCTACATAACTGAAAGTGACCTTCTCCAGTGGTGGGTGACATAATGCATGATTCTCTGCTGTTGGACCTCTCTCCTCTGTCTGAGTGCTGGGGCCTAAATAACTGAAAGTGGCCTTCTCCAGTGGTGGGTGATATGACGCATTATTCTCTGCTGTTGGACCTCTCTCCTCTGTCTGGGTGCCGTGGGCTAAATATCTGGAAGTGGCCTTCTCCAGTGGTGGGTGATATAACGCATGATTCTCTGCTGTTGGACCTCTCTCCTCTGTCTGGGTGCTGGGGCCTAAATAACTGAAAGTGGCCTTCTCCAGTGGTGGGTGATATGATGCATGATTCTCTGCTGTTGGACCTCTCTCCTCTGTCTGGGAAATGGGGCCTAAATAACAGAAAGTGGCCTTCTCCAGTGGTGGGTAATATAACGCATGATTCTCTGCTGTTGGACATCTCTCCTCTGTCTGGGTGCTGGGGCTTAAATAACTGAAAGTGGCTTTCTCCAGTGGTGGGTGATATGACACATCATTCTCTGCTGTTGGACCTGTCTCCTCTGTCTGGGTGCTGGGGCCTAAATAACTGAAAATGGCCTTCTCCAGTGGTGGGTGATATGAAGCATGATTCTCTGCTGTGGGACCTCTCTCCTCTGTCTGGGTGCTGGGGCCAAAATAACTGAAAGTGGCCTTCTCCAGTGGTGGGTGATATGACGCATGATTCTCTGCTGTGGGACCTTTCTCCTCTGTCCGTGTGCTGAGGCCTAAATAACTAAAAGTGGTCTTCTCCAGTGGTGTTTGATATGACGAATGATTCTCTGCTGTGAGACCTCTCTCCTCTGTCTGGGTGCTGGGCCTAAATAACTGAAAGTGGCCTTCTCCAGTGGTGAGAGATATAATGCAGGAATCTCTGCTGTTGGACCTCTCTCCTCTGTCTGGGTGCTGGGGCCTAAATAACTGAAAGTTGCCTTCTCCAGTGATGGGTGATATGACGCATGATACTCTGCTGTGGGACCTCTCTCCTCTGTCTGGGTGCTGGGGCCTAAATAACTGAAAGTGGCCTTCTCCAGTGGTGGGTGATATAACGCATGATTCTCTGCTGTTGGACCTCTCTCCTCTGTCTGGGTGCTGGGGCCTAAATAACTGAAAGTGGCCTTCTCCAGTGGTGGGTGATATGACGCATGATTCTCTGCTGTTGGACCTCTCTCCTCTGTCTGGGTGCCGGGGCTAAATATCTGGAAGTGGCCTTCTCCAGTGGTGGGTGATATAACGCATGATTCTCTGCTGTTGGACCTCTCTCCTCTGTCTGGGTGCTGGGGCCTAAATAACTGAAAGTGGCCTTCTCCAGTGGTGGGTGATATGATGCATGATTCTCTGCTGTTGGACCTCTCTCCTCTGTCTGGGTACTGGGGCCTAAATAACAGAAAGTGGCCTTCTCCAGTGGTGGGTAATATAACGCATGATTCTCTGCTGTTGGACATCTCTCCTCTGTCTGGGTGCTGGGGCCTAAATAACTGAAAGTGGCTTTCTCCAGTGGTGGGTGATATGACGCATGATTCTCTGCTGTTGGACCTCTCTCCTCTGTCTGGGTGCTGGGGCCTAAATAACTGAAAGTGGCCTTCTCCAGTGGTGGGTGATATGATGCATGATTCTCTGCTGTTGGACCTCTCTCATCTGTCTGGGTAATGGGGCCTAAATAACAGAAAGTGGCCTTCTCCAGTGGTGGGTAATATAACGCATGATTCTCTGCTGTTGGACATCTCTCCTCTGTCTGGGTGCTGGGGCTTAAATAACTGAAAGTGGCTTTCTCCAGTGGTGGGTGATATGACACATCATTCTCTGCTGTTGGACCTGTCTCCTCTGTCTGGGTGCTGGGGCCTAAATAACTGAAAGTGGCCTTCTCCAGTGGTGGGTGATATGAAGCATGATTCTCTGCTGTGGGACCTCTCTCCTCTGTCTGGGTGCTGGGGCCTAAATATCTGGAACTGGCATTCTCCAGTGGTGGGTGATATGACGCATGATTCTCTGCTGTTGGACCTCTCTCTCTCCTCTGTCTGGGTGCTGGGGCCTAAATAACTAAAAGTGGCCTTATCCAGTGGTGGTTGATATGACGCATGATTCTCTGCTGTGGGACCTCTCTCCTCTGTCTGGGTGCTGGGTTCTAAATAACTGAAAGTGTCCTTCTCTAGTGGTGGGTGATATGACGCATGATTCTCTTCTGTTGGACCTCTCTCATCTGTCTGGGTGCTGGGGCCTAAATAACTGAAAGTGACCTTCTCCAGTGGTGGGTGATATGACGCATGATTCTCTGCTGTTGGACCTCTCTCCTCTGTCTGGTGCTGGGGCCTAAATAACTGAAAGTGGCCTTCTCCAGTGGTGGGTAATATGATGCATGATTCTCTGCTGTGGGACCTCTCTCCTCTGTCTGGGTGCTGGGGCCTAAATAACTGAAAGTTGCCTTCTCCAGTGGTGGGTGATATGACGCATGATTCTCTGCTGTGGGACCTCTCTCCTCTGTCTGGGTGCTGGGGCCTAAATAACAGAATGTAGCATTTTCCAGTGGTGGGTGATATGACGCATGATTCTCTGCTGTTGGACCTCTCTCCTCTGTCTGGGTGCTGGGCCTAAATAGCTGAAAGTGGCCTTCTCCAGTGGTGTTTGATATGACACATGATTCTCTGCTGTTGGACCTCTCTCCTCTGTCTGGGTGCTGGGGCCTAAATAACTGAAAGTGGCCTTCTCCAGTGGTGGGTGATATGACGCATGATTCTCTGCTGTGGGACCTCTCTCCTCCTTCTGGTTGCCGTGGGCTATATATCTGGATCTGGCCTTTTCCAGTGGTGGGTGATATGACGCATGATTCTCTGCTGTTGGACTTCTCTCCTCTGTCTGGGTGCTGGGGCCTAAATAACTGAAAGTGGCCTTCTCCAGTGGTGGGTGATATGACGCATGATTCTCTGCTGTGGGACCTTTCTCCTCTGTCTGGGTGCTGAGGCCTAAATAACTAAAAGTGGTCTTCTCCAGTGGTGTTTGATATGACGAATGATTCTCTGCTGTGGGACCTCTCTCCTCTGTCTGGGTGCTGGGCCTAAATAACTGAAAGTGGCCTTCTCCAGTGGTGAGAGATATAATGCAGGAATCTCTGCTGTTGGACCTCTCTCCTCTGTCTGGGTGCTGGGGCCTAAATAACTGAAAGTTGCCTTCTCCAGTGGTGGGTGATATGACGCATGATTCTCTGCTGTGGGACCTCTCTCCTCTGTCTGGGTGCTGGGGCCTAAATAACTGAAAGTGGCCTTCTCCAGTGGTGGGTGATATAACGCATGATTCTCTGCTGTTGGACCTCTCTCCTCTGTCTGGGTGCTGGGGCCTAAATAACTGAAAGTGGCCTTCTCCAGTGGTGGGTGATATGACGCATGATTCTCTGCTGTTGGACCTCTCTCCTCTGTCTGGGTGCCGTGTGCTAAATATCTGGAAGTGGCCTTCTCCAGTGGTGGGTGATATAACGCATGATTCTCTGCTGTTGGACCTCTCTCCTCTGTCTGGGTGCTGGGGCCTAAATAACTGAAAGTGGCCTTCTCCAGTGGTGGGTGATATGATGCATGATTCTCTGCTGTTGGACCTCTCTCCTCTGTCTGGGTACTGGGGCCTAAATAACAGAAAGTGGCCTTCTCCAGTGGTGGGTAATATAACGCATGATTCTCTGCTGTTGGACATCTCTCCTCTGTCTGGGTGCTGGGGCCTAAATAACTGAAAGTGGCTTTCTCCAGTGGTGGGTGATATGACGCATGATTCTCTGCTGTTGGACCTCTCTCCTCTGTCTGGGTGCTGGGGCCTAAATAACTGAAAGTGGCCTTCTCCAGTGGTGGGTGATATGACGCATGATTCTCTGCTGTGGGACCTCTCTCCTCTGTCTGGGTGCTGGGGCCTAAATATCTGGAACTGGCATTCTCCAGTGGTGGGTGATATGACGCATGATTCTCTGCTGTTGGACCTATCTCTCTCCTCTGTCTGGGTGCTTGGGCCTAAATAACTAAAAGTGGCCTTATCCTGTGGTGGTTGATATGACGCATGATTCTCTGCTGTGGGACCTCTCTCCTCTGTCTGGGTGCTGGGTTCTAAATAACTGAAAGTGGCCTTCTCTAGTGGTGTGTGATATGACGCATGATTCTCTGCTGTTGGACCTCTCTCCTCTGTCTGGGTGCTGGGTTCTAAATAACTGAAAGTGGCCTTCTCCAGTGGTGGGTGATATGACGCAGGATTCTCTGCTGTTGGACCTCTCTCCTCTGTCTGGGTGCTAGGGCCTAAATAACTGAAAGCTGTCTTCTCCAGTGGTGGGTGATATGACGCATGATTCTCTGCTGTGGGACCTCTCTCCTCCTTCTGGTTGCCGTGGGCTATATATCTGGATCTGGCCTTTTCCAGTGGTGGGTGATATGACGCATGATTCTCTGCTGTTGGACCTCTCTCCTCTGTCTGGGTGCTGGGGCCTAAATAATTGAAAGTGGCCTTCTTCAGTGGTGGGTGATATAACGCATGATTCTCTGCTGTGGGACCTCTCTCCTCTGTCTGGGTGCTGGGGCCTAAATAACTGAAAGTGGCCTTCTCCAGTGGTGGGTGATATGAAGCATGTTTCTCTGCTGTTGGACCTCTCTCCTCTGTCTTGGTGCTGAGGCCTAAATAACTGAAAGTGGCCTTCTCCAGTGGTGGGTGATATGACGCAGAATTCTCTGCTGTTGGACCTCTCTCCTCTGTCTGGGTGCTAGGGCCTAAATAACTGAAAGCTGTCTTCTCCAGTGGTGGGTGATATGACGCATGATTCTCTGCTGTGGGACCTCTCTCCTCTGTCTTGGTGCTGAGGCCTAAATATCTGAAAGTGGCCTTCTCCAGTGGTGGGTGATATGACGCATGATTCTCTGCTGTGTGACCTCTCTCCTCTGTCTGGGTGCTGGGGCCTAAATAACTGAAATTGGCCTTCTCCAGTGGTTGGTGATATGACGCATGATTCTCTGCTGTGGGACCTCTCTCCTCCTTCTGGTTGCCGTGGGCTATATATCTGGATCTGGCCTTTTCCAGTGGTGGGTGATATGACGCATGATTCTCTGCTGTTGGACCTCTCTCCTCTGTCTGGGTGCTGGGGCCTAAATAACTGAAAGTGGCCTTCTTCAGTGGTGGGTGATATGACGTATGATTCTCTGCTGTGGGACCTCTCTCCTCTGTCTGGGTGCTGGGGCCTAAATAACTGAAAGTGGCCTTCTCCAGTGGTGGGTGATATGACGCATTATTCTCTGCTGTGGGACTTCTCTCCTCTGTCTGGGTGCTGGGGCCTAAATAACCGAAAGTGGCCTTCTCCAGTGGTGGGTGATATGACGCATGATTCTCTGCTGTGTGACCTTTCTCCTCTGTCTGGGTGCTGGGGCCTAAATAACTGAAAGAGGCCTTCTCCAGTGGTGGGTGATATGACGCATGATTCTCTGCTGTTGGACCTCTCTCCTCTGTCTTGGTGCTGAGGCTTAAATAACTGAATGTTGCCTTCTCCATTGGTGGGTGATATGACGCATGATTCTCTGCTGTTGGACCTCTCTCCTCTGTCTGGGTGCTGGGGCCTAAATAACTGAAAGTGGCCTTCTCCAGTAGTGTTTGATATGACGCATGATTCTCTGCTGTGGGACCTCTCTCCTCTGCCTGGGTGCTGGGGCCTAAATAACTGAAAGCTGTCTTCTCCAGTGGTGGGTGATATGACGCATGATTCTCTGCTGTGGGACCTCTCTCCTCTGTCTGGGTGCTGAGGCCTAAATATCTGAAAGTGGCCTTCTCCAGTGGTGGCTGATATGACGAATGATTCTCTGCTGTGGGACCTCTCTCCTCTGTCTGGGTGCTGGGGCCTAAATAACTGAAAGTGGCCTTCTCCAGTGGTGGGTGATATAATGCAGGAATCTCTGCTGTTGGACCTCTCTCCTCTGTCTGGGTGCTGGGGCCTAAATAACTGAAAGTTGCCTTCTCCAGTGGTGGGTGATATGACGCATGATTCTCTGCTCTGGGACCTCTCTCCTCTGTCTGGGTGCTGGGGCTTAAATAACTGAAAGTGGCCTTCTCCAGTGGTGGGTGATATGACGCATGATTCTCTGCTGTTGGACCTCTCTCCTCTGTCTGGGTGCTGGGGCCTAAATAACTGATATTGGCCTTCTCCAGTGGTGGGTGATATGACGCATGATTCACTGCTGTGGGACCTCTCTCCTCCTTCTGGTTGCCGTGGGCTATATATCTGGATCTGGCCTTTTGCAGTGGTGTGTGTTATGACGCATGATTCTCTGCTGTTTGACCTCTCTCCTCTGTCTGGGTGCTGGGGCCTAAATAACTGAAAGTGGCCTTCTTCAGTGGTGGGTGATATGACGCATGATTCTCTGCTGTGGGACCTCTCTCCTCTGTCTGGGTGCTGAGGCCTAAATAACTGAAAGTGGCCTTCTCCAGTGGTAGGTGATATGACGCATGATTCTCTGCTGTGGAACTTCTCTCCTCTGTCTTTGAGCTGGGGCCTAAATAACTGAAAGTGGCCTTCTCCAGTGGTGGGTGATATGACGCATGATTCTCTGCTGTGGGACCTTTCTCCTCTGTCTGGGTGCTGGGGCTAAATAACTGAAAGTGGCCTTGTCCAGTGGTGGGTGATATGACGCATGATTCTCTGCTGATGGACCTCTCTCCTCTGTCTTGGTGCTTAGGCCTAAATAACTGAATGTGGCCTTCTCCATTGGTGGGTGATATGATGCATGATTCTCTGCTGTTGGACCTCTCTCCTCTGTCTGGGTGCTGGGGCCTAAATCACTGAAAGTGGCCTTCTCCAGTGGTGTTTGATATGACGAATGATTCTCTGCTGTGGGACCTCTATCCTCTGTCTGGGTGCTGGGGCCTAAATAACTGAAAGTGGCCTTCTCCAGTGGTGGGTGATATAATGCAGGAATCTCTGCTGTTGGACCTCTCTCCTCTGTCTGGGTGCTGGGGCCTAAATAACTGAAAGTTGCCTTCTGCAGTGGTGGGTGATATGACGCATGATTCTCTGCTGTGGGACCTCTCTCCTCTGTCTGGGTGCTGGGGCCTAAATTTCTGAAAGTGGCCTTCTCCAGTGGTGGGTGATATAATGCATGATTCTCTGCTGTTGGACCTCTCTCCTCTGTCTGGGTGCTGGGGTCTAAATAACTGAAAGTGGCCTTCTCCAGTGGTGGGTGATATGATGCATCATTCTCTGCTGTTGGACCTCTCTCCTCTGTCTGGGTACTGGGGCCTAAATAACAGAAAGTGGCCTTCTCTAGTGGTGGGTAATATAACGCATGATTCTCTGCTGTTGGACATCTCTCCTCTGTCTGGGGGCTGGGGCCTAAATAACTGAAAGTGGCCTTCTCCAGTGGTGGGTGATATGACGCATGATTCTCTGCTGTTGGACCTCTCTCCTCTGTCTGGGTGCTGGGGCCTAAATAACTGAAAGTGGCCTTCTCCAGTGGTGGGTGATATGACGCATGATTCTCTGCTGTTGGACCTCTCTCCTCTGTCTGGGTGCTGGGGCCTAAATAACTAAAAGTGGCCTTATCCAGTGGTGGGTGATATGACGCATGATTCTCTGCTGTGGGACCTCTCTCCTCTGTCTGGGTGCTGGGTCCTAAATAACTGAAAGTGGCCTTCTTTAGTGGTGGGTGATATGACGCATGATTCTCTGCTGTTGGACCTCTCTCATCTGTCTGGGTGCTGGGACCTAAATAACTGAAAGTGACATTCTCCAGTGGTGGGTGATATGACGCATGATTCTCTGCTGTTGGATCTCTCTCCTCTGTCTGGTGCTGGGGCCTAAATAACTGAAAGTGGCCTTCTCCAGTGTTGGGTAATATGATGCATGATTCTCTGCTGTGGGACCTCTCTCCTCTGTCTGGGTGCTGGGGCCTAAATAACTGAAAGTTGCCTTCTCCAGTGGTGGGTGATATGACGCATGATTCTCGGCTGTTTGACCTCTCTCCTCTGTCTGGGTGCTGGGGCCTAAATAACTGAATGTGGCCTTTTCCAGTGGTGGGTGATACGATGCATGATTCTCTGCTGTTGGACCTCTCTCCTCTGTCTGGGTGCTGGGGCCTAAATAACTGAAAGTGGCCTTCTCCAGTGGTGTTTGATATGACACATGATTCTCTGCTGTTGGACCTCTCTCCTCTGTCTGTGTGCTGGGGCCTAAATAACTGAAAGTGGCCTTCTCCAGTGGTGGGTGATATGACGCATGATTCTCTGCGGTTGGACCTCTCTCCTCTGTCTGGTTGCTGGGTCCTATGTAACTGAAAGTGGCCTTCTCCAGTGGTGGGTGATATGACGCTTTATTCCTTGCTGTTTTGACCTCTCTCCTCTTTCTGGGTGCTGGGGCCTAAATAACTCAAAGTGGCCTTTTTTAGTGGTGGGTGATATGACGCATGATTATCTGCTGTGGGACCTCTCTCCAATTGATATTGGTTAATTTTTATTTATTTTATTTTATTTTAATTCTTTTCCCTATCCACATTTGTTTGCAGGGCATTTACCTGCCTTTTGCAGCCCTCTAACCCTTTCCTGGAGTATTTTACAGCCTTTTTAGTGCCGAAACTTTCGGGTCCCCATTGACTTTAATGGGGTTTGGGTTCGGGATAATGTTCGGGTCGAGTTCGGATCCCGAACCCGAACATTTTTCGGGAAGTTGGGCCGAACTTCTTGAACCCGAACATCCTGGTGTTCGCTCAACTCTAATCAGTAGGGATGTCAAACTAATTTAATCAGTTTCTATGAGGAGTTAAGTTCTAGACTTGACTGTGACGAATCAATGGATGTCATATATCTGAAATTCTCTAAAGCATTTGACTCTGCATAAAAGGTTAGTATATAAAATGAGAATGCTTGGACTGGGGGAAAATGTATGTGGGTAAGTAACTGGCTCAGTGATAGAAAACAGAGTGTGGTTATTAATGGTACACTTTCAGATTGGGTCACTGTCACTAGTCGGGTACCTCAGGGGTCAGTATTTGGCCCTATTTTCGTTAATATATTTATTAATGATCTTGTAGAAGGCTTGCATAGTAAAATATTAATTTTTGCAGATGACGCTAAACTGTGTAAAGTAATTCACATGGAAGTAGACAGTATACTGCTACAGAGGGATCTGTATAGATTGGAGGCTTGGCAGATGAGGTTTAACACTGATAAGTAGTAAGGCTGACTAGTCAGCCTGCATTTGTGGGAGGGGCGGAGGCTCTTCTTAAACAAGCCACTGCCTCACTCCTGGTCGTGTGTTCTTCAGGTGCACAGGTGCTGCTGGGTGTCATTAGTGAACTAGCTTCTCTGGTGGCAGGATCTCTTTCTTTGCAGCATGGAGCCAGAACGGAGGTTTTGTTTTGTCTTTTTTTTTTTCTTCGCTCTCTGCTATCGTAGCAATGCACGCGGGGTAATACGTAAGTAAGTTGGGCCGTGGCCATCCCTCCTGGCCGGTCGGAACCCGACTTTTCTAGCGAACGGGAGGCTTCGCCTCAGAATCTTCTGCCTCAGGTTTGTTTTGTTGTTGCTAAAAATTTCAATTTCTTTTTCAACCTCGTTTGTTTGATAATAAGAATTAGTTCCAATATATCTGGCAAATTTACGTCGCTTGTTTGTCGCATGGAAAATTACTTCAGCTTATACGCAGTTAGGGAACAGTCACCCGGGCTGCATGTGACGTCATGATTGAACATCAGACTCAGCTGTTGTTTGACCTATTGCTGTAGCTGTTCCTTGCCATGTGACTCCCCCTCTCCCAGCCACCACCATCTTTAGACTTCATGTATTTTCCCTGCTTTATGTACTAAAACCCTGATGCACTTTATGCTCTGCTCTTATTCTGAGCGGTATTTCCACGTTCGGCTCTACTTCTGTCTTATACCTGCTTGCACCTCGCTTCATACGCCTCACACCCTCAGATCCGCACGTCTTTTATTGTCCATCACTTTCACGCTGCTCGTTCCAGACGGCCTTTACATTTTGCTTTACACGTGTTTTACTCTCTGCTCACTGGAGCTGTGTCCACATGTCTGCTATTTTCATCATGCTTCATACTTCAATCACATTCGAGTTGCATTCACCCGTTGGCTGTTCACACTTGGCTGTTGCATCATGTTGTTGTGTGTGGTTAGAGCTGCGTTTATGCGTCGGCTAGTATACCATGTTTTGCTCTGCTCACAGTCAGAGCTGCGTTCACATGTCTGCTGTTACAACAGGTCATACGAGGCTTGTTTTCAGAGGTGCATTCACGTTCGCTGTCACATCATGTTAATGCTCCACTCACATTTAGAGCTACTGTTATACCTATTTTCATTCTCGGCTCACTCACAAAGGAGCCTTCACACTTACGCAGTCAAATTCACGACCAGAGCTGCGTCCATACGTCTATTGGCATATCATGTTTGCTCTACTCACACCCAGAGCTGCGTTCACACGTCCATTGTTACTACAGGCTCTTTCCAGGCCCATTTCAAGAGCTGCGTTCATGTCACTTTCACAGCATGTGTCACGCTCCATTCACAACCAGAGCTGCCGTTATACCAATTGTTTGCTCTGCCTATACCCAGAGTTGTGTTAACACTTCTACTGCTACAACAGGTTTTATACCTGTGGGGAGTCGCTCTGGTAGACAGCGGTGCGGGTGCAGTTTAGAGGCAAAACAAGGAGTCCAGATTGTGCATCAAACAGTGTTTTATTCACACTTGCACACCAGAAATGAAAACAGTCTCTTGGTGACAGTTCACACACAACAGAAATCATGTGGCAAAACCAAAAACAGGCCAACACAGGGTCCAGTCACCTTGGGTGGTTTAAGTGCGGGTTCACACCTAGCAGTCGGTTCAGCCGCAGGCGATTCCTCCTTCAGGTTGCAGGGAAACACCACCTTGCTGAGCTCCGTCCTCCAGCACAGAGAACTCCTCAGCCCTGTTAGCAGGCTCCAGGATAATCACCTCAGACACAGCTGATGGCTGTGTTTTATACCCAGCCCAAAACTCGGACTGGACCGTGGGGAGCAGCCACCCACCCTACTCTTTAGCTGCTCCCAGTAAGAGCCGGCCCGGATCGGCTTTGCAGCCATGCTATTTAAAAGAATCAAACAGCACTAGCTGCTGCAGACAAAAACCCGGCTCTCACCTCACCGAGGCCAGCAACCTCGGTGACACGTACCTGCCATCGCATATGACACCTTGCACCTTACCACATACCCCCCTTTGTTCAACCCTGAGGGGTGAACACACGTGAGGCAGTGGACGCGGGACAGGGCATCTGCGTTGCCCTGCAAGCGGCCTGCCCTGTGTTCCACGGAAAACTTGAAATTTTGAAGAGATAGGAACCACCTGGTGACCCGAGCATTCCTCTCCTTGGCCTGACTCATCCATTTGAGGGGGAATGGTCGGTCACCAGACGGAACCTCCTCACTAACAGGTAGTAGCGGAGAGATTCGAGTGCCCACTTGATAGCCAGGCACTCCCTCTCCACTATACTATATCTGGACTCGGCGGGACTGAGCTTACGGCTCAGGAAGACAACGGGATGTTCTTCCCCGTTGACCTCCTGCGACAGTACCGCACCGAGGCCTACCTCCGAGGCGTCGGTTTGTACGACAAACTCCTTGTTGAAGTCGGGTGTCACCAAAACCGGGGACCCACACAGGGCCGACTTCAACGCGGAGAAAGCCTCCTCCGCCTTCTCACTCCAGCTAACCCTCCCAGACTTTCGCCCCTTCAACAGGTCTGTCAATGGCGCTGCTATTGTGGCAAAGTGGGGCACAAACCTCATGTAGTAACCTACAATCCCCAGGAACGACTTTACCTGCCTGGTGGTGACCGGTCGGGGCCAGTTACGAATGGCCTCTACCTTAGTTACCTGAGGTTTGATGACTCCCGCCCAATTATATATCCCAGATATTTTGTCTCCTCTAACCCTATGGAGCACTTCTTTGGGTTAGCGGTCAGTCCGGCTTTCCTCAGGGCATCCACTACCGCTTGCACCTTGGGTAAATGGCTTTCCCAGTCGGTGCTGTGGATGACTACATCATCTAAGTAGGCCGAGGCGTACCGACGATGTGGTCGCAGCACTATGTCCATTAACCTTTGGAAAGTGGCGGGGGCGCCATGCAGGCCAAAGGGTAACACCTTGTAGTGATACAGGCCCTGCGGGTAACAAATGCGGTTTTTCCTTAGCCGACTCCGTTAAGGGTACCTGCCAGTACCCTTTAGTGAGGTCCAGCACAGAAAAATAACGGGCTTGTCCTAAACTTTCAACCAGTTCGTCTACTCGGGGCATGGGATACGCGTCAAACTTGGACACTTCATTTAATTTGCGAAAATCGTTGCAGAACCGCAACGTCCCATCCGGCTTGGGTATCAGGACTATGGGACTGGCCCACTCACTTTTCGACTCCTCAATGACATCGAGCTTCAACATTACTTGCACTTCCTCCGCGATGGCCCGTCGCCGAGCCTCGGGTACCCGGTATGGTTTTAACCGGATCTTGGCCTGAGGCTCAGTGACGATGTCATGTTGGATGAGAGACGTGCGGCCAGGGAGGTCCGAGAACACATCCTGCAATTTTTACCGTGGTTACTGCTTCACAGGCCTCGAACTGTGGGGCTGGACCCTTTTCACCTAGAAGCCCTGGCCGGGGGCTGTGGTCGTCGGCTGTGTCCCTATCTTTCCACGGCTTAAGTAAATTCACGTGGTACACCTGCTCCGGCTTGCGCCGCCCTGGCTGGTGTACTTTGTAATTTACTTCCCCTACCTTCTCGATCACCTCATAGGGGCCCTGCCACCTAGCTAGGAACTTGCTGTCAAGGGTGGGTACCAGAACCAAAACCCGATCTCCCGGATGGAAGCCCCGTACCCGAGCCTGACGATTATACACCCTACTCTGGGCTTGTTGCGCTGCCTCCATATGCTCCCGGACCAGCGGCAACACCCTTTCTATCCGTTCCTGCATCTGGGTGACATACTCAATGACACTTTTGTGGGGGACAGGCTGTTGTTCCCATGCTTCCTTGGCGATATCCAACAGGCCCCGAGGGTGTCTGCCATAAAGCAGTTCGAAGGGCGAGAACCCAGTAGAGGCCTGGGGTACCTCTCGCACTGCGAACATGAGATAGGGCAGAAGCAGGTCCCAGTCCTTCCCATCTCTAGACACCACCCTTTTTAACATATTTTTTGAGTTTGGTTAAACCTCTCAACAAGACCGTCTGTTTGCGGATGGTAAACGGACGTCCGTAACTGCTTTATACGCAACAATTTACACAGTTCCTTCATTACTTTGGACATAAAGGGGTCCCTTGGTCTGTCAGAACCTCTTTTGGCAGGCCCACACGGAAAACATCTCCATTAACTCTTTGGCAATGAGCCTAGCTGAGGTATGTCGCAGAGGCACCGCCTCCGGATACCGAGTGGCATAGTCGAGAACTACCAGAATGTGTTGGTGGCCCCTGGCAGACTTTGGTACAGGCCCAATTAAATCCATAGCGATTCGCTCAAACGGTACTTCAATAATTGGCAGAGGTACCAGAGGACTACGGAAATGAGGCTGGGGGCTAGTTATCTGACAGGTTGGACAGGACTTACAATAATTTTCTACCTCCTTGAACACACTGGGCCAATAAAACCGCTGCAGTATGCGGTCCTGGGTTTTCTGCCACCCCAGGTGTCCCCCAAGAACATGTTGGTGGGCAAGCTCCATGACAAGCTTGCGATACGCTGTGGGCACCACCAACTGTTCAACAGGTTCACCTCGGACTTGATTCACCCGATACAACATATCCTGTAGAACAATAAATCGTGGGAACATTAATTCAGCCCCTGGTTTCTGGGGTTTACCATCAATTTCCAGCACATTCTCCCAGGCCCTGGTTAGGGTTTGGTCCCGGTGTTGTGCGGTCCCAAAATTTTCCCCGGAGACATTGAGGTCTGCCAACTCAGGTCCCGGTGGCAAGTCCTCCGTGTCTCCCACCATTACACTCAGTGGGGTTGTCTCTACCGCTGGAGCAGTGGTCACCCCTACCGCCGGCCCTTCAGACTCGGGCTCCCAGGGTTCTGGCCTTCCAGCGGTATCAGGCCACTCTACTAGGGTCACCCCTGTCTCGGGTCCCTCAGATACCTTTATTGCCGGCCACAGCGCCGGAAAACCGGGAAGTCCCTCCCAAGTATTAGTTCATGTGGGAGTTTAGTAGCGACAGCCACCTCGTGGGTCCACCTACCAGCCGCTGTGGACAAAGTCACTAGTGCAGTGGGGTAGTCTTTCAGGTCTCCGTGGATGCATAGGACCCGACTTTACGGCCAGTATACTCCACAGGCCGTACAAGGGCAGCCCTTACCAGGGAGACTAAACTCCCGGAGTCCAGCAGAGCCACCGCCAGCGAATCTCCCACCTCTACCTGACACAGGTGGTTATGGTCTTGCACCTCACGGGTGCCAGTTGCGCACAGCTTCCGTGCATACAAGGAGTGGCGACCCCCGTAGTTCACCTCCATCGGCTCATCCCGATGCGGACAGTCGGCCCTGATGTGGCCTGGCTCCTGACACCTCCAGCATACCACGGGAGGCGGACTCGCAGGGGTATATTCCGTGCAGGCCGCTCTGTCGCCGGACGTCGGAACTGGGGCAGAGGCCTCCGGGGTTTGACTGACCCCTTCCCAGCAAGACTCCCCTGCAGGTTTCTGGTGGCCTCGTACCGCTCCACCAGGTCGACCATCTCCAGGGCATTGGTGGGCGATACCTGGCCGATCCAGTGCTGGAGAGGGTAAGGCAAGGCCCTCCAGAAGACATCGGCTAACAGACGGTCGAGCATAGCAGTGGGAGTCAGTATGTCTGGCTGCAGCCATTTTTGCAACCGTTGTAGCAAGTCATAGTATTGTGGCCTGGCGGGTTCAGCCGGGTTAAACTCCCACTGATGCACCCGCTGGGCCCGGACCAAAACATTCACCCCCAGTCTTGCCAGGATCTCACCTTTCACAGTCGGGTAGTCAGCTGCTTGGTCACCTGGGAGGTCAAAAATACTTGCTGGGGTCCAGACGCCAGGAACGGAGCGACGACCTCTGCCCACTGGTCACGGGGTAACTTTTCCCTCACGGCCACCTTTTCAAAGACCGCCAGATAGGTCTCAACGTCGTCCGAGGGGGTCATTTTTGGGATCGCCGCATGGACCGCTTCCGGGCATCATGGACATGGTGGGACGCTCCTGCAGCTTGTAAAGCCATCACCTGCTGAAGTAGTAGCTGGTTGGTCTCCTGCTGCTGCTTGTTGGCCTCCCGCTGCTGCAAGTTAGCCTCCACAAGGGCTTTTACAACCGCCTCCATTTTGTCAGGGATCACAGGCTGTAACTTTGCCGGCCTAATATAGGACATCCACTTTTGCTCAGCAAAAACAAAGTTCGGCGTTCACGCCAGCCTCACTGCGCATGCCCGCATCCGACACCAAATGTGGGGAGTCGCTCTGGTAGACAGCGGTGCGGGTGCAGTTTAGAGGCAAAACAAGGAGTCCAGATTGTGCATCAAACAGTGTTTTATTCACACTTGCACACCAGAAATGAAAACAGTCTCTTGGTGACAGTTCACACACAACAGAAATCATGTGGCAAAACCAAAAACAGGCCAACACAGGGTCCAGTCACCTTGGGTGGTTTAAGTGCGGGTTCACACCTAGCAGTCGGTTCAGCCGCAGGCGATTCCTCCTTCAGGTTGCAGGGAAACACCACCTTGCTGAGCTCCGTCCTCCAGCACAGAGAACTCCTCAGCCCTGTTAGCAGGCTCCAGGATAATCACCTCAGACACAGCTGATGGCTGTGTTTTATACCCAGCCCAAAACTCGGACTGGACCGTGGGGAGCAGCCACCCACCCTACTCTTTAGCTGCTCCCAGTAAGAGCCGGCCCGGATCGGCTTTGCAGCCATGCTATTTAAAAGAATCAAACAGCACTAGCTGCTGCAGACAAAAACCCGGCTCTCACCTCACCGAGGCCAGCAACCTCGGTGACACGTACCTGCCATCGCATATGACACCTTGCACCTTACCACATACCCCACTCGCCAGAGCTGCTTTCCATGTCGGCTGTCACTTCGAGTTAATATTTCATTCACATCCAAAGCTGCGTCCTCATGTCTACTTTTACATCCTGTCCTCTACTCCATTCACTACTAAAGCTGTGTTCATGTGTCCGCAGATGCATCACGTTAATAGTCCGCTCACGTTCAGTTTGCATTCTTACGTCTGCTTTATACCATGTTTTTCATGCTCTAGCCATAATCAGAGCAGCGCTCATACATTGTTACTCACATCCTGAGCGTCATTTACCCATCTGCTGTTACACCATGTGTTACATTCGGCTCCCACTCAAAGCTGCATTCTCCTGTTACTTGCTACACTCAGTAGTCTCAACGGGGCACTTCGCACCCACTGCTTAGTACTCTCCCGTTAAATATGGCTGCTTTCTTTTCAGGCTTACGTTTTTCCTCGGTGGGGTGAAAAAAAAAAAAATCCTTTTAAATCCTGATTCGTGTTCACTCAGATTGGTCTCCTTTACTCCTGGTTTGCATTCACGCAGATTGGTCTCCTGCCTAGTTCAACAAAACAGCTTCTCAGCGGAGGCCAGTGGGCCTACCATGTTTTACAAGTTGTTCTTTTGTTTGTTGGGAAGGTACTGTACCTTCCCTATGGCTTCTGGGGTCCACCGACTGCTTCGGCCCTATGGCTTTGGGGGTCAGACGGCTGCTATGGCCCTATGGCTTCGGGGGTCCGACGACTGCTTCGGCCCTATGGCTTCGAGGGTCTGACGACTGCTTCAGCCCTATGGCTTCGGGGGTCTGACGACTGCTTCGCCCCTATGGCTTCGGGGGTCCGTCAACTGCTACGGCCCCATGGCTTCGGGGGTCAGACGACTGCTTCGGCCCCATGGCTTCGGGGGTCGGACGACTGCTTCGGCCCCATGGCTTCGGGGGTCCGACGACTGCTTCGGCCCCATGGCTGCGGGGGTCCGATTACTTGTTTTCAGTCCTGCCTGGTTGGTTGTCCATCCATGGTTCCAGGCTAATTGGGCCCAAATGTCTCACATTCATATCTGCTTCCCTGATCACCTGCATACGGCCCATGTTTTAAACTAAAATCTGTCACCTGTGGGGTTCAGTCAGGTTCACTTGTTACTGAACTAAGTTTCCTGCTCCTTACGTTCTTTAGGTGTTACACCTTATTAATGTCCAGTGTCTGCCATGCTCCAGGATCACACTTCAATTACTGGAGCTCAAATCTTTAGGGTCACCTGCCATGTTGGTCAGGTCACATTTTTCAACGATATTCGCCTGCCACGGTATTCGGGCCACGTAGGTTAATGGTAGACTCAGATACCAGGTTGGTTTTCCCGTTTCAGGATTAAACCATTCTCAGGGGTTCACAGAAGAATGCAGGGGCCATGGCAAGCAGATAGATGATGTCTGGGGAACTATTCAAAGATTCCCTTCCTACTTTCATGGTTTCTTTTGCCCCTCACTTCTTGCATAGTCTAGGCAGGCAGGTTTCTCTTTCGGTTCCACAAACTCCGGAGGCCGGGGCAATTGTCAGTACTAGAACCACAGGTCACCAGGTTCAGTTAATATTTCATGCTCCATTCCACAGCGTATTCCCAGTCCTTCATTCCGCTTCGGGGCACTATCTGCAACATCGAGCATCATGTCTCCGGTTTCGTCATTTGCAAGCTGTGATGTACGTCTCCTTATGGTTTTGTGCGCATACTTCCTGAATGTGCGGTCAAGATTGCCGATGCCTTGCAGTTGGTCACGGATTTGTTTGCACTTTCATTGTGTTTCTTTATAACCTACTTGGCTTGGCTTTTGCCCCCTTTTAGGCCTACCCACGGCTGTGGCTAAGGGCACAATTCAAGCCATTAAGTTAGGTTTAGCTAGCACACGGCTAGCCGGGTTAGGTTGTTCTTGATGTTTATCTCCCTAGGGTTCATCAAGCATCGTTGGCCGTAGCCATGACCACAAATGTAAGGTTATGCACATGGGAAGGAATAATGCAAGTCACCAGTACATACTAAATGGTAAAACACTGGGTAACACTGACATCGAAAAGGAATTTTAGTGAACAGAAAACTAGGCTGTAGAAACCAGTGTCAGGCAGCTACTGCCAAGGCCAATAAGATAATGGGTTGTATAGTCCTGCCACTTTGCAAATCATTAGTCAGACCACACATGGAGTACTGTGTACAGTTCTGGGCTCCTGTGAACAAGGCAGACATAGCAGAGCTGGAGAGGGTTCAGAGGAGGGCAACTAAAGTAATAACTGGAATGGGAGTTATCAAAATTAGAGTTATTCACTTTAGAAAAAGGCGACTCAGGGGAGATCTAATAACTATGTATAAATATATCAGGGGTCAGTACAGAGATCTCTCCCATTATCTATTTATCCCCAGGACTGTGACTGTGACTAGGGGACATCCTCTGCGTCTGGAGGAAAGAAGGTTTGTATACAAACATAGAAGAGGATTCTTTACGGTAAGAGCAGTGAGACCATGGAACTCTCTGCCCGAGGAGGTGGTAATGGTAAGTTCACTAAAAGAGTTCTAGAGGGGACTGGATGTATTTCTAGAGTATAATAATATTACAAGCTATGGCTACTAGAGAGGGGTTGTTGATCCAGGGAGTTATTCGGATTGTCTGATTATAGTCGGGAAGGAATTTTTTCCCCTAAAGTGGGGAAAATTGGCTTCCTCTGGATCAAGTTGCAGGATAACAGGCTGAACTGGATGGACAGATATCTTTTTTCAGCCTTATAAACTATGTTACTATGTTACTAATACATTGTGAAAGATCCAGCTTTAGCTACTTTCTAGCAATTTCCCAAAATTCATAAACATCCCACCAACCCCCATGGTAGGCCCATCATTTCAAGGATATCATCCCTTACTTGTAATCTGTCAGATTATATAGATTTTTTTGCAGAAATATGTGTTAAATTTAGATTCTTATTTAAAGGACTTGACATTTCTGTAACATTTTACAGAACATTTAATGTAAAAGACAATTAATATTGGCTGACCCTCGATGTATCATCTCTCGATTCCAATCTTCCCCACGATATAGAAATTGAATGTACATCCCACTTTGTACATGAGGATCCTCGGTCGAGAAGTTAATTAGTCATTTGAATTACAACAATTAGGGCCTCTCCTTTACTCCACCCATAAACTGTCAGTGATATAATACTTAGATCTGGAACTGTCCAACAAGGACACCTCTATCATAACTCAGACTTAAAAAAAAAGTTGGTAGCAATAGCTATTTAGATTTTAGGAGTACACACTACAAAAAATGGAAAGTCAATATTCCTTTTAGTCATTTTAAAAGATTAAGACAAAACTGTATTCTGGAAAGTGATTTCGATGAACAAACGCAAGGTCTTATATACACGATTTCTGGATAAGGGTTATCCCCTTTGTGTTATCAATTCAACCTGTGAAAGAGCAACCAAACTAACACAAGCAGAATGTCTCCTCCCAAAGCAACAAAACCTGAATTTTATCATGAATTATAATAACAATCATGCTGCAGTTAAAAATACCCTTGACAAACACTGGCATATTTTTAAAAAATCTGGTTTTAGGAAAAATTATCCCAAAACACCCTTGTCTGACTTTCAGACAGACCAGAAATTATCCCCTATTAAAGATTTATCAAATGGGAGTTTCAAGTGTAAACAACCAAAATGCATGTGTTGTGATATGATCTGTGAAACTCCGAAGTTTCACAATATTCAGACTGTTGAAACTTTTCCAATCAATACTGCAGTTCTACTTATGTTAGAGTGCCCATGTGGGCTTCAGTATGTAGGGTGCAGAACAGACTAAATAAACACAGGTCTAATACTGTATAAAGAAAAGTTTTCTAAACACAGCATCTCTAGACATGCTGCTGAAAAAACATGAGGGCAACCATCATGGTTTCAAAATCATACCCATTGAACAAATACCAGTACATCACCGCAATGGCATGCAGTCCGTTAAAAGACATGACCTGTTTTGGATTTTAAAATTAAACAGTCTCAATCCTTTTGGCCTTAATGAGGCATTTGAAATTAATCTGTAACTGTAATTTCAGGTTTTCAACTTTAATGTACCATGCAATAAGTATATTACTAGATGGGACTAGATGATCCGCTAGACACAACACTCGATATAGCTTGGCAAATATCACACTGTACTGGAGGATAAGTGAAGAGACTTGGGACGCTACGTGGGATGCCAAGGAAACAGTCCAACATACGGGGAATTAGGAGACTCCACTGAGAGCAGCAAACATCGCTCATACAGGCGGTCGGTCCCGGCAAGACGTCGATGTGTTAATGTGTTGCTGTTAGCAGCAAAAGATAATTATACACTATATATATGTGTGCATTTACACTATATTGACAATACTTACCCTGAAGGCATTTTTATCTATAACGTTATACGGACAATTTGAACAGATGAGAAATACTCTAATAGGGGAATGATAATTATGAGCATTGATTCCTCAATGAAATAATCTGGATCAAATAACATCATTAACCATTCACTGTTATTTCAATCATGAACATTGATTATTGGATGAATTATGAATAAGAATCTATCAATTATTTGGATTAACTAACATGATTAATCTCTTAATACTACTAATTATCTAATATCTGCACTATACAATATTACTGATTTATTTTGGACTCATCTTTTTTATTTTCTACTACACACTAAATAGGAATCATGTTTATACAGGCTTGATTAGGGATTATCCAAAATATGTCTATACATGTATATAGTTGATAGCTGATTAATTATCTTTTGTACTTTTGCTGTCATTATTGCTCATATTGTGTTTTTATATTTTATACTTTATTTTTAATTTTTATTTATTCTATTGTGTTAGCTGATTGTTTGATATATGGTTCATTAAAGTCCGAGTTCTTAACGCAGTTCCGGGTGATTGAGTGCCTGTTAGTATTTATAAATATAGATATTCATTGCTAAAGGCTGTGGGGTAGGACTATAACAGTGCACCTATAACCTGAAATTAAGACGGGTGAGCCACTATATCTTCTCTCTTCCTATTATATATATTATTACCTTTTAAAAGTGTATTTATTTATATCTTGCTCCTATCTGTGGGCTCCAACTTGTCAATATGTGGTCAGTTTAATGCATCCACATTATACAATATACAATAGTCCATTCTATTCATCAATCAATCAATTAGCTCTATGGTATTGTGACAACGCACTTCATATCTGTATTACTAGTGTTTATTACTATTGTTTATTTATTTTTTGTTTGCTTGACAAATGCAAATTAGGGTCGTTCCTTTAGACTATAGTGTCGGGTTTATAATAATTCAATTAAGAATTATTAATTATAGTCATGAAAATAATCAACCATTAATTTTTCATAACTTCTAGAAATCATGACCTGGTGAATTGTAGATAACCCAATCGACACAATTCACATCTGAGGCCGACTATTTCCTCATATAATAAGTTATTTTCATGTGAGATGACATTAATGCTAAAGATGTAGTTTTGACATTAAATAATAATACGCAGGTATTATAAAAATATGCAGATTTATTGGTTACAAGGTTCTAAGCATAAATAAGTAAATAAACACAATGATATATGCCAAAATATATATACGACATTGATATAAAGCATTACAAGCTTAAAATAAGTAAATAAACACAATGATATAATCGACATAAGCAATATAATCTTAGCAATACATGTGGTAGAAGCAACTTGTCACATTATAACAAAGCTATTATTTGGTTAGGATATCAAAACAAGAAGCTAAATTATATACATTACTTCTGTCCAGAGGAAACCTCATGATATCATGATGGGCATGTCTAATCCTAGACACTAATATGGAATGGTGAATACATTCTGCCCCCCTCTAACCAACTACACCTCACATGACTTCAGGAATGGGCAAATCCATCCAAGGATAAAACTTAGAAGAGATAACTGCATTCTTCCGTCCCATTCTGGACTATTTTCACATGTATGACTTGGTAAGACTATTAAATTCCCACTGGAAAGACTTGTTCCAAGTTCTTCCCATTTCTGTTGTGTGTCTTATCACCTAGCTTGGCGAAGAATGCTACTATCAATATATTTATATATGTATATATATACAATCATTTAATACTTTCCTAGATTATGAGTCTTGATTCTTCTGCAGGTAGAATGAAGCCTCACAATATCCTAATACTACATCTCAATATGGAGATGATCAATTAATTAATGTGTTTATGCATTCGCCAATCTGGGTGATATGGTTTCACCCACATTATCTAATTAGTCTTAATAAAATGAAATATCATTCTTCATGTCTCTTACCAAGTCCTAGTAGGAATCACACTTCTGCTCCTAGGAAAGCTGGGTGGTCTATCATCGCATGTCTCGACATGATTCTTATATTGATAGACCCCTCTCTCTTGGGTGTTCTGCTGAATCCTGGAATGTTCTTTGCTCTTTTCTTGTTGCTTGTTCTTTGCTTGTTGGAATTTCCCTTATTCCAACAGTAATTATTCCAATCCTTATCTCATGTCACATCCTCCTGGATTAAGATCTTCCAATCATACGCTCATATGGTAATGATCCTATGAGATCATATTTACCCATAATGCGACTGTGGAGAATGGTGTCATGATATCCATCTGTCTCCGGATGGCACTGTTGTGTAAGCTATTAGCACCATACTATAAAAACTTAACTATGCCACTCTTGCAGTGGCGGATTATAATTGGGGCGTTCGGGTCGGTCTCCCCGGGCCCGGCATCGCTGGGGGGCCCAGCGCCGACCCGAACACCCACGTACTGCGGCGGGGCATGGGAGCGTATAGTTCCCTGCCCTGCCGCCTATCACCGCCATAGGCTTCAGGCCTAGTAGGCCTGAGGCCTGTGTGGTGGTAGAAGCCCGGCGTGCGCGATGACATCATCATGCGGCGCGCGTGATGACGTCATTGCGCGCCTGTATGGTGGCGCTCGCGCACGCTCTGATGTACGCGCGCGCCTGCCACACCATTCAGCATACAGGTAAGTATTACCTTTTTTTTTATGTGTATGTGCTAACATGGGGGGAGATATTAAGGACAGTGGGGCAAATTAGTTAATGGATGGCAGTATGGGGGCAAATAAATTAATGGATGGCAGTGTGGGGGCAAATTAATGAATGGCAGTATGGGGGCAAATAAATTAATGGATGGCAGTGTGGGGCAAATTATAGGATGGCAGTGTGGGGGCAAATTATAGGATGGCAGTATAGGGCAAATTAATTAATGGATGGCAGTGTGGGGCAAATTAATAGATGGCAGTGTGGGGGCAAATTAATGGATGAGAGTGTGGGGGCAAACTAATTAATGGATGGCAGTTCTGGGGGCAAATTAATTAATGGATGGCAGTTGTGGGGGCAAATTAATAGATGGCAGTGTGGGGGCAAATTAATTAATGGATGGCAGTGTGGGGCAAATTAATTAATGGATGGCAGTGTGGGGGCAAATTAATTAATGGATGGCAGTGTGGGGAAATTACTATATGGGACAGTGTGGGGGAAATTACTATATGGGGACAGTTTGTGTGTGTGTGGGGGATTACTATATGGGACAGTGTGGGGAAATTACTATATGGGGACAGTGTGGGGAGATTACTATATGGGGACAGTGTGGGGAAATTACTATATGGGGACAGTTTGTGTGTGTGTGGGGAAATTACTATATGGGGACAGTGTGGGGAGATTACTATATGGGGGCAGTGTGGGGAAATTATTATATGGGGGCAGTGTGGGGAAATTATTATATGGGGGCAGTGTGGGGAAATTACTATATGGGGACAGTTTGTGTGTGTGTGGGGAAATTACTGTATGGGGCAGTGTGGGGAGATTACTATATGGGGGTAGAGTGGGGAAAAACTATATGCGGCAGTGTGGGGAAATTACTATATGAGGGCAGTGTGGGGTATTGGGGGACATTATTTTTGGGGACACTATACAGGTATTATTACCTGGAGCACAATATAGGGTGTTGTTATTATTATTGGGGCCCTCTAGGGGACATTATAACTGCTGTAGACACTATAGGGACCTTTGGGATAATTTATAAAGCTGGTGTAAGTAGACCTGGCTTAGTTGTCCATAGCTACAGATTTCACCTTTCATTTTTAACAGCTCCTCTGGAAAAGGAAAGGTGGAATCTAATTGGTTGCTATGGGCAACTAAGCCAGTTCTAATTTACACCAGTTTGATAAATGACCCCAATTATGAGAAATCTAACGTGTCTGTGTAACAAACTCTGTAGAGACGAGATGCGGCTGAAAGAATTAGTCATGGCGGTCTGGGTCAGACGGAGGAGAAGAGGAAAGAGAAGATCTACATGACAGGAGAAGTCCCTGGATGTAAGAGGTATGTGGTGCTGTATCCTCACTGCTGTGACCTGCGTCTCATCTTCTCCTCCAAGTCTTTATCATAATCATATGTATTTTAAATTTGGCAACTTAAACTTTAATTTTTCACCTGCAGCCCTATGTAACAGCCCAGATACCAGTGATAACTCTCTGTGTGCAGATAATGTTGTACATGTTCCCTGTAGTCCTATGTAACACCCCACATAACAGAATAAATCACTGTGTTATGTGGGGTGTTACATAGGACTGCAGGTAACATCTATGACATCTGTACACAGAGAGTTATGAGATGGTGGGGGTCAGACTCCTGTTTGTGGAGACCGTGATGTTCCAGTGAGTGCTGCAGCCTCTTTGCTCCTTACCAAGCACAGCGCTGTCCATTTGACAGCACTGCGCTTGGTATTGCAGCTCAGCCCCAATCACTCAGATGGGACAGAGCTGCACCTCGGCCACGTGAACGATGAATGGGACATCATATGGCCTACAGTGGGGTAAAGCCAAGGAACGAGAAAGCGCTCATAGGGTGATATGTATATGAACTGTGATGTAGTTCTAATAAACCGATAATTTTATGCTCACCTTTTTAGTTTCATTGTTGTTCATTCCTGTGTGTTGCACTGTTGGGAGATCGTAGGTGTATGCTGCCTGGTGTGTCCTGAATTCCTGTTGGTGGCTGGCTAGGCCCTTTTTTTTTTTTTTTTTGGGATAGTATATGTAGTGGTGGTTTCGCCTCTCACATTTGATAGTGAGTTTAGCTAATTTGGACACCTTTCGGCGCAAAACACTTAACTCAGACCGTAGTGCATGAAGAACACTTTATTTGACAACGCTGCTTCGAGTCTCGGCGACTCCTTTATCAAGTCTATAAAGAAAAATAGTATTGATACAGAATAATGTATAATTCTGACCCGTAGGCGTGAAAACCTAAAAGCACTTTTTTTTGTATATATAATAAAAGTAAATAAAGAATATATTTTTATAAATATTAGTACATGTAAAAATTAGTGCATATAAAAATATGTATAAATAACAAAGGTAAATCATATTTTTTTCTTCAGGTATGTGACAGTATTAAGATAGGCGTTTTCTGTTTGATAAAAAGCGTAAATGGGCTAGATTGGTAGTTTATAATATAGAGTAACATGTAGTAGTATATAATGACACTGGTAACACTAATAACACTAATATATAAAATATATATAAAAACGGTATCGTGACCAATCACTGTGATTGGAAATAAAATAATAAAAATGTATATGTCATGACTGATACATAGCGTTGATTGTGCAAATGGCGACCAAATCATGCAATGCGATATGAAATACATATTTCGTGGTGCATATAAACAGGGAAAGCAGATGGGGACGGGAAAGCTGTAAATTTCCTTATGGTACAAAATGTATATACATTACGATAATAAATCACTTGTAATGGCGAATACAAAATATATTTCAACAAGGACGTATATATAGTGCACTGTATGTGGTAGAAAACTGCGAAGAAATGATGTATCTCAACAAAGACGTATATATAGTGCATTATATGTGGTCCAATATTGCAATATAAAGCATATAATATATTATATAAAATATAAAGACTATAAATGTAATATATAGATCTCTCTCTATAGTGCATGTTAAAGGGTGAATTGGATGGCTGTACCTGATTGGTTTCCAGCAAAGTGATGTTACAATACTTTCCCCACGTATCTATCTCCTGTGGATAGAACATACATGTTGTATAGTGGACTTAGACCGTTTTTAAATATGGCTGTTTTTTCTATCAATATGATTTAAAATAAAAGGCCTGGAGTCCTAGTGGGTTAATATTGAACCCAGTATTAGAGGTGTGGGAGCGCAATTTAGTTTCTTCTGTAGTTACCTGTTCAGGGGAGCTGACTGGTGCGGCCGAACGTCCCGCTCCACGTGGTAGGAAAGGCGCGCTGGGAGAGAACACGCGCCTCTCCCTCTAGCTTGTTATCGGAGCGGAGGGCGGAGGGAGGCGTGGCTAAGGCGGAACCAGGGCATCGCGTGTGGACACGCCTACACCTCTAGCCGCGGGATCGCTGCAGAGGTGAGGGGACGCGATGCCTGGGTGAGATTAGTGGATTGCTATTGAATTATTGTTGCAGAGAATTAATGAAAAAATAATGAAATGGGAATGTAGCTACTAAATAAACTTGTTTGCAAGAATAACCAACTGTGCCAGATGTGTTTGTGGATCTATATTACTCTTGGGGGCTGAATAGATGAGTGAATATCGAGTGGCTGTTGGATGTATGGATGTGTCAGATTCTATATGGATCTATATTATTAATGGGGGCTGAAAATTGATGAATGGGTGGATGAAGAGTTTCTGTTGGATGTATAGGTATGTCAGGTGGAGGGTGAATGAATGGATAGGGGGTGTTCTTCATGCACTACGGTCTGAGTTAAGTGTTTTGCGCCGAAAGGTGTCCAAAATAGCTAAACTCACTATCAAACATCATATGACCTAGGAAGAGACTGTGACGCTCACAAAGTACCGCAGCCTCTTCACACAGAAAAAAAACCTGAAACCTAAAATGGAGGGGGGGGGGGGCCCAAGTTGGTTAGACAGCCCCGGACCTATCATGCACTTAATCAGCCCCTGCACTCTTGTATTATATACATTTGACCCTCGTCGTCGTAAATTAAAGATAAGGATTAACGTGGACATTTTAAAATAACTAAAGACAGACCTCTAGGCGTCTCTCTGAATGTTTCTTACACTGTTGATCTAATGATATGAATGGGCCTTGTTCTCTTCAGACAGACATGTCTGGAGAATCCAGTGTACTCCCTACAGATAAGCCCACATCTGTGGCAATAACTTTTTAAAATACAATGTTCTTTGTATTCAGTATAAATTTTTACACTGACTGAATTCGGCATGACCTTATGTTGGCCTGTTTCAGCCATACAGCAAAACTTCTCTTAAAGACAATGAGCATCTATTTTGGACTATGATATGATCAGGTATCATATACACTCATGAAAATGCCCGACAATAGACAGCCTCTGTCATGCATGCCATTTGGCACTAATTTTTTGCATATAGAAGACCCTGGAAGAACTGTATGACCATGCAAACAGTTTTTTACCTGAGTAAGGGGAAATCTGTATCCCCAAAATGCTTTGTATATATTGGTAACTACTGAAATAATAAAAGAAGATCACTTACATTTGCAGGTTTTGCTGGTGTTTGCGCCACGCAGTAATACTTATCTCAAACTTTATCCTCCTGGGAGAAGGGCATCTCCTGTGAAGGCATCTATCTACGGCAGCATACCAGACCAGAATTCATACTACATCTAAAAGTCTTTTTTTCATAGCACTTTTTGCCTCGACTCCAGATTTCCCAAATTTGGCCTGGTACTTAAGGTGAAAAATGGCTGTGTCCTGAAGGGGTTAAACAAAGGGCAGGGCAAGGGCTTTTTCTTAAGATCCAGTGACATACCAGGCTGTGTTAGGCTGAGACATCCGCTTAGCAGTGAGCCCGGTGAAGTCACCAGCACTAATGGGTGGTTTTTAGCACTGCTCTAGTCTGCCCATTAGTGCTAGTGATGTCACAGGAGTCACTGCTAGGCAGAAGCCTTTGCCTAGTAGTGCAAAAAGCTAAGCAAATATAGTGCGATACAATGCATGCAATGCTCCATTGTTCAACTCCGAAAGGCTGAGAAGGGGTTATGTCCGCTCTGAACCTGTACAACCCCTTTAACCTCTTACTTTATATATAGAACTAGCAGAAGGACCTGGCTTTGCACGGGTATATTTCATCTATTTAATTTAATGTTTGTGTGTGTGTCACACACACACACCGGAGGTGGGGTAGTGACCACTGAACTCCACCCTCACCTCTGTCCCTGCCTACTTGCCTCGCAAGTCCTAGTGACAAGGACAACTGGTTGACAAACCCTAAGCTAGGAAAGTGCAGGGAAGACAAACAACACATAAACAGAAAGGTCAAACAAGCTGCGTCAAAATCAAGAGAGCAAAAAGGTACCGGAGGAGCAAGCAGAGAATCGTCAGGACAAGCCGAAGTCAAACCAGGAGAGCACACCAAGACCAGAGGATGAGACAGACGGGAAATCGAAAGCCAAGCAGGAACAAATAAACCTTGTGAGTATCATGCAGCAAAGACGTCAATAACAGGCAATCTGTGGCCAGCATATGCCTGTTTAAATAGTGCACTAGTGGAGTCATGTGACGTGGCCAGCCTCACATGACTCTTGAGTTCTAATGCAGCCGATACCACCGAGAGATCAGCAACGTCGCACAACGTCGGGTGCGCTGATGAGGCGAGCGCACCTCGGCCGTGCCCGCCTCATGGAACCATGCACAGAGTGCAACGTGACAGTACCCCCCCTTCCACGCGGGGCCACCGGACCCAAGGCCCCAGGCGACAGCTTATAAGGTTGTTCCAAATTAAGAGAAATTATGACGTGGGGAATGGTAAATTGCTGACCATTAAATGGGCATTTGAGGAGTGGAGACATTTCCTTGAGGGGGCTAAACATTGTTTTACCGTTGTTACCGATCACAAAAATCTTATGTTTCTTGAGTCTGCTAAGAGGTTGAATCCCCGTCAAGCCAGATGGGCATTATTTTTCACATGCTTTAATTTCTACATCACTTTCTGGCCAGGGAGTAAGAACGTGAAGGCAGATGCCCTATCCCGGAGTTTCTGTGCATTCCAGCCCACTGACGGACCGCCTGAAACCATATTGTCAGCTAGTGTCTTTTTAGCAGCCGTGTCCCAAGATCTTACAGTTCTTAATAAGGTAGAACAACATCTGGCCCCGGCACTCACACCAACAGATAAGTTGTTTGTTCCTGAACAATTCCGTCTCCGGCTGTTGAGTGAGTGTCATGACTCTGTTTTGTGTGGACATCCTGGTATTAAGAGTACTAAAGAGCTGGTATCCAAGTCTTATTGGTGGCCCAGCCTGTTCAAGGATATCAAGTCCTATGTGTCGGCCTGCGAGGTGTGTGCCAGGTCCAAAACCCCTAGGACTCGTCCTGCTGGTGAACTGCCCCTACCCATTCCCAGTAGACCCTGGTCCCATATTTCCATGGACTTCATCACGGATCTGCCACCTGCTGAGGGTAAAACTGTGGTTTGGGTAGTTAACATGAGGAGTTAACATGGTTGTTAATTGCAAATGCTGCCAAAGGAAGGTATTTAACCCACAACTGTTGATCATCAGAGACATATGACCTGAGAAATTGTTCCACAGACTGATTAAGTCGCTCCGTCTGCCCGTCACTCTCAGACACAAACTGGACACCCCTATCAGACACAATGTTCTCAGGTACACCGTGAAAACGTACAATTTGTTCCACAAATACAGAGTCCAGAGTCTTAGCAATCGGAAGTTTAGCAAGGGGAACAAACCCATCAGTACCATTTTACTGAATCTGTCGACCACTACCCAAACCACAGTTTTACCCTCAGCAGGTGGCAGATCCGTGATGAAGTCCATGGAAATATGGGACCAGGGTCTACTGGGAATGGGTAGGGGCAGTTCACCAGCAGGACAAGTCCTAGGGGTTTTGGACCTGGCACACACCTCGCAGGCCGACACATAGGACTTGATATCCTTGAACAGGCTGGGCCACCAATAAGACTTGGATACCAGCTCTTTAGTACTCTTAATACCAGGATGTCCACACAAAACAGAGTCATGACACTCACCCAACAGCCGGAGACGGAATTGTTCAGGAACAAACAACTTATCTGTTGGTGTGAGTGCCGGGGCTAGATGTTGTTCTACCTTATTAAGAACTGTAAGATCTTGGGACACGGCTGCTAAAAAGACACTAGCTGACAATATGGTTTCAGGCGGTGCATGAGTGGGCTGGAATGCACAGAAACTCCGGGATAGGGCATCTGCCTTCACGTTCTTACTCCCTGGCCAGAAAGTGATGTAGAAATTAAAGCATGTGAAAAATAATGCCCATCTGGCTTGACGGGGATTCAACCTCTTAGCAGACTCAAGAAACATAAGATTTTTGTGATCGGTAACAACGGTAAAACAATGTTTAGCCCCCTCAAGGAAATGTCTCCACTCCTCAAATGCCCATTTAATGGTCAGCAATTTACCATTCCCCACGTCATAATTTCTCTTAGTTGGGGAAAGTTTTTTGGAAAAAAAGGCACAAGGCCTTAAATTGGTAAGACTAGCGTGACCTTGAGAGAGGACCACCCCCACTCCGTCCTCAGAGGCGTCCACATCGACAATGTAAGGTCTCTCTTGATCCGGTTGAATCAAAACTGGAGTGCAGCTGAAAGCCTTCTTAAGTGTCTCAAATGCTTCAGTAGCCTCAACAGACCAGTTCTCCAGGTACCCCCTTTTTTTGGTGAGGTCGGTCAAGGGCCTAGCAATTACCGAAAAATTCTTTATAAATCTACGGTAATAATTAGCAAATCCTAAAAAACGTTGTAAGGCTTTTTAAGGATGATGGCCTTACCCAGTCCAAAATTGCCAATACCTTGCTAGGATCCATTTTAAAAACATGAGGAGTAAGAACATACCCAAGATACAGAATCTCTTGTACCCCAAAAACACATTTCTCCTGTTTGGTCACCAATTGATTCTTCCTCAAAACCTCCAATACTTGTTTCACATGAGACACATGACTCTCAAAATCACGGGAAAAAATATAAACATCATCAAGGTAAACAATTACAAATTTACCCAAGAATTCCCTAAAAATATCATAAAGTTTTGAAACACAGCTGGCGCATTGCTGAGTCCAAAAGGCATAACAAGATATTCAAAGTGTCCAGCTGGTGTATTCAAAGCTCTCTTCCACTCGTCTCCCTCTTTAATTCGAATCAAGTTATATGCCCCCCTTCAGATCAATTTTAGAGGACCAGGAAGCCCCCATTACCTATTTAAACAAATCAAGAATCAATGGAAGGGAGTACTGATTCTTGATCATAATCTCATTTAACTCCAGGTAGTCGATGCAAGGTCTGAGGCCTCCATCTTTCCTTTTGACAAAGAAAAATCCCGCCCCCATAGAAGATACAGAAGGCCTAAAGTGACCTATAGGACCCTGACAATGAGACAATGTAGAGGTACTTTGTCAGTATAACAAGTTAAATGTCTCCAACCAATGCAGCAATTGATGAAACAAAATATAGGCCCCTGACAACCAGACAACGTAGAGGTCATTTGACAGAATAAAGAGTTTAATGTCTCCCACCAATGCAGAAAGTGATAAAATAAAATATAGGCCCCTGACAACCAGACAATGTAGAGTTCATTTGACAGTATAAAAAATTGAATGTCTCCTACCAATGCAGCAAACAATGAAACAAAATATAGGCCCCTGAAAACCAGACAATGTAGATGTAATTTCACAGTATAAAGAGTTTAATGTCTCCCACCAATGCTGCAAGCGATTAAACGAAATTTAGGCCCCTGACAACCAGACAATGGGGCGGTCATTTGACATTAAAAATAGACTAATGTCTCTCACCAATACAGCAGGCGATGAAACAAAATATAGGCCCCTGACAACCAGACAATGTAGAGGTAATTTGACAGTATAAAGAGTTTAATGTCTACCACCAAAGCAGCAAACGATGAAACAAAATATAGGCCCCTGACAACCAGACAATGTAGAGGTAATTTGACAGTATAAAGAGTTTAATGTCTTCCACCAATGCAGCAAGCGATGAAATTAAATATAGGCCCCTGACAAACAGACAATGTAGAGGTCATTTGACAGTATAAAGAGTTTAATGTCTCCCACAATGCAGCAAGCTATGAAACTAAATATAGGCCCCTGACAACCAGACAATGTAGAAGTAATTTGACAGTATAAAGAATTGAATGTCTCCCACCAATGCAGCAAGCGATGAAACAAAATTTTAGGACACTGACAACCAGACAATGTAGAGGTCATTTGACAGTAAAAAGAGGCTAATATCTCCCACAAATACAGCAGTCGATGAAACAAAAAAAGGCCCCTGACAACCAGACAATGTAGAGGTCATTTGACAGTATAAAGAGTTTAATGTTTCCCACCAATGCAGCAAGCGATGAAACAAAATTTTAGGACCCTGACGACCAGACAATGTAGAGGAGGTCATTTGACAGTATAAAAAGTTTAATGTCTCCCACCAATGCAGCAAGCAATGAAACAAAATATAGGCCCCTGACAATCAGACAATGTAGAGGTAATCTGACAGTATAAGGAGTTTAATGTCTACCACCAAAGCAGCAAGCAATGAAACAAAATATGGGCCCCTGACAACCAGACAAACTTTTTCGATGCTCGAACTGTTCGCTCAACACTATCTCCCACCAATGCAGCAAGCGATGAAACAAAATATAGGCCCCTGACAACCAGACAATGTAGAGGTCATTTGACAGTATAAAGAGTTTTATGTCTCGCACCAATGCAGCAAGCGATGAAACAAAATATAAAACCATGACAACCAGACAATGTAGAGGTCATTTGACAGTATAAAGAGTTTAATGTCTCCCCCCAATGCTGCAAGCGATTAAACGAAATATAGGCCCTTGACAATAAAATAATGGGGCTGTCATTTGACAGTAAAAAAAAGGTTAATGTCTACCACCAATGCAGCAAGCGATGAAACAAAATATAGGCCCCTGACAACCAGACAATGTAGAGATCTTTTCAAAGTATAAAGATTTTATTGTCTCCCACCAATGCAGCAAGCGATGAAACAAAATATAGGCCCCTGACAACCAGACAATTTAGAGGTCATTTGACAATATAGAGAGTTTAATGTCTTCCACCAATGCAGCAAGCGATTAAACAAAATATAGGCCCCTGACAACCAGACAATTCAGAGGTCATTTGACAGTATAAAGATTTGAGTGTATCCCACCAATGCAGCAAGCGATGAAACAAAATATAGGCCCCTGAACACCAGACAATGTAGAGGTCATTTTACAGTATAAATAGTTTAATGTCTCCCACCAATGCAACAAGCGATGAAACAAAATATAGGCCCCTGATAAACAGATAATGTAGAGGACATTTGACAGTATAAAGAATTTAATGTCTCCCACCAATGCAGCAAGCGATGAAACAAAATAAAAGCCCCTAACAACCAAACAATGTAGAGGTACATTGACAGTATAAAGAGTTTAATGTCTCCCACCAATGCAGCAAACGATGAAACAAAATATAGGCCCCTGACAACCAGACAACATAGAGGTAATTTGACAGTATAAAGAGTTTAATGTCTCCCACCAATGCTGTAAGCGATTAAACTAAATTTTTGGCCCCTGACAACCAGACAATGGGGCGGTCATTTGACAGTACAAAGAGGTTAATGTCTCCCACCAATACAGCAGGAGATGAAACAAAATATTGGCCTCTGACAACCAGACAAAGTACAGGTCATTTGGACAATATAAAGAGTTTAATGTTTTCCCTCAATGCAACAAGTGATGAAACAAAATATAAGCCCCTGACATCCAGACAATGTAGAGGTAATTTAACAGTATAAAGAGTTTAAAATCTCCCACCAATGCAGCAAGCGATGAAAAAAATAATATATAGGCCCCTGAAAACCAGACAATGAAGAGTTCTTTTCAAAGTATAAATAGTTTAATGTCTCCCACCAATGCAGCAAGCGATGAAACAAAATATAGTACCCTGTCAACCAGACAATTTAGAGGTCATTTGACAGTAAAAAGAGGTTAATGTCTCCCACCAATTCAGCAAGCGATGAAACAAAATATAGGACCCTGACAACCAGACAATGTAGAGGTAATTTAACAGTATAAAGAGTTTAATGTCTCCCACCAATGCAGCAAGCGATGACAAAAGAAAATCTAGGGCCCTGACAACCAGACAATGTATAGGTTGTTTGACAGTATATAGCGTTTAATGACCCCCACCAATGCTGCAAGCGATTAAACGAAATTTAGGCCCCTGACAACCAGACAATAGGGCGGACATTTGACAGTAAAAAGAGGTTAATGTCTCCCACCAATACATCAGACGATTAAACGAAATATAGGACCCTGACAACTAGACCATGTAGAGGTTATTTGACAGAATAAAGAGTTTTATGTCTCCCACCAATGCTGCAAGTGATTAATCGAAATATAGATTCCCTGACAACCAGTCAATGGGGCGGTCATTTGACAGTAAAAAGAGGTTAATGTCTCCCACCAATGCAGCAAGCGATGAAACAAAATATAGGCCCCTGACAACCAGACAATGTAGAGATCATTTGACATTATAAAGAGTTTAATGTCTCCCACCAATGCAACAAGCGATGAAACAAAATATAGGACCCTGACAACCAGACAATGTAGACGACATTTGACAGTATAAAGAGTTTAATGTGTTCCACCAATGCAACAAGCGATGAAACAAAATATAGGCCCCTGACAACCAGACAATGTAGAGGTCTTTTCACAGTATAAAGAGTTGAATGTCTCCCACCAATGCAGCAAGCGATGAAACAAAATATAGAACCCTGACAAACAGACAATGTAGAGGTCATTTGACAGTATAAAGAGTTTAATGTCTCCCAACAATGCTGCAAGTGATTAATCGAAATATAGAATCCCTGACAACCAGACAATGGGGCGGTCATTTGACAGTAAAAAGAGGTTAATGTCTCCCACCAATGCAGCAAGCGATGAAACATAATATAGGCCCCTGACAACCAGACAATGTAGAGGTCTTTTCACAGTATAAAGAGTTGAATGTCTCCCACCAATGCAGCAAGCGATGAAACAAAATATAGAACCCTGACAACCAGACAATGTAGAGGTCATTTGACAGTATAAAGAGTTTAATATCTTCCACCAATGCAACAAGCGATGAAACAAAATATAGGCCCCTGACAACCAGACAATGTAGTGGTCTTTTCACAGTATAAAGAGTTTAATCTCTCTCACCAATGCAGAAAGCGATGACAAAAGAAAATATAGACCACTGAAAACCATACAAGGTAGAAGTAATTTGACAGTATAAAGAGTTTAATGTCTCTCACCAATGCTGCAAATGATTAAATGAAATTTAGACGCCTGACAACCAGACAATGGTGCGGTCATTTGACAGTAAAAAGAGGTTAATGTCTCCCACCAATACAGCAGGCGATGAAACGAAATATAGGCCCCTGACAACCAGACAATGTAGACGTCATTTGACAGTATAAAGAGTTTAATGTGTTCCACCAATGCAACAAGCAATGAAACAAAATATAGGCCCCTGACAACCAGACAATGTAGAGGTCTTTTCACAGTATAAAGAGTTGAATGTCTCCCACCAATGCAGCAAGCGATGAAACAAAATTTAGAACCCTGACAACCAGACAATGTAGAGGTCATTTGACAGTATAAAGAGTTTAATGTCTCCCACCAATGCTGAAAGTGATTAATCGAAATATAGAATCCCTGACAACCACTCAATGGGGCGGTCATTTGACAGTAAAAAGAGGTTAAAGTCTCCCACCAATGCAGCAAGCGATAAAACAAAATATAGGCCCCTGACAACCAGACAATGTAGAGATCATTTGACAGTATAAAGAGTTTAATGTCTCCCACCAATTCAACAAGTGATGAAACAAAATATAGGCCCCTGACAACCAGACAATGTAGTGGTCTTTTCACAGTATAAACAGTTTAATGTCTTCCACCAATGCAGCAAGCGATGAAACAAAATATAGGACCCTGACATCCAGACAATTTAGAGGTCATTTGACAGTAAAAAGAGGTTAATTTCTCCCACCAATATATCAAGCAATGAAACAAAATATAGGACCCTGACAACCAGACAATGTAGAGGTAATTTAACAGTATATAATGTCTCCCACCAATGCAGCAAGCAATGACAAAAGAAAATATAGGCCACTGAAAACCATACAATGTAGAGGTCATTTGACAGTATAAAGAGTATAATGTCTCTCACCAATGCTGCAAACGATTAAACGAAATTTAGGCCCCTGACAACCAGACAATGGGGTGGTCATTTGCCAGTAAAAAGAGGTTAATGTCTCCCACCAATACAGCAGGCGATGAAACGAAATATAGGCCCCTGACAACCAGACAATGTAGAGGTAATTTGACAGTATACAGAGTTTAATGTCTCCCACCAATGCAGCAAGCGATGAAACAAAGTCTATGCCCCTGACAACTAGACAATGTAGAGGTCATTTGACAGTATAAAGAGCTTAATGTCTCCCACCAATGCAGCAAGCGATGATACAATATTTTAGGACACTGACAACCAGACAATGTAGACGACATTTGACAGTATAAAGAGTTTAATGTGTTCCACCAATGCAACAAGCGATGAAACAAAATATAGGCCCCTGACAACCAGACAATGTAGAGGTCTTTTCACAGTATAAAGAGTTTAATGTCTCCCAACAATGCTGCAAGTGATTAATCGAAATATAGAATCCCTGACAACCAGACAATGGGGCGGTCATTTGACAGTAAAAATAGGTTAATGTCTCCCACCAATGCAGCAAGCGATGAAACATAATATAGGCCCCTGACAACCAGACAATGTAGAGGTCTTTTCACAGTATAAAGAGTTGAATGTCTCCCACCAATGCAGCAAGCGATGAAACAAAATATAGAACCCTGACAACCAGACAATGTAGAGGTCATTTGACAGTATAAAGAGTTTACTGTCTCCCAACAATGCTGCAAGTGATTAATCGAAATATAGAATCCCTGACAACCAGACAATGGGGCGGTCATTTGACAGTAAAAAGAGGTTAATGTCTCCCTCCAATGCAGCAAGCAATGACAAAAGAAAATATAGGCCACTGAAAACCTGGATGTTCTGGTTAGAGAAGTTCGACCGAACTTCTCAAAAATGTTCGGGTTCGGGATCCGAACTTCACCCCGAACCCGAACCCGAACCCCATTGAATTTAATTGGGACCCGAACTTTTGTGCACTAAAAAGGCTGTAAAATAGCCCAGGAAAGGGCTAGAGGGCTGAAAAAGGCAGCAAAATGTAGGTAAATCCACGGCAAACAAATGTGGATAGGGAAATGACTTAAAATAAAATAAAATAAATAAAGATTAACCAATATCAATTGGTGGAAGTAGGAGGAGGAGGAGGTGGAATAGGAGGTTGGGGTGGCATCAGGTGGGAATGCTATTGAAGTGGAAGTTCTCATCACAGCCAAAAAGGATTCATATCTGCCTGCAGTGCCAAATGCCTCATTCACAGACTCAGGGCCCTGGCACCCGCAAAGAGGAGAGCGGTCCCGTAACAGCAACACAGGCCTCAGGTCAACCTGCAATGGAACAGGCCATTATCATTTATGTAGGCCCCTGACATCCAGACAGAGGAGAGGTCATTTGACAGTAAAAAGAGTTTAATGTCTCTCATCCAGACAGCAAGCAATTAAATGAAATATAGGCCCCTGACACCCAGACAATAGGGCGGTCATTAGACAGTAAAAAGAGTTTAATAACTCCCACCAAGACAACAAATGATTAAACGACATATAGGCCCATGACACCCAGACAATGGGGCGTTCATTAGACAGTAAAAAGAGTTAAATGTCTGCCACCAAGACAGCAAGCAAGAACGTGAAAGTTAGGCCCCTGTTGCCCAGACAGAGGAGAGAGGTCCCATAGCAGCAAAAGAGGCATCATGTCACCCTCCAACGGAGAAGGCCACTTTTAGTTATTTAGGCACCAGCACCCAGACAGAAGAGAGAGGCCCCAAAGCAGAGAATCAGGCTTCATGTCACCCACCAATGGAGAAGGCAACTTTCAGATATTTAGGCCCCTGGCACCCAGACGGAGGAGAGGTTCATTAAACTTTGGGTTGCCCCGCAAAATAATGGTAAAATTTAAAAAAAGAGGATTCAATAAAGAAGTGCCCTGGAGTACAAGAATATATGGTTATAAATGTCTATTCTGCACAAGGGATGGAAAGGTCCTGTGGGATCCATGCCTGGTTAATTTTTATGAACGTCAGCTTGTCCATGTAGGCTGTGGACAGGCGGCTGTGTTTGTAAGTAATGATGCCACCTGCCGTGCTGAATACACGTTCAGACAAAACGCTTTTCGCCGGGCAGGTCAGCACTTCCAAGGCATAAAAGGCTAGCTCTGGTCACGTGGACAATTTGGAGACCCAGAAGTTGAATGGGGCCGAACCATTAGTCAGTACGTGGAGGGGCATGCACACATACTGTTCCACCATGTTATTGAAATGCTGCCTCCTGCTAACACAATCTGGCCTGGCCTCTGCTTTTGAAAAATCCTCCTTCTGAGCCACTACTAAGAGACTGGCCTGAAAGTGCTAAAGATGACCCCTCTTCCTCCTCCTCCTCCTCCTCCTTCTAGGCTACCTCCTCTTCCATCATCGCCCTAAGTGTTTTCTCAAGGAGACATAGAAGTGGTATTGTAATGCTGATAACGGCGTCATCGCCACTGGCCATGTTGGTGGAGTACTCGAAACAGCGCAACAGGGCACACAGGTCTCGCATGGAGGCCCAATCATTGGTGGTGAAGTGGTGCTGTTCCGCAGTGCGACTGACCCGTGCGTGCTGCAGCTGAAACTCCACTATGGCCTGCTGCTGCTCGCACAGTCTCTCCAGCATGTGCAAGGTGGAGTTCCACCTGGTGGGCACGTCGCATATGAGGCGGTGAGGAGAAAGGACGAAGTTACGCTGTAGCGCAGACAGGCGAGCAGCGGCAGGATGTAAACGCAGGAAGTGCGCACAGACGGCCCGCACTTTATGCAGCAGCTCTGACATGTCGGGGTAGTTGTGAATGAACTTCTGCACCACCAAACTCAGCACATGTGCCAAACAAGGGATGTGCATCAAACCGGCTAGTCCCAGAGCTGCGACGAGATTTCGCCCATTATCGCACACCACCAGACCAGGATTGAGGCCCACCGGCAGCAACCACTTGTCGGTCTGTTGTTCAATACCCCGCCACAACTCCTACGCGGTGTGGGGCCTGTCCCCCAAACATATGAGTTTCAGAACGGCCTGCTGATGTTTACCCTGGGCTGTGCTAAAGTTGGTGGTGAAGGTGTGTTGGTGGCTGGATGAGCAGGTGGAAGAAGAGGCGGAGGAAGCTGAGTAGGAGGAGGAGGCTACAGGAGGCAAAGAATGATGCCCTGCGATTCTTGGCGGCGGAACAATGTGCGCCAAAGAACTCTCCGCCTGGGGCCCAGCCGCCACTACATTTACCCAGTGTGCAGTTAGAGAGATATAGCATCCCTGGCCGTGCTTACTGGTCCACGTATCTGTGGTTAGGTGGACCTTGCCACAGATGGCATTGCGCAGTGCACACTTGATTTTATCGGGTATTTGGTTTTGCAGGGAAGGCACGGCTCTCTTGGATAAGTAGTGGCGGCTGGGAACAATATACTGTGGGACAGCCATGGCCATCAGCTGTTTGAAGCCGTCTGTGTCCACCAGCCTGAATGACAGCATTTCAAAGGCCAGTAGTTTAGAAATGCTGGCATTCAGGCCCAGGGCTCGAGGGTGGCTAGGTGGGAATTTACGCTTTCTCTCCAATGTTTATGAGACGGAGAGCTGAACGCTGCCGTGTGACATGGTGGAGATGCTTGGTGATGGTAGTGTTGGTGGCACATCCTCTGTTTGGTGGGCGGCAGGTGCCAACATTTCTCCCGAGGCAGAGGAAGAGGCCGAGGCAGCAGCAGAAGAGGGAGCAGGGGGAGCCTGAGTGAGTTCCTTGTTTTTAAGGTGTTTACTCCACTGCAGTTCATGCTTTGCATGTAGATGCCTGGTCATGCAGGTTGTGCTAAGGTTCAGAAAGTTAATGCCTCGCTTCAGGCTCTGATGGCACAGCGTGAAAACCACTCGGGTTTTGTCGTAAGCACATTATTTAAAGAAGTGCCATGCCAGGGAACTCCTTGAAGCTGCCTTTGGGGTGCTCGGTCCCTGGTGGCGGTGGCCAATAGCAGGCGAACTCTCTTAGCGGCGGCTGTTCTGCTTTTGCCCCCTGCTCCCTCTTTTGCTACGCTGTTGGCTCGGTCTCACCACTGCCTCTTCCTCTGAACTATGAAAGTCAGTGGCACGACCTTCATTCCATGTGGGGTCTAGGACCTCATCGTCCCCTGCATCGTCTTCCACAAAGTCTTCCTCCCTGACCTCCTGTTCGGTCTGCACACTGCAAAAAGACGCAGCAGTTGGCACCTGTGTTTCGTCATCACCAGAGACGTGCGGACTCTGATGAGGTGGTATTCCCATGTCCTCATCATCAGGAAACATAAGTGGTTGTGCGTCAGTGCATTTTATGTCTTCCACCACTGGTGAAGGTCTGGTTGGATTCCCTTGGGAAACCCTGCCAGCAGAGTCTTCAAACAGCATAAGAGACTGCTGCATAACTTGAGGCTCAGACAGTTTCCCTGATATGCATGGGGGTGATGTGATAGACTGATGGGCTTGGTTTTTAGGCGCCACCTGTGCCCTTTCTGCAGAAGACTGGGTGGGAGATAATGTTGTGAACGTGCTGGATCCACTGTCGGCCACCCAATTGACTAGTGCCTGTACTTGCTCAGGCCTTACCATCCTTAGAACGGCATTGGGCCCCACCAAATATCGCTGTAAATTCTGGTGGGTACTGGAACCTAAGGTAGTTGGTTCAATAGGACGTGTGGCTGTGGCAGAATGGCCACGTCCTCTCCCAGCACCAGAGGGTCCACTGACAACACCACGACCATGTCAGCGTCCCTTACTAGATGTTTACCTCATTGTTACCGTTCCCCACAATAAGAAAAAAATTATTTGCCCCAATGTATTGAATTCAAATTCAGTCCTTTTTTTTACAGGCACCTAACACTATCTGGCTATATATTTATGTACCTTATTACACTAATCTAGGCACAGCAGTAACTACAGATTAAAGAGAATATCAATTGTAGGCCAATTATTTAGGCCCTGGATAAAAGTATCCTTTTAAGGACAGATTTACACTTGGAGATGCACAGTAGTGTGTGAAAAAATATGTAGGATTATGCCTTCAGCAATATTATTTTAACACTTTGTGTAATATACCCTTTAACGGACAGAAATACACTTGGAGATGCACGGTAGCGTGTGAAGTTATTGAGGATGACCCTCTCAGCACTTGTATATACACCTTTAGTGTAAAATACCCTTTTGCGGACAGAAATACACTATGAGATGCACAATAGTGCGTGCAGATTTACAGGATTATGCTTTCAGCAATTGTAATGTAACACTTTGTGTAATATACCCTTTAATGGAAAGAAATACACTTAGAGATGCAAAACAGTGTGTGCAAATGTAGAGGATTATGCTGTATTTTAACACTTAATGTAACATACCCTTTAACAGAAAGAAATACACTTGGAGATGCACGCTGGGTGTAATATACCATTTTACAGACAGATTTACACTTGGCCTGCAACAGCTGGAACACCAGATTTGGGGTATTGCTATTTTGGCAATTGAATTTACCCCCGGAACAATATATATCCTTTGATGGATACTATTAAACTACTTTTCCAGTCACAGCTGGAACACCAGATGTACGGTATTTCTATTTTTGCAACTGAATTTCACCCCAGAAAATAATATATCCGTTGACGGACACTATGAAACTTGTCCAGTCACAGCTGGAACACCAGATTTACGGTATTGCTATTTTGGTAATTGAATTTCAACCAAGAACAAAAGCTATTCTTTGACGGACACTATAAAACTTGTCCTGCCACAGCAGACACCTACTGATTTTGGGTATTACTATTTTGGAAATTGAATTTCACCCCAGAAAAAAAAAATATATTCTTTGTCAGACAGTATTACACTTGGCTAGCCACAGCTGGATTTAGGGGATTGCTATTATTTTAAGTGAATTTCACCTCTCAATAAAATATAGAAAATTCTATCCTGAGTTTCTAGCTGTGAAAATAAGCACAGCCAAGCCCCTGATGTAGGATATAGCAAAAAAAAAAAACCCTACTATTGATGGATTAATGGACTTGGTGGATGCTTGTGCTGTCGCACCACCAGACAAGAAATGGCCGCCGATCACCCTAGAAAAAGGTGACAGAAAAACGCTCTGGGCAGCCTGAAAACAGTGAGCAATTAGCTAGCAGAAGTTGAATGATTCACAGCTGTACAAAGATCACTTCATTAAGTCTTTTTGCTGAGTTAATCCCTGCCTAATCTCGCCCTAACAACAGCTGCATCCTATCCCTATACTAATCAGAGCAGAGTGATGTGCGGCGCGACTCGAATCCAGCTTATGTAGAGGCCTGGTCACATGCTGCACTTGGCCAATCACAGCCATGCCAATAGTAGGCATGGCTGTGATGGCCTCTTGAGGCAAGTAGTATGAAGCTTATGGATTGGCTGCTTTGCAGGCTTTCAAAATGCGCCATATAAATCGTCGAACTACGAACCTGAACCCGAACTTTTACGCATTACACTTGGCCAGCCACAGCTGGAACCCCAGATTTAGGGGATTTGTATTTTGGCAATTGAATTTCACACCAGAAAAAAATCTATCCTTTTACGGACAGTATTACGCTTGGCAAGCCACAGCTGGAACCCCAGATTTAGGGTATTGGTATTTTGGCAATTGAATTTCACCCCCGAAAAAAAACTATCCTTTTACGGACAGTATTACACTTGGACAGTCACAGCTGAAACACCTGATTCAGGGGTTTGGTATTTTGGCAATTGAATTTCACCTCAGAAAAAAATCTATCCTTTGACGAACAGTATCACACTTGGCCAGCCACAGCTGGAACACCAGATTTAGGGGATTGGTATTTTGGCAATTGAATATAACCCCATATAAAAATCTATCCTTTGATGGACAGTATTACATTTGGAAAGCCACAGCTGGTACACTAGATTTAGGGGATTGGTATTTTGGCAATTGAATTTCACCCCACAAAAAAATCTATCCTTTGACGGATAATATTACACTTGGACAGCCAAAGCTGGAACACCAAATTTAGGGGATTGGCATTTCGGCAATTTAATTTCACCCCAGAAAAATATCTATCCTTTGACGGACAGTATTACACTTGGCCAGCCAAAGCCAGAACACCAGATTTAGGGGATTGGTATTTCGGCAATTGAATTTCACCTCACAAAAAAATCTATACCTTGACGGACAGTATTACATTTGGACAGCCACAGCTGAAACCACTTATTTAGGGGATTGGTATTTTGGCAATTTAAATTCACCCCAGATAAAAATCTATCCTTTGACGGACAGTATTACACTTGGCCAGCCACAGCTGGAACACCAGATTTAGGTGATTGGTATTTTGGCAATTGAATTTCACCCCAGAAAAAAATCTGTCCTTTGATGGATAGTATTACACTTGGCCAGCCACAGCTGGAACACCAGATTTAGGGGATTGGTATTCTGGCAATTGAATTTCACCCCAGAAAAAAAGCAATCCTTGGCCAGCCACAGCTGGAACACAAATTTTATGTGATTGGTATTTTGGTAATTGAATTTAACCGCAGAAAAAAAATCTATCCTTTGATGGACAGAATTAGAAATGGCCAGCAACAGCTTAAACCAGCTTAAACAGTATTAAACTTAGCCAGTCATAGCTGGAACACCAGATTTAGGGGATTGGTATTTTGGCAATTGAATTTTACCCCAGAAAAAAATCTATCCTTTGACAGATAGAATTACACTTGGCAAGCCATAGCTGGAACCTGAGATTTAGGAGAATGGTATTCTAGCAATTGAATTTCACACCAGAAAATGATCTATCCTTTGACGGACAGTATTACACTTGGACAGCCACAGCTGGAAGCCCAGATTTAGGGGATTGGTATTTTGGCAATTGAATTATACCCCAGAAAAAAGTCAATCAATTGACGGACAGTATTAAACTTAGCCAGTCATAGCTGGAAACCCTGATTTATGGGAGTGGCATTTTGGCAATTGAATTTCACCCCAGAAAATAAATCTATCTTTTGAAGGACAGTATTACACCTGGACAGCCACAGCTGGAACACCAGATATAGGGGATTGGTATTTTGGCAATTGAATTTCACCCCAGAAAAAAATTTCTATCTTTTGACGGACAGTATTACACCTGGGCAGCCATAGCTGGAAACCCAGATATAGGTGATTGGTATTGCGGCAATTGAATTTCACCCCAGAAAAAGATCTATCCTTTGACGGATAGTATTAGATTTGAACAGCCACGCTAGAACCCCTGATTTAGGGGATTGGCATTTTGGCAATTGAATTTCACCCCAGAAAATAAATCTATCCTTTGACGGACAGTATTACACTTGGACAGCCACAGCTGGAACACCAGATATAGGAGATTGGTGTTTTAGCAATTGAATTCCACTCTAGATAAAAATCCTTTGACGGACAGTATAACAAATGACGAGCAATAGCTTAAACAACTGATTTAGGAGACTGGTATTTTGGCAATTTAATATCACCAAAGAAAAAATGTTATCCTTTGACGGACAGTATTACACTTGGACAGCAAGAGCTGAAACTCCAGATTTAGGGGATTGGTACTTTGTCAAATGAATTTTACCCCAGAAAAAAAATCTATCCTTTAAAGCAGGGATGCTCAACCTGCGGCCCTCCAGCTGTTGTAAAACTACAACTCCCACCATGCACTTCTGTAGGCTGATAGGTGTAGGCTGTCTGGGAATGATGGGAGTTGTAGTTTTACAACAGCTGGAGGGCTGCAGGTTGAGCATGCCTGCTTTAAAGGACAGTATTACCCTGAGCCAGCAACAGCTAGAACACCAGATTTAGGGGATTGGTATTTTGGCAATTTAATTTCACCCCCCCAAAAAATCTATCCTTTTACGGACAGTATTACACTTGGACAGCCACAGCTGAAACCACTGACTTAGGGGATTGGTATTTTGGCAATTGAATTTCACCCCAGAAAAAAATCTATCTATTGACGGACAGTATTACACTTGGCCAGCCACAGCTGGAACACAAGATTTAGGGGATTGGAATTTTGGCAATTGAATTTCAAACCCAAAAAAAATCTAACCTTTTACGGAGAGTATTACACTTGGACAAGCACAGCTGGAAAACGAGATTTAGAGGATTGGTATTTTGGTAATTGGATTTCACCCCAAAAAAAAATCTATCTTTTGACGGACAGTATTACCCTTGGCCAGCCACAGCTGAAACACCAGATTTTGGGGATTGGTATTCTGGCAATTGAATTTCACCCAAGAAAAAAATTCTACCCTTTGACGGACAGTATTACACTTGGACAGCCATATCTGGAACATCAGATATAGGGGATTGGTATTTTGGCAATTGAATTTCACCACAGAAAAAAATCTGTCCTTTGAAGGACGGTATTACACTTGGCCAGCCACAGCTGGAACCCCAGATTTAGGAAATGGGTATTTTGGCAATTAAATGTAACCCTAGAAAAAAATCTATCTTTTGTTGGACAGTGTTACATTTGGACAGCCACAGCTGGAACACCAGATTTAGGGGATTGGTATTTTGGCAATTGAATATAACCCCAGAAGAAAATCTATCCTTTTATGGACAGTATTACACTTGGACAGCCACAGCTGAAAACACTGATTTAGGGGATTGGAATTTTGGCAATTGAATATAACCCCATATAAAAATCTATCCTTTGATGGACAGTATTACATTTGGAAAGCCACAGCTGGTACACTAGATTTAGGGGATTGGTATTTTGGCAATTGAATTTCACCCCACAAAAAAATCTATCCTTTGACGGATAATATTACACTTGGACAGCCAAAGCTGGAACACCAAATTTAGGGGATTGGCATTTCGGCAATTGAATTTCACCACAGAAAATAAATCTATCCTTTGACGGACAGTATTACACTTGGACAGCCACAGCTGGAACACCAGATATAGGAGATTGGTGTTTTAGCAATTGAATTTCACTCTAGATAAAAATTCTATCCTTTGACGGACAGTATAACAAATGACGAGCAATAGCTTAAACCACTGATTTAGGAGAATGGTATTTTGGCAATTTAATATCACCAAAGAAAAAATGTTATCCTTTGACGGACAGTATTACACTTGGACAGCAAGAGCTGAAACTCCAGATTTAGGAGATTGGTACTTTGTCAAATGATTTTTACCCCAGAAAAAAAAATCTATCCTTTAAAGGACAGTAGTACCCTGAGCCAGCAACAGCTAGAACACCAGATTTAGGGGATTGGATTGGTATTTTGGCAATTTAATTTCACCCCCCAAAAAAATCTATCCTTTTACGGACAGTATTACACTTGGACAGCCACAGCTGAAACCACTTATTTAGGGGATTGGTATTTTGGCAATTGAAATTCACCCCAGATAAAAATCTATCCTTTGACGGACAGTATTACACTTGGCCAGCCACAGCTGGAACACCAGATTTAGGGGATTGGTATTTTGGCAATTGAATTTCACCCCAGAAAAAAATCTATCCTTTGATGGATAGTATTACACTTGGCCAGCCACAGCTGGAACTCCAGATTTAGGGCATTGGTATTTTGGCAATTGAATTTCACCCCAGAAAAGAAGCTATCCTTTGACAGATAGAATTACACTTGGCCAACTACAGCTGGAACACAAATTTTATGGGATTGGTATTTTGTCAATTGAATTTCCACCCAGAAAAAGATCTATACTTTGACGGACAGTATTAAACTTAGCCAGTCATAGCTGGAACACCAGATTTAGGGGATTGGTATTTTTTGTAATTGAATTTCACCACAGAAAAAAATCTATCCTTTCACTGACAGTATTACAAGTGGTCAGCAATAGCTGGAACCTCAAATTTAGGGGATTGGTATATTGGCAATTGAATTTTACCCTAGAAAAAAATCTATCCTTTGACGGATAGTATTACACTTGGCCAGCCATAGCTGGAACACCAGATTTAGGGGATTGGTATTTTAGCAATTGAATTTTACCCCAGAAAAAAATCTATCCTTTGACAGATAGAATTACACTTGGCAAGCCACAGCTGGAACACCAGATTTAGGGGATTGGTGTTTTGGCAATTGAATTTAACCCCAGAAAAAATATCTATCCTTTGATGGACATTATTAGAAATGTCCAACAACAGCTTAAACCACTGATGTATGGGATTGGTATTTTGTCAATTGAATTTCCACCCAGAAAAAAATTATCCTTTTACGGACAGTATTAAACTTAATCAGTCATAGCTGAAACAGATTTAGGGGATTGGATTTTGGCAATTGAAATTCACCCCAGAAAAAAATCTATCCTTTGACAGACAGTATTACAAGTGGCCAGACATAGCTGGAACCTCAGATTTAGGGGATTGGTATTTTGGCAATTGAATTTCATCCCAGAAAAAAATCTATCCTTTGACGGACAGTATTACACTTGGACAGCCATAGGTGGAAGATCAGATATAGGGGATTGGTATTTTGGCAATTGAATTTCACCCCAGAAAAAAATGTATCCTTTGAAGGACAGTATAACAAATGGCTAGGAACAGCTTAAACCAGTGATTTAGGGGATTGGTATTTTGGCAATTTAATATCACCAAAGAAAAAAATTTATCCTTTGACAGCAAGAGATGGAACCCAGATTTAGGGGATTGGTACATTGTCAAATGAATTTCACCCCAGAAAATAAAATTCATCCTTTGACGGACAGTATTACACATGGCCAGCAACAGCTAGAACACCAGTTTTAGGGGATTGGTATTTTTTCAATTGAATTTCACCCCCCCAAAAATTCTATCCTTTTACGGACAGTATTACACTTGGACAGCCACAGCTGAAACCACTGATTTAGGGGATTGATATTTTGCCAATTGGATTTCACACAACAAAAAAGTCTATCCTTTGATGGACAGTATTACACTTGGACGGCCACAGATGGAAAACCAGATATAGGGGATTGGTATTTTGGCAATTGAATTTCACCCTAGAAAAAAATTCTATCCTTTGACGGACAGTATTATAATTGGACAGCCATATATGGTACATCAGATATATGGGATTGGTATTTTGGATATTGAATTTCACCACAGAAAAAAATCTATCCTTTGACGGACAGTATTACACTTGGCCAGCCAGAGATGGAACCCCAGATTTTAGGGATTGTTATTTTGGCAATTGAATATCACACCAGAAAAGAATCTATCCTTTTACAGACAGTATTACACTTGGACAGCCACAGCTGAAACCACTGATTTAGGGGATTGGTATTTTGGCAATTGAATTTCACGCCAGAAAAAGATCTATTCTTTGACGGACAGTATTAAACTTTGCCTGCCACACTTGGAAAACTAAATTTAGGGGATTTACATTTTGGCAATTGAATTTCACCCCAGAAAAAAATCTATCCTTTGACGGACAGTATTACACTTGGCCAGCCACAGCTGTAACACCAGATTTAGGGGATTGGTATCTTGGCAATTGAATTTCACCCTAGAAAAAAATTCTATCCTTTGACGGACAGTATTACACTTGGACAGCCATATCTGGTGCATCAGATATAGGGGATTGGTATTTTGGCTATTGAATTTCACCACAGAAAAAAATCTATCCTTTGACGGACAGTATTACACTCGGCCAGCCACAGATGGAACACTAGATTTTGGGGATTGGTATTTTGGCAATTGAATATCACACCAGAAAAGAATCTATCCTTTTACGGACAGTATTAGACTTGGACAGCCACAGCTGAAACCACTGATTTAGGGGATTGGTATTTTGGCAATTGAATTTCACTCCACAAAAAAATGTATCCTTTGACAGACAGTATTAAACTTTGCCTGCCACAGCTGGAACACTAAATTTAGGGCATTTACATTTTGGCAATTGAATTTCACCCCAGAAAAAAATCTATCCTTTGACGGACAGTATTACACTTGGCCAGCCACAGCTGGAACACCAGATTTAGGGGATTGGTATTTTAGCAATTGAATTTCACCCCAAAAAAATCTATCCTTTGACAGACAGTATTTCATTAGGACAGCCACAGCTGGAACACCAGATGTAGGGGATTGGTATTTTGGCAATTGAATTTCCCCCCAGTAAAAAATCTATCCTTTGACGTACAGTATTACACTTGCCAGCCACAGCTGGAACCCCAGATTTAAGGGATTTGTATTTTGGCAATTGAATTTCCCCCCACAAAAAAATCTATCCTTTTACGTACAGTATTACACTCAGACAGCCACAACTGGAACATAAAATTGATTGGATTCGAATTTTGGTAATTGAATTTCACCCCACAAAAAAATTAATCCTTTGACGGTTAGTATTACAATTGGACAGCAACAGCTGGAACACCACATTTAGGGGATTGGTATTCTGGCAATTGAATATAACCCCAGAAAAAAAATCTATCCTTTTACGGACAGTATTAAGCTTATGACAGCCACAGCTGAAACCACTGATTTAGGAGATTGGTATTTTGGCAATTGAAATTCACCCCAGAAAAAAATCTATCCTTTGATTGACAGTATTACACTTGGCCAGCCACAGCTGAAACACCAGATTTAGGGGATTGGTATTTTGGTAATTAAATTTCACCCCACAAAAAAAATCTATCCTTTGACGGAAAGTATTTCATTTGGACAGACACAGCTGGAACACCAAATTTTGCCACTTTAGCCCCCCTAGCTTAAACACCCTTAATGACCAGGTCACTTTTTACAATTCTGCACTACGCTACTTTCACCGTTTATTGCTCGGCTCTACAACTTACCACCCAAATGAATTTTGCCTCCTTTTCTTCTCACTAATAGAGCTTTCATTTGGTGCTATTTCATTGTTGCTGACAGTTTTACTTTTTTTGACGAAATTGTTGCAAAAAATTGACATTTTTCACTTTCTGTTTGAAAATTTGTCAAATAAAACTACATTTCTCTATAAATTTTTCTCTAAATGTATTGTTTTACATGTCTTTGATAAAAAAAATGCAATAAGTGTATATTTATTGGTTTGGGTAAAAGTTATAGCTTTTACAAACTATGGTGCAAAAAAGTGAATTTCCGTACTTTGACTTTCTGAGCACCTGTCCTGTTTTCTGACGTACTACAATGCCCAGACAGTGGAAACACCCCATAAATGACTCCATTTCGGAAAGTAGACACCCTAAGGTATTCACTGCGGGGCATAGTGAGTTCATGGAAGTTTTTATTTTTTGTCACAAGTTAGCGGAAATGGATTTTTATTTTATTTTTTCCATAAATTTCATTTTTCGCAAAAAATAAAAACTTCCATGAACTCACTATGCCCATCAGCGAATACCTTAGGGTGTCTAATTTCCAAATTGGGGTCACTTGTGGGGTATTTTTACTGCCCTGGCATTTTAGGGGCCCCTAAAGCATGAGAAGAAGTCTGGAATCCAAATGTGTAAAAATGCCCTGTGAAATCCTAAAGATAATCATTGGATTTAGGGCCCCTTTGCGCATCTTGGCTGCAAAAAAGTGGCACACATGTGGTATCGCCGTACTCAGGAGAAGTAGGGCAATGTGTTTTGGGGTGTATTTTTACATACACCCATGGTGGGTGAGAGAAATATCTCTGTAAATAGACAACTTTGTATAAAAAATTTTAAAAAGTTGTCGTTTACAGCGATATTTCTCACGCAAAGTATGGGTATATATAAAAATACACCCCAAAACACATTGCCCTACTTCTCCTGAGTACGGCGATACCACATGTGTGACACTTTTTTGCAGCCAAGATGCGCAAAGGGGCCCTAAATCCAATGAGTACCTTTAGGATTTCACAGGGCAATTTTACGCATTTGGATTCCAAACTACTTCTCACACTTTAGGGGCCCCTAAAATGCCAGGACAGTATAAATACCACACAAGTGACCCCATTCCGGAAAGTAGACACCCCAAGGTATTTCGTGAGGGGTATGGTGAGTTCATGGAAGTTTTTATTTTTTTGTCACAAGTTAGCGGAAATTGACTTTTTTTTTTTTTCTTACAAAGTCTCATATTCCACTAACTTGTGACAAAAAATAAAATTTTACATGAACTCACCATACCCCTCACGGAATACCTTGGGATGTCTACTTTCTAAAATGGGGTCACTTATGGGGTATTTATACTGTCCTGGGGCCCCTAAACGTCAGAAGGAGTTTAGAATCCAAATGCGTAAAAGGGTACTCATTGGAAGGTACTCATTTGGAATCCAAATGCCTAAAGGTACTCATTGGATTTAGGGCCCCTTTGCGCTGGTATCGCCGTACTCGGGAGAAGTAGGGCAATGTATTTCGCCCTTTTCAAAATGGGGTCACTTGTGTGGTATTTTTACTGCCCTGGCATTTTAGGGGCCCCTAAAGCGTGAGGAGTTTGGAATCCAAATGCGTAAAAATGCCCTGTGAAATCCTAAAGGTACTCATTGGATTTAGGGCCCCTTTGCGCATCTTAGCTGCAAAAAAGTGGCATACATGTGGTATCGCCATACTCAGGAGAAGTAGAGCAATGTGTTTTGGGGTGTATTTTTACATATACCCATGCTGGGTGTGAAAAATATCTCTGTAAATGTCAACTTTTTCCATTTTTTTTATACAAAGTTGTCAATTTACAGAGATATTTTTCACACCCAGCATGGGTATATGTAAAAATACACCCCAAAACACATTTCCCTACTTCTCCTGAGTATGGCGATACCACATGTGTGCCACTTTTTTGCAGCCAAGATGCGCAAAGGGGCCCCGATTCCAATGAATACCTTTTAGGATGGCATTTTTACGCATTTTTCTTCTCACACTTTAGTGCCCCTAAAATGCCAGGGCAGTATAAAATGTGACCCCATTTTAGAAAGAAGACACCCCAAGGTATTCTGTGAGGGGCATGGCGAGTTCATAGAAGTTTTTTTTTTTTTGGCACAAGTTAGCGGAATTAGATTTTTTTTGTTTTTTCTCACAAAGTCTCCCTTTCCGCTAACTTGTGACAAAAAGTTAAATCTTTCATGGACTCAATATGCCCCTCAGCAAATACCTTGGGATGTCTTCTTTCCAAAATGGGGTCACATGTGAGGTTTTTGTACTTCCCTGGCATTTGAGGGTCTCCGCAACCATTACATGTATGGCCAGCATTAGGAGTTTCTGCTATTCTCTTTATATTGATCATACGGGTAATGAGATTTTTTTTCCGTTCAGCCTCTGGGCTGAAAGAAAAAATGAACGGCACAGATTTCCTCATTCGCATCGATCGATGTGGATGAAATAATCTCTGCCAAAAAATAAGCAAGAAGAAAAAGAGGGGCCTGGCGATTGCCAGGACATAGGGGCTCCTCCCAAACATCCATACCCACTTCAGCTCCTATGTCCTGGCAAACGTGATTTCTCCATTCACATCGATCAATCGATTGTTGTGTAGGAAGACATCTTTGCCAGATTTTTGATACAAAGTGTTTGCCAAAGCATATGAACTCCAACACCTCTCCTCAGCTCATATGCCTGGACAAACGTACCTGTCCTGCAGAGGAGAAATTTCGTCTTGCATCGCCGCATACACCGACTTCACGTGTCTTCTGACAGCAGCGCAATGCTTCTCTCAGAATGCACATCAGTGCTGCGGCGTTTTCGTCGGTTGGTCCGTTGGTCTACCTGGAAAATAAAGGGTGGTTTGGGGGGAGAAGAAAAAACAGGCAGCAGGCACATAAACTTGAACGTTACAAACTTTATGAAACCCGAACATAAAACTTTTTTTATCAAACCTGAACATCAAAACTTTTAAAACCTGAACTAACTCAAGATTTAATTTATTTTTTTTTTTAACCATTTACGCTTTATTTTCCTAGCAGAAACCTCTCCTTTCCCATGGGACAATGTGTAAAGTGTAAATCACACAGAGATGGTGCGAAGTACATTATGCACTTTATCCCAAGTGAAAGGAGGGGTTTCTACCGTTTCACACTTCTGCTGTAGCACACCAGCACCGTTCCCTATGTGTTAGGGTCTCTCAAAGCCTAGTATCTTGAGAGACCCTAGAGCCTGAGTGGATAAACTACCTGTGATGTCCTATGTCCCTAAGTGTACCTCACCTGAGTGTGGTACTTCCGGAAACACTCCCCTAGGCATAGGGCAGGGTGGTCAGGACAGTCAGGACAGAAATAACGGGTGTCACGCCTTATTCCACTCCTTCTACAGACACAACATCTTATTCTGGGTGACGGTTGGGTTGAGGTACCAGCAACGACATTGGGGAAATGTCGCTCGTGTAGACGGCTCACTACACTGGTGGTTGGGGCCACGGAACCTCCTGGATACAGGAGGTTCTCGATGATCTCTTCCTGAAATTTAAGGAAGGATCCTGTTCTCCCAGCCTTACTGTAGAGAACAAACTGTTATATATAGCCAATTGAATCAAATATACAGACACCTTCTTATACCAGCGTCTGGTGCGTCGGGAAAGCAAATACGGGCCAACATCTGGTCATTGAAGTCCACCCCTCCCATGTGGAGGTTATAGTCGTGGACCGAGAGGGGCTTTTCAATGACACTGGTTGCCCGTTCAATTTGGACTGTCGTGTCTGCGTGAATGGAGGAGAGCATGTAAACGTCACGCTTGTCTCTCCATTTCACCGCGAGCAGTTCTTGGTTACACAATGCAGCCCTCTCCCCCCTTGCGAGATGGGTGGTAAGGAGCCGTTGGGGGAAGCCCCAGCAACTAGGTCACGCGGTGCCACAGCAGCCAATCTGTTCTAGGAACAAATGCCTGAAGAGGGCCACACTTGTGTAGAAATTGTCCACATAAAGATGGTACCCCTTTCCGAATAAGGGTGACACCAAGTCCCAGACTATCTTCCCACTGCTCCCCAGGTAGTCAGGGCAACCGACCGGCTCCAGGGTCTGATCTTTTCCCTCGTAGATCCGAAATTTGTGCGTATAGCCTGTGGCCCTTTCACAGAGCTTATACAATTTGACCCCATACCGGGCGCACTTGCTTGGGATGTACTGTTTGAAGCCAAGGCGCCCGGTAAAATGTACAAGGGACTCGTCTACGCAGATGTTTTGTGCAGGGGTATACAAATCTGCAAATTTCTGGTTGAAATGGTCTATGAGGGGCCGAATTTTGTGGAGCCGGTCAAAAGCTGGGTGGCCTCTGGGATGGGAGGTGCTGTTGTCGCTAAAGTGCAGGAAACGCAGGATGGTCTCAAAACGTGTCCTGGACATGGCAGCAGAGAACATGGGCATGTGATGAATTGGGTTCGTGGACCAATATGACCGCAATTCATGCTTTTTGGTTAGGCCCATGTTGAGGAGAAGGCCCAGAAAAGTTCTAAATTCGGAAACTTGGACTGGTTTCCACCAGAAAGGCTGGGCATAAGAGCTTCCCGGGTTGGCGGTTATAAATTGAGTGGCATACCGGTTTGTTTCTGCCACGACTAAGTCATAGAGCTCCGCAGTGAAGAACAGCTCAAAAAACCCCAGCGCCGATCCTATCTGAACTGTCTCCACCCGAACTCCTGACTGGGCGGTGAAAGGGGGAACTACTGGTGCGGCTGAAGTTGGGGGCTGCCAATCAGGATTTGCCAGCACCTCAGGGACTCTAGGGGCTCTACGGGACTGTCTGCGCGGTGGCTGCGACGGGGGAATTACTGCACGTGCCACCGTACCAGCTTCAACTGCCCTTCTGGTGCTCGCCACTTCACCATGTTGTACGGCAGTGCTGGTAGAAGGTCCAGGATGGGCTGCGCTGCTGGTGTATGCCTCACCACGTAATCCGGCAGCGCCAGCCCCACTCTGCTGCCCTTGAAACGGATCCTGCGTTACCTGCTGTCTAGCGACACGGGGCCGGGTACGCCTGGTGCTATCAGGGACCTAAACCTCCTCGTCCAAACTTTGGGTCAGACTGCCACTGCTTTCTACAGGTTCGTATTCTGACACGCTAGATTCGTCAGATGAGGGTTCCCATTCCTCATCCGACTGGGTCAGAATCCTGTAGGCCTCTTCAGAGGAATACCCCTTGTTTGACATTTGGGCGACTAAATTTAGGGGGTATTCCCTGAGACTACCCAAGAAAAAGAGCAAGCCTGTCTTACAAATGGGAGGGTAGCGAAGTACAGAAGCCGCTGCGATTGATAAAAAAAGATCAAAACTGATTTTTTTATCGCCGCAGCGCTTGTGAAGTGATTGTGCAGTGATGTACGTCACTGCGGCGGGGTAGGCGTGGGTGAACGCACGTGTGGGCGACCGATCAGGCCTGATCGGGCAAACACTGCGTTTGGGGTGGAGGGCGAACTAAAGTGACAGTAATACTATTATAGATCTGACCGTGATCAGTTCTGATCACTTACAGATACTATAAAAGTACAAACGCTGATTAGCGCTACGCTAATCAGCAAATCGGTGACTGCGGTGCGGTGGGCTGGGCGCTAACGCTAACTACCTACCAAAGGGACCTAAACTAACCTAAACCTAGCAGTCAATACTAGTGAAAAAAAAAAGTGACAGTTTACACTGATCACTTTTTTCCCTTTCACTAGTGATTGACAGGTGACAGGGGTGATCAAGGGGTTAATTTGGGTGATGGGGGGCTTATCAGGGGCTAGTGTGTGGTGCTTGGGTGTACTCACTGTAGATGTGTGCTCTCTCCTGGGTCCAACCGACGAAAAGTACCCAGGAGAGAGCACAGAAGCCATTTAACACATAATATTTATAAATATAATGTGTTAAATGGCCTGCGATTCGTTTTTTTAAAAAAATCATCAGCCTGCCAGCGATGATCATTGGCTGGCAGGCTGATGAACTATAGTTGAACTTGTCCCCTAACTTTTCCCCGCCGCGCAGTGCGCATGCGCGGCGGCATCGGCACGAAATCTCGCATCTCGCGAGATGACGCGCTGATGCGTCATCTCAGAACTACAGGACCGCCCGCAGGACGCATCCCTGCGTTATGCGGTACTGTAGTGGTTAAGGGTTTGGTATTTTGGCAATGGAATTTCACCCCACAAAATAATTAATCCTTGGACAGTTAGTATTAGAATTGGACAGCAAGAGCTGGAACGCCAGATTTAGGGGATTGGTATTTTGGCAATTGAATTTCACTCCACAAAAAAATGTATCCTTTGACGGACAGTATGAAACTTAGACTGCCACAGCTGGAACACTAGATTTAGGGGATTGGCATTTTGACAATTCAATTTCACCCCAGCAAAAAATCTATCCTTTGACCGACAGTATTACACTTAGACAACCACAACTGGAACCCCAGATTTAGGGGAATGGTATTTTGGCAATTGAATTTCACCCTAGAAAGAAAATCTATCTTTGAAGTACAGTATTACACTAGGCCAGACACAGCTGGAACACAAGATTTAGGGGATTGGTATTTTGGCAATTGAATTTCACCCCCCAAAAAAATCTATCCTTTGATGGACAGTATTACATTTGAAAAGAAACAGCTGGAAGACCAGATTTAGGGGATTGGTATTTTGGGAATTGAATTTCACCCCAGAAAAAAATCTATCCTTTTACGGACAGTAATGCACTTGGACAGCAACAGATGGAACCCGAGATTCAGTTGATTGGTATTTTGGCCATTGAATTTCACCATAGAAAAAATCTTTACTTTGACGGTCAGTATTAAACTTAGCCAGCCACCGCTGGAACACCATATTTAGGGGATTGGTATTTTGGCAATTCAATTTCACCCCAGAAATAAAAACTATCCTTTGACGGACAGTATTACACTAGGCCACACACAGCTGGAAACCCAGATTAAGGGGATTGGTATTTTAGCAATTTAATTTCACCCCAGAATGAAATCTATCCTTTGAAGGACTGTATTACTCTTTGCCTGCCAAGGCTGGAACCCCCGATTTAGGGGATTGGTATTTTGGCAATTGAATTTCACCTCAGAAAAAAAATCTATCATTTGACGGACATTATTACACTTGGACAGCCACAGCTGGAACACCTGATATAGGGGTTTGGTATATTGGCAATTGAATTTCACCCCAGAAAAAAACTCTATCCTTTGACGGACAGTATTGCACTTGGACAGCCACACCTTGAACACCAAATATAGGGGATTGGTGTTTTGGCAATTGAATTTAACCCCAGAAATTTTTTTTATAATTTGATAGACAGTATTAGAAATGGCCAGTCACAGCTTATACCACTGATTTATGGGATTGGTATTTTGGCAATTGAATTTCCACCAAGAAAAAAATCTATCCTTTGACGGACAGTATTAAACTAAGCCAGTCATAGCTGGAACACCAGATTTATGTGATTGGTAATTTGGCAATTGAATTTCACCCCAGAAAAAAAATCTATCCTTTGACAGACAGTATTACATTTGGAAAGAAACAGCTGGAAGACCAGATTTAGGGGATTGGTATTTTGGGAATTGAATTTCACCCCAGAAAAAAATCTATCCTTTTACGGACAGTAATGCACTTGGACAGCCACAGATGGAACCCCAGATTCAGTTGATTGGTATTTTGGCCATTGAATTTCACCATAGAAAAAATCTTTACTTTGACGGTCAGTATTAAACTTAACCAGCCACCGCTGGAACACCATCTTTAGAGGATTGGTATTTTGGCAATTGAATTTCACCCCAGAAATAAAAACTATCCTTTGACGGACAGTATTACACTAGGCCACACACAGCTGGAACCCCAGATTAAGGGGATTGGTATTTTAGCAATTTAATTTCACCCCAGAATGAAATCTATCCTTTGAAGGACTGTATTACTCTTTGCCTGCCAAGGCTGGAACCACCGATTTAGGGGATTGGTATTTTGGCAATAGAATTTCACCCCACAAAAAAATCTATCCTTTGACTGACAGTATTACACTTGGACAGCAACAGCTGGAACACCAGATTTAGGGAATTTGTATTTTGGCATTTGAATTTTACCACAGAAAAAAATATTTCCTTTGATGGAAAGTATTACACTTTGACAGCAGCAGCTGGAACACCAGATTTAGGGGATTGGTATTTTGGCATTTGAATTTCACGACAGAAAAAAATATTTCCTTTGACGGACAGTATTACATTTGGCCAGCCACAGCTGGAACACCAGATTTAGGGGATTAGTATTTTGACAATGGAATTTCAACCCCACAATAAAATCTATACTTTGACGATTAGAATTACACTTGGACAGCCAAAGCCAGAACACCAGATTTAGGGGATTGGTATTTCGGCAATTGAATTTCACCTCACAAAAAAATCTATCCTTTGACGGACAGTATTACATTTGGACAGCCACAGCTGAAACCACTTATTTAGGGGATTGGTATTTTGGCAATTTAAATTCACCCCAGATAAAAATCTATCCTTTGACGGACAGTATTACACTTGGCCAGCCACAGCTGGAACACCAGATTTAGGGGATTGGTATTTTGACAAATGAATTTCACCCCAGAAAAAAATCTATCCTTTGATGGATAGTATTACACTTGGCCAGCCACAGCTGGAACACCAGATTTAGGGGATTGGTATTTTGGCAATTGAATTTCACCCCAGAAAAAAAGCTATCCTTTGACAGATAGAATTTCACTTGGCTAGCCACAGCTGGAACACAAATTTTATGGGATTGGTATTTTGTCAATTGAATTTCCACCCAGAAAAAAATCTATCCTTTCACTGACAGTATTAGAAGTGGTCAGCAATAGCTGGAACCTCAAATTTAGGGTATTGGTATTTTAGCAATTGAATTTTACCCCAGAAAAAAATCTTTCCTTTGTCGGACAGTATTACACTTGGACAGCCACAGCTGGAACACAAGATTTAGGGGATTAGTATTTTGGCAATTGAATTTCACCCCAGAAAAAAAATCTATCCTTTGACGGACAGTTTTACACTTGGCCAGTCACAGCTGGAACACCAGATTTAGGGGATTGGTATTTTGGCAATTGAATTTAACCCTAGAAAAAAATGTATCTTTTGTTGGCCAGTATTACACTTGGACAGCCACAGCTGGAACACTAGATTTAAGGGATTGTTATTTTGGCAATTGAATTTCACCCCAGAAAAAAATCTATCCTGTGATAAACAGTAGTACACTTGGACAGCCACAGCTGGAACACCAGATTTAGGGGATTAGTATTTTGGCAATTGAATATAACCCCATAAAAAATATCTATCCTTTGATGGACAGTATTATATTTGGAAAGCCACAGCTGGAACACCAGATTTAGGGGATTGGTATTTTGGCAATTGAATTTCACCCCACAAAAAAATCTATCCTTTCACGGACAGTATTACACTTGGACAGCCACAGCTGAAACCACTGGTTCAGGGGATTGGTATTTTGGCAATTGAATTTCACCCTAGAAAAAAATCTGTCCTTTGTCGGACAGTATTACACTTGGACATCCACAGCTGGAACACCAGATTTAGGGTATTGGTATTTCAGAAATTGAATTTCACCCCAGAAAAAGATCTATCCTTTCACGGACAGTATTACACTTGGACAGCCACAGCTGAAACCACTGGTTCAGGGGATTGGTATTTTGGCAATTGAATTTCACCCTAGAAAAAAATCTGTCCTTTGTCGGACAGTATTAGACTTGGACATCCACAGCTGGAACACCAGATTTAGGGTATTGGTATTTCAGAAATTGAATTTCACCCCAGAAAAAGATCTATCCTTTGACGGACAGTATTACACTTGGCCAGCCACAGCTCGAACACCAGATTTAGGGGATTGGAATTTTGGCAATTGATTTTCAACCAACAAAAAAATTTATCCTTTGATGGACAGTATTACATTTGGACAGCCACAGCTGGAACACCAGACTTAGGGGATGGGTATTTTGGCAATTTAATATCACCCCAGAAGAAAATCTATCCTTTTACGGACAGTATTACACTTGGACAACCACAGCTGAAAACACTGATTTAGGGGATTGGTATTTTGTTAATTGATTTTAACGCCAGAAAAAATTTATCCTTTGACGGACAGTATTAAACTTAGCTTACCACAGCTGAAACACTAGATTTAGGGTATTGGCATTTTGCCAATTGAATTATACCCCACAAAAAAAATCTATCCTTTGACGGACAGTATTAAATTTGGACAGCCACAATTGGAACTACAGATTTAGTGGATTGGTATTTTGGCAATTGAATATCAACCCAGAAAAAAACATCTATTCTTTGACGGACAGTATTACACTTGGCCAGCCACAGCTGGAACCCCAGATTAAGGGGATTGGTATTTTGGCAATTGAATTTCCACCCAGAAAAAAATCTATCCTGTGATGGACAGTATTAAACTTGGCCAGCCACAGCTAAAACTCCATATTTAAGGGATTGGTACTTTGGCAATTGAATTTAACCCCAGAAAAAAAATCTATCCTTTGACGGAAAGTATTACACTTGGCCAGCCACAGCTGGAACACCAGATTTAGGGGATTGGTATTTTAGCAATTGAATTTCACCCCAGAATAAAATGTATCCTTTGATGGACAGTATTACACTTGGCCAGCCACAGCTGGAACCCCAGATTTAGGGGATTGGTATTTTGGCAATTGAATTTCAAACCTACAAAAAAATCAATCCTTTGTTGGCCAGTATTACATTTGGCCAGCCACAGCTGGAACACCAAATGTAGGGGATTGGTATTTTGGAAATGAATATAACCCCATAAAAAAAACTATCCTTTGATGGACAGTATTACATTTGGAAAGCCACAGCTGGAACACCAGATTTAGGGGATTGGTATTTTGGCAATTGAATTTCACCCCACAAAAAAAATCTATGCTTTGACGGACAGTATTACACTTGGACAGCCAAAGCTGAAACTATTGATTTAGGGGATTGCTATTTTGGCAATTGAATTTAACCCCAGAAAAAAATCTATCCTTTGACAGACAGTATACACTTAGCCAGCCACAACTGGAAAACAAGATTTAGGGGATTGGCATTTTAACAATTGAATTTCACCCCAGAAAAAAATCTATCCTGTGATGGACAGTATTAAACTTGGCCAGCCACAGCTAAAACACCAGATTTAAGGGATTGGTATTTTGGCAATTGAATTTAACCCCAGAAAAAAATCTATCCTTTGACGGAAAGTATTACACTTGGCCAGCCATAGCTGGAACCCCAGATTTAGGGGATTGGTATATTAGCAGTTGAATTTCACCCCAGAATAAAATGTATCCTTTGACGGACAGTATTACACTTGGCCAGCCACAGCTGGAACCCCAGATTTAGGGGATTGGTATTTTGGCAATTGAATTTCAAACCTAGAAAAAAATCTATCCTTTCTTGGCCAGTATTACACTTGGACAGCCACAGCTGGAACACCATATTTAAGGGATTGGTATTTTGGCAATTGAATTTCACCCCAGAAAAAAATCTATGCTTTGACGAACAGTATTACACTTGGCCAGCCACAGCTGGAACACCAAATTTAGTGGATTGGTATTTTGAAAATTGAAAATAACCCTATAAAAAAAACTATCCTTTGATGGACAGTATTACACTTGGCCAGCCATAGCTGGAACCCCAGATTTAGGGGATTTTTTATTTTAGCAATTGAAGTTCACCCTAGAAAAAAATCTATCCTTTGTTGCCCAGTATTACACTTGGAAAGCCACAGCTGGAACACCAGATTTAAGGCATTGTTATTTTGGCAATTGAATTTCACTCCAGAAAAAAATCTATTCTTTGATGGACAGTATTACACTTGGAGAGCCACAGCTGGAACACCAGATTTAGGGTATTGGTATTTTAGCAATTGAATTTCACCCCAGAAAAAAATCTATCTTTTCAGTGACAGTATTTCACTTGGACAGCCACAGCTGAAACCACTGATTCAGTGGATTTGTATTTTAGCAATTGAATTTTACCCCAGAAAAAAATGTATCCTTTGACGGACAGTATTACACTTAGCCAGCCAGAGCTGGAAAACTAGATTTAGGGGATTGGCATTTCAACAATTGAATTTCTCCCCATAAAAAAATCTTTCCTTTGTCGGACAGTATTACACTTGGACAGCCATAGCTGGAACACCAGATTTAGGGGATTGGTATTGTGGCAATGGAATTTCACCCCTGAAAAAAATATATCCTTTGACAGACAGTTTTACCCTTGGCCAGCAACAGCTGGAACACCAGATTTAGGGGATTGGTATTTTGGCAATTGAATTTCACCCTAGAAAAAAATGTATCCGTTGTTCGCCAGTATTACACTTTGACAGCCACAGCTGGAACACTAGATTTAAGGTATTGTTATTTTGGCACTTGAATTTCACCCCAGAAAAAAATCTATCCTATGGTAAACAGTAGTACACTTGGACAGTCACAGCTGAAACACCAGATTTAGGGGATTGGTATTTTGGCAATTGAATTTCAAACCTACAAAAAAATCTATCCTTTGATGGCCAGTATTACACTTGGACAGCCACAGCTGGAACACCAGATTTAAGGGATTGGTATTTTGGCAATTGAATTTCACCCCAGAAAAAAATCTATCCTTTGGCGGACAGTATTACACTTGGCCAGCCACAGCTGGAACACCAAATTTAGGGGATTGGTATTTTGGAAATTGAATATAACCCCATAAAAAAACTATCCTTTGATGGACAGTATTACATTTGAAAAACCACAGCTGGAACACCAGATTTAGGGGATTGGTATTTTGGCAATTGAATTTCACCCCACAAAAAAATGTATGCTTTGACGGACAGTATTACTCTTGGACAACCAAAGCTGAAACTATTGATTTAGGGGATTGCTATTTTGGCAATTGAATTTCACCCCAGAAAAAAATCTATTCTTTGACGGACAGTATAACACTTAGCCAGCCACAGCTGGAAAACAAAATTTAGGGGATTGGCATTTTAACAATTGAATTTCACCCCAGAAAAAAATCTTTCCTGTGATGGATAGTATTAAACTTGGCCAGCCACAGTTAAAACACCAGATTTAAGGGATTGGTATTTTGGCAATTGAATTTAACCCCAGAAAAAAATCTATCCTTTGACGGAAAGTATTACACTTGGCAAACCACAGCTGGAACGCCAGATTTAGGGGATTGGTATTTTGGCAATTGAATTTCAACCCAGAAAAAAATCTATCCTGTGATGGACAGTATTAAACTTTGCCAGCCACAGCTAAAACACCAGATTTAAGGGATTGGTATTTTGGCAATTGAATTTCACCCCAGAAAAAAATGTATGCTTTGACGGACAGTATTACTCTTGGACAACCAAAGCTGAAACTATTGATTTAGGGGATTGCTATTTTGGCAATTGAATTTCACCCCAGAAAAAAATCTATCCTTTGACGGAGAGTATTACACTTGGCCAGCCACAGCTGGAACACCAAATTTAGGGGATTGGTATTTTGGAAATTGAATATAACCCCATAAAAAAAACTATCCTTTGATGGACAGTATTACATTTGAAAAACCACAGTTAAAACACCAGATTTAAGGGATTGGTATTTTGGCAATCGAATTTAACCCCAGAAAAAAATCTATCCTTTGACGGAAAGTATTACACTTGGCAAACCACAGCTGGAACGCCAGATTTAGGGGATTGGTATTTTGGCAATTGAATTTCAACCCAGAAAAAAATCTATCCTGTGATGGACAGTATTAAACTTTGCCAGCCACAGCTAAAACACCAGATTTAAGGGATTGGTATTTTGGCAATTGAATTTCACCCCAGAAAAAAATGTATCCTTTGACCGACAGTATTAAACTTGGCCAGCCACAGCTGGAACCCCTGATTTAGGGGATTGGTATTTTGGAAATTGAATTTCAAACCTACAAAAAAATCTATCCTTTATTGGCCAGTATTACACTTGGACAGCCACAGCTGGAACACCAAATTTAAGGGATTGGTATTTTGGCAATTGAATTTCACCCCAGAAAAAAATCTATCCTTTGACGGACAGTATTACACTTGGCCAGCCACAGCTGGAACACCAAATTTAGGGGATTGGTATTTTGAAAATTAAATATAACCCCATAAAAAAACTATCCTTTGATGGACAGTATTACACTTGGCCAGCCACAGCTCGAACACCATATTTAGGGGATTGGAATTTTGACAATTGAATTTCACCCAACAAAAAAATATATCCTTTGATGGACAGTATTACATCTGGACAGCCACAGCTGGAACACCAGACTTAGGGGATGGTTATTTTGGCAATTGAATATCACCCCAGAAGAAAATCTATGCTTTTACAGACAGTATTACACTTGGACAGCCACAGCTGAAAACACTGATTTAGGGGATTGGTATTTTGGCAATTGATTTTAACGCCAGAAAAATGTTTATCCTTTGACGGACAGTATTAAACTTGGACAGCCCCAGCTGGAAAGCCAGATTTAGGGGATTGGTATTTTGGCAATTGAATTTCCCCCCAGAAAAAAATCTATCCTTTGACGTACAGTATTACACTTGGATAGCTACAGCTGAAATCACTGATTTAGTGGATTGGTATATTGGCAATTGATTTTTACCCCAGAAAAAAATCTTTGCTTTGACGGACAGTATGAAACTTCGCAGCCACCGCTGGAACACCAGATTTGGAGGATTAGTATTTTGGCAATTGAATTTCCCCCCCAGAAAAAAATCTATCCTTTGACGAACAGTATTACATTTGGACAGCCACAGCTGGAACACCAGATTTAGGGGCTTGGTATTTTGGCAATTGAATTTCACCCCAGAAAAAAATCTTTACTTTGACGGACAGTATTAAACTTAGCAGCCACCGCTGGAACACCAGATTTGAAGGATTAGTATTTTGGCAATTGAATTTCCCCCCAGAAAAAAATCTATCCTTTGACGGACAGTATTACATTTGGCTAGCCACAGCTGGAACACCAGATTTAAGGGATTGGTATTTTGGCAATTTAATTTTACTCCAGAAAAAAATCTATCCTTTGACGGAAAGTATTACACTTGGCCAGCCACAGCTGGAACCCCAGATTTAGGGGATTGGTATTTTAGCAATTGAATTTCACCCCAGAATAAAATCTATCCTTTGACGGACAGAATTAGTCTTGGCCAGCCACAGCTGGAACCCCAGATTTAGGGGCTTGGTATTTTGGCAATTGAATTTCACCCTAGAAAAAAATCTATCCTTTGTTGGCCAGTATTACACTTGGACAGCCACAGCTGGAACACCAGATTTAAGGGATTGGTATTTTGGCAATTGATTTTCACCCCAGAAAAAAATCTATCCTTTGACGGACAGTATTACACTTGGCCAGCCACAGCTGGAACACCAGATTTAGGGGATTGGTATTTTGTCAATTGAATTTCACCCCAGAAAAAAATCTATCCTTTGACAGACAGTATTACATTTGGACAGCCATAGCTGAAACCACTGATTTAGGGGATTGGTATTTTGGCAATTGAATTTCACCCCACAAAAAAAATCTATCCTTTGATGGACAGTATTACACTTAGCCAGCCACAGCTGTAAAACTAGATTTAGGGGATTGGCATTTTAACAATTGAATTTTACCACAGAAAAAAATCTGTCCTTTGTCGGACAGTATTACACTTGGACAGCCACAGCTGGAACACCAGATTTAGGGGATTGGTATTTTGGCAATTGAATATGATCCCAGAAGAAAATCTGTCCTTTTACGTACAGTATTACACTTTTACAGCCACAGCTGAAAACACTGATTTAGGGGATTGGTATTTTGCCAATTGATTTTAACTCCAGTAAAAAAATTATCCTTTGACAGACAGTATTAAACTTAGCTTTCCACAGCTGGAACACTAGATTTAGGGGATTTGCATTTTTACAATTGATTTTAACCACTCAAAAAAATCTATCCTTTGACGGACAGTATTGCATTTGGAAAGCCAGAGCTTGAACACCAGATTTAGTGGATTGGCATTTTAGTAATTGAATTTCACCCTAGAAAGAAATCTTTCCTGTGACGGACAGTATTACACTTGGCCAGCCACAGCTGGAACACCAGATTTAGGGGATTGGTATTTTAGCAATTGAATTTCACCTCAGAAAAAAATGTATTCTTTGACGGACAGTATTAAACTTAGCCAGCCACAGCTGGAATTCTAGATTTAGGGGATTGGTATTTTGGCAATTGAATGTCACCCCAGAAAAAAAATCTATCCTTTGACGGGCAGTATTACACTTGGACAGCCACAGCTTAAACCACTGATTTAGGGGATTGGTATTTTGGCAATTGAACTTCACCGCAGAAAAAAATGTATCCTTTGACTGACAGTATTACACTTGGCCAGCTACAGCTGGAACACCAGAATTAAGGGAATGGAAAATTGGCATTTGAATTTCACCCCAGGAAAAAATGTATCCGTTGACGGACAGTATTAAACTTAGCCAGCCACAGCTGGAATTCTAGATTTAGGGGATTGGCATTTTGACAATTGAATTTCACTCCAGAAAAAAATCTGTCTTTTGACGGACAGTATTACACTTTGCTAGCCACTGCTGGAACACCAGATTTAGGGGATTGGTATTTTGGCAACTGAATTTCACCCCACAAAAAAATCTATCTTTTCATGGACAGTAATGCACTTGGCCAGCAACAGATGGAACACTAGATTTAGTGGAATTTCATTTTGGCAATTGAATTCACCCCAGAAAAAAATGTATCCTTTGACGGACAGTATTAAAATTAGCCAGCCACAGCTTTAATACTAGATTTAGGGGATTGGCATTTTGACAATTGAATTTCACCCCAGAAAAAAATCTGTCCTTTGACGGACAGTAGTACACTTGGACAGCCACAGCTGGAACACAAGTTTTAGGGGATTGGTATTTTGGCAATTGAATTTCATCCCGGAAAAAAAATCTATCCTTTGACGGACAGTATTACACTTGGACAGCCACAGCTGGTACACTAGATTTAGTGGATTGGCATTTTGGGAATTTAATTTCAACCTAGAAAAAAATATTTCTTTTGATGGACAGTATTACACTTGCCAGCCTCAGCTGGAACACCAGATTTAGGTGATTTGTATTTTGGCAATTGAATTTTACCCCACAAAAAAATCTATCTTTTGATATACAGTATTACATTTGGACAACCACAGCTGGAACACCAGCTTTAGGGGATTGGCATTCTGGCAACCCCCTTGGACCGTTTGCCACCGAAAAAATTTCTGGGTTCCTTTAGGGATAGAAACGTTAAAAGTTTGTTGTACATGTAGACATACAGGTCTACCTTCTCCCCAGAGTTGGAGTAAGCAGCTATTTCCTAGGCCGAGAAAACAGCAAATATAGGAATCGTCTACTGGAAATGATTGCAAGCGGTTTTCTACTTGGACCGGTTAACACCGAAAAATTAATGGGTTCCTCTAGAGATAGAAACGTGAAAACTTTGTTGTACATGTAGGCCCACTAGGTCTATCTACACCCAGGAGTTGGAGTAAGCAGTTCTTTCCTAGGCCAAGAAAACAGCAAACATAGAAATCGTCTATTTGGAATGATTGCAAGCGGTTTCCTACTTGGACGGGTTAACACCGAAAAATGTATGGGTTCCTCTAGAGATAAAAACGTAAAAACTTTGTTGTACATGTAGGCCCTCTAGGTCTACCTAAACCTAGAAATTGGAGTATGCAGCTCTTTACTAGGCCAAGAAAACAGCAATAGGAATCCTCAACTTGGACCGGTTGCTACACGTGAGCAAACCTTATAAAGCATTGGAGGTGAGGGCCTGAAGCCTAGCGAAACCACAAAAACATTGCAGTGATGGCTTACAGGTGAGCAGACCTTATAAAGCATTGGAGGTGAGGGCCTGAAGCCTAGCGAACCCCATAAAACATTGCAGCGAAGGCCTAAAGTTGAGAAGACCAGATAAAGCATTGGAGGTGTGGACATAAAGCCTACTGAATGCCATAAAACATTGCAGTGATGGCTTACAGGTGAACAGATGGTATAAAGCATTGGAGGTGAGGGTCTGAAGCCTGGTGAACTCAATAAACATTGCAGAGATGGCCTACAGGTGAGCAGAGGGTATAAAGCATTGGAGGTAAGGGCCTGAAGCCTAGTAAACTCCATAAAACATTGCAGTGATGGCCTACAGGTGAACAGACCTTATAAAGCATTGAAAGTGAGGGACTGAAGCCTAGTGAACTCCATAAAACTTGGCAGTGATGGCCTGCAGGTGAGCAGTCCTTAAAAAGCATTGGAGGTGAGGGCCTGAAGCCTAGTGACCTCCATAAAATATTGCAGTTATGGCCTACACGTGAGCAGTTCTTATACAACATTGGAGGTGAGGGCCTTAAGTGTAGCGAACCCCATATAACTTTGCAGTAATGGCCTACAGGTGAGTAGACCTTATAAAGCATTGGAGGTGAGGGCCTTAAGTGTAGCGAACCATATAAAACTTTGCAGTGATGGCCTACAGGTGAGCAGATGGTATAAAGCATTGGAGGTGAGGGCCTGAAGCCTGGTGAACTCCATAAAATATTGCAGTGATGGCCTACAGGTGAGCAGACCTTATCAAGCTTTGGAGGTGAGGGCTTGAAGCCTAGCGAACCCAATAAAACATTGCAGTGATGGCCTACAGGTGAGCAGACGATATAAAGTATTGGGGGTGAGGACACGAAGCCTAGTGAACCCACTAAAACATTGCAATGATAGGCTACAAGTGAGCAGACCATAAAAAGCATTGGAGGTGATGGCCTAAAGCCTGGTGAACTCCATAAAATATTGCAGTGATGGCCTACAGGTGAGCAGACCTTATAAAGCATTGGAGGTGGGGGCCTGAAGCAAAGCGAACCCCATAAAACATTGCAGTGATGCCCTACAGGTGAGCAGACCTCATAAAGCATTGAAGGTGAGGGCCTGAAGCCTAGCGCAAATCATAAAACATTGCAGTAATGGCATACAGGTGAGCAGAACTTATAAAGCATTGGAGGTGAGGTCCTGAAGCCTAGTAAACCCCATAAAACCTTGCAGTGATAGCCTACAGGTGAGCAGACCGTATAAAGCCTTGGAGGTGAGGGCCTGAAGCCTAGTGAACCCCCTAAAACATTGCAGTGATGGCCTGCAGGTGAGCAGACCTCATAAAGCATTGGAGGTGAGGGCATGAAGCCTAGCGAACCCCATAAAACTTTGCAGTGATGGCCTACAGTTGAGCAGATAGTATAAAGCATTGTATGTGAGGTCCTGAAGCCTAGTGAACCCCATAAAAAATTGCAGTGATGGCCTACAGGTGAGCAGATGGTATAAAGCATTGGAGGTGAGGGCCTGAAGCCTAGTGAACTCCATAAATCATCGCGGTGATGGCCTAAAGGTGAGAAGACGGTATAAAATATTGGAGGTGAGGGCCTGAAGCTTAGTTAACTGCATAAAACATTGCAGTGATGGCTTACAGGTGAGTAGATGGTATAAAGCATTGGAGGGAAGGGCCTGAAGCCTTCTGAAACCCAAAAAATATTGCAATGATGTCCTACACATGAGCAGACCTTATAAAGCATTGGAGGTGAGGGCCTGAAGCCTAGCAAAACCCAAAAAACATTTCAGTGATGGCCTACAGGTGAGCAGATGGTATAAAGCATTGGAGTGGAGGGCCTGAAGACTTCCGAAACCCAAAAAATATTGCAATGATGGCCTACACGTGAGCAGACCATATAAAGCATTGGAGGTGAGGACACGAAACCTAGTGAACTCCCTAAAACATTGCAGTGATGGACTACAGGTGAGCAGACCTTATAAAGCATTGGAGGTGAAGGCCTGAAGTCTGGTGAACTCCAAAAAACTTGGCAGTGATGGCCTACAGGTGAGCAGTCCTTATAAAGCATTGCAAATGAGGGCCGGAAGCATAGTGAACTCCATAAAACCTGGCTGTGATAGCCTACAGGTGATCAGTACTGATAAAGCATTGGACGTGAGGGCCTGAAGCTTAGCAAACCCCATAAAACTTTGCAGTGATGGCCTACATGTGTGCAGATAGAATAAAGCATTGGAGGTGAGGGCCTGAAGCCTACTGAACTCCATAAAACATTGCAGTGATGGCCTACAGGTGAGCAGACCTTATAAAACATTGGAGGTGAGGGCATGAAGCCTAGTAAACTCCATAAAACTTGGCAGTGATGGCCTACAGGTGAGCAGTCCTTATAAAGCATTGGAGGTGAGGGCCTGAAGCCTAGTGACCTACATAAAATATTGCAGTTATGGCCTACACGTGAGCAGTCCTTATACAATATTGGATGTGAGGGCCTGAAGTCTAGTGAACTCTATAAAACTTGACAGTGATGGGCTACAGGTGGGCAGACCTTAAAAACCATTGTAGGTGAGGGCCTGAAGCCGAGTGAACAGCATAAACATTGCAGTGAGGGCCTACAGGTTAGTCGACCTTATAAAGCATTGGAGGTGAGGGCCTGAAGCCTAGCGAACCCCATAAAACTTTGCAGTGATGGCCTACAGGTGAGCAGATGGTATAAATCAATGGAAGTGTGGGCCTGAAGCTTGTTGAAATCCATAAAATATTGCAGTGATGGCTTACACGTTAGCAGAGCTAATAAAGCATTGGAGGTGGGGGCCTGAAGCCCAGCGCAACCCATAAAACATTGCAGTGATGGCCTACAGGTGAGCAGACCTTATAAAGCTTTGGAGGTTAGGTCCTGAAGCCTAGCGTAGCCCATAAAACATTGCAGTGATGGCCTACAGGTGAGCGGACGGAATAAAACATTGGAGTGAGGGCCTGAAGCCTAGTGAACCCCATAAAACTTTGCAGTGATGGCCTACAGGTTAGTAGACGGTATAAAGCATGGGAGGTGAGATCCTGAGGACTAGTGAACCCCATAAAACATTGCAGTTATGGACTACCGGTGAGCAGACGGTATAAAGCATGGGATGTGAGGGCCTGAAGCCTAGTGAACCCCCTAAAACATCGCAGTGATGGCCTGCAGGTGAGCAGATGGTATATAGCATTGGAGGTGAGGGCCTGAAGCCTAGTGAACTCCATAAATCATTGCAGTGGTGGCCTAAAAGTGAGCAGAAGGTATAAAGCATTGGAGGTGAGGGCCTGAAGCTTACTGAACTCCATAAAACATTGCAGTGATGGCCTACAGGTGAGCAGACCTTATAAAGCATTGGAGGTGAGGGCCTGAAGCCTAGTGAACTCCATAAAACTTGGCAGTAATGGCTTACAGGTGAGCAGTTCTTATAAAGCATTAGAGGTGAGGGCCTAAAGCCTAGTGACCTACATAAAATATTGCAGTTATAGCCTACACGTGAGCAGTCCTTATAAAACATTGGAGGTGAGGGCCTGAAGACTAATGAACTCCATAAAACATTGCAGTGATGGCTTGCAGTTGAGCAGATGGTATAAAGCATTGGAGGTGAGGGCCTGAAGCCTAGCGAACCCAAAATACTTTGCAGTGATGGCCTACACGTGAGTAGATAGCATAAAGCATTGGAAGTGAGGGCCTGAAATCTATCGAACCCCAAAAAACTTTGCAGTGATAGCCTACAGGTGAGCAGATATTATAAAGCATTGGAAGTGACGGCCCGAAGCCTAGTGAACTCCCTAAAACATTGCAGTGATTGCCTACAGGTGAGCAGACTTATAAAGCATTGGAGGTGAGGTCCTGAAGCCTTGTAAATTCCATAAAAATTGGCAGATATGGCCTACAGGTGAGCAGTCCATATAAAGCATTGGAGGTGAGGGCCTGAAGCCTAGTGACCTACATAAAATATTGCAGTTATGTCCTACACGTGAGCAGTCCTTATACAATATTGGAGGTGAGGGTCTGAAGCCTAGTGAACTCCATAAAACTTGACAGTGATGGGCTACAGGTGGGCAGACTTTAAAAACCATTGGAGGTGAGGGCCTGAAGGCGAGTGAACAGCATAAAACATTGCAATGAGGGCTTGCAGGAGAGCAGACCTTATAAAGCATTGGAGGTGAGGGCCTGAAGCCTAGCGAACCCCATAAAACTTTGCAGTGATGGCCTACAGGTGAGCAGATGGTATAAATCATTGGAAGTGGGGGCCTGAAGCTTGTTGAAATCTATAAAATATTGCAGTGATGGCTTACACGTGAGCAGAGCTAATAAAGCATTGGAGGTGAGGGCCTGAAGCCTAGCGCAACACATAAAACATTGCAGTGATGGCCTACAGGTGAGCGGACGGAATAAAGCATTGGAGTGAAGGCCTGAAGCCTAGTGAACCCCATAAAACTTTGCAGTGATGGCCTACAGATTAGTAGACGGTATAAAGCATTGGAGGTGAGGTCCTGAAGACTAGTGAAGCCCATAAAACATTGCAGTTATGGACTACCGGTGAGCAGACGGCATAAAGCATTGGAGTTGAGGGCCTAAAGCCTGGTAAAATCCATAAAATATTGCAGTGATGGCCTACAGGTGAGCAGACGGTATAAAGCATTGTAGGTGAGGACATGAAGCCTAGTGAACCCATTAAAACATTGCAGTGATGGGCTACTGTTGGGCAGACCTTAAATACCATTGGAGGTGAGGGTCTGAAGCCTAGTGAACAACATAAAACATTGCAGTGATGGCCTACAGGTGAGCAGACCTTATAAAGCATTGGAGTTGAGGGCCTAAAGCCTAGTGAATTCCATAAAACATTGCAGTAATGCGCTACAGGTGAGCAGACATTTTAAAGAATTGGAGGTAATGGCCTGAAGCCTAGTGAACTCCATAAAACTTGGCACTGATGGCCTACAGGTGAGCAGACCTTATAAAGTATTGGAGGTGAGGACACGAAGCCTAGTAAAACCACTAAAACATTGCAGAGATGGACTACAGGTGAGAAGACCATAAAAAGCATTTGAGGTGAGGGCCTGAAGCCTAGTGAACTCCAAAAAACATGGCAGTGATGGCCTACAGGTGAGCAGTCCTAATAAAGCATTGGAGGTGAGGGCCTGAAGCCTAGTGAACTCCATAAAACATTGCAGTGATGGCTGACAGGTGAGCAGATGGCATAAAGCATTGGAGGTGAGGGCCTGAAGCCTAGTGAACCACATAAAACATTGCAATGATGGACTACAGGTGAGCAGACCTTATAAAGCATTGGAGTTGAGGGCCTAAAGCCTAGTGAATTCCATAAAACATTGCACTAATGCCCTACAGGTGAGCAGTCCTTATAAAGCATAGGAGGTAATGGCCTGAAGCCTAGTGATCTCCATTAAACTTGGCAGTGATGGCCTACAGGTGAGCAGTCCTTATACAGCATTGGAGGTGAGGGCATGAAGCCTAGTGGACTCCATAAAACTTGGCAGTGATGGGCTGAATGTGGGCAGACCTTAAAAACCATTGGAAGTGAGGGCCTGAAGCCAAGTGAACACCATAAAACAATGCAGTGATGGTCTACAGGTGAGCAGACGGCATAAAGCATTGGAGGTGAGGGCCTGAAGCCTGGTGAAATCCATAAAACATTGCATTGATGGCCTACAGGTGAGCAGACCTTATAAAGCATTGGAGGTGAGGGCCTGAAGCCTAGTGAACCCCATGAAACAATGCAGTGATGGTCTACAAGTGAGCAGACGGCATAAAGCATTGGAGGTGAGAGCCTGAAGCCTAGCGAACCCCATAAAGTTTGTAGTGATGTCCTACAGGTGAGCGGACGGTATAAAGCATTGGAGTGAGGGCCTGAAGCCTAGTGAACCCCATAAAATGTTGCAGTGATGGCCTACACGTTAGTAAACGGTATAATGTTTTGGAGGTAAGGTCCTGAAGCCTACTGAACCACAAAAAACATTGCAGTGATGGCCTGCAGGTGAGCAGACCTCATAAAGCATTGGAGGTGAGGGCCTGAAGCCTAGTGAACCCAATAAAACATTGCAGTGAAAGCCTACAGGTGAGCAGACCTTATAAAGCATTGGAGGTGATTGCATGAAGCCTAGCGAACCCCATAAAACATTGCAGTGATGGCCTACAGGTGAGCAGACCTTATAAAGCATTGGAGGTGAGGGCCTGAAGCCTAATGAATTCCATAAAACATTGCAGTGATGGCCTACAGGGGAGCAGACCTTATAAAGCATTGGAGGTAAGGGCCTGAAACCTAGTGAATTCTATAAAACATTGCAGTGAGGGACTACAGGTGAGCAGACCTTATAAGGCATTGGACGTGAGGTCCTGAAGCCTAGTTAACCCCATAAAACATTGCAGTGATGGCCTATAGGTGAGCAGAGCTTATAAAGCATTTAAAGTGAGGCCCTGAAGCCTAGCGACCCCCATAAAACTTTGCAGTGATGGCCTACAGGTAAGCGGACAGAATAAAGCATTGGAGTGAGGGCCTGAAGCCTAGTGAACCCATAAAACTATGCAGTGATGGCCTACAGGTTAGTAGACGGTATAAAGCATTGGAGATGAGGTCCTGAAAACTAGTGAACCCCATAAAATGTAGGGATAGTCTACAGGTGAGAAGACGTTATAAAGCATTGGAATTGAGGTCCTGAAGCCTAGCGAACCCCTTAAAACACTGCAGTGATGGCCTACAGGTGAGCAGACCTTATAAAGCATTGGAGGTGAGGGCCTTAAGTGTAGCGAACCCCATAAAACTTTGCAGTGATGGCCTACAGGTGAGCAGACGGTATAAAGCTTTGGAGGTAAGTGCCTGAAGCCTGATGAACTCCATAAAATATTGCAGTGATGGCCTACAGGTGGGCAGACCTTATAAAGCATTGGAGGTGAGGGCCTGAAGCCTAGTGAACCTCATAAAACATTGCAGTGATGGCCTACAGGTGAGCAGACCATATAATGCATTGGAGGTGAGGAAATGAAGCCTAGTAAACCCCCTAGAACATTGCAGTGATGGGCTACAGGTGAGAAGACCATAAAAAGCATTAGAGGTGAGGGCCTAAAGCCTAGCGAACTCATAAAACATTGCACTGATGGCCTGCAGGTGAGCAGACCTTATAAGGCATTAGAGGTGAGGGCCTTAACTGTAGCGAACCCCATAAAACATTCCAGTTATGGCCTGCAGGTGAGCAGACGGTATAATGATTTGTAGGTGAGGTCCTGAAGCCTAGAGAACCCCGTAAAACATTGCAGTGATGGCCTACATGTGAGCAGACAGTATAAAGTATTGAAGGTGATGGCCTGAAGATTGGTGAACTCCATAAAATAATGCAGTGATGGCCTTCCAGTGGGCAGACCTTATAAAGCATTGGAGGTGAGGTCCTGAAGCTTAGCGAACCCCCTAACACATTTCAGTAATGGCCTACAGGTGAGAAGACCTTAAAAACCATTGGATGTGAGGGGGTGAAGCCTAGCGAACCCCATAAAACTTTGCAGTGATGGCCTAAAGGTGAGCAGATAGTAGAAAGCATTGGAGGTGAGGGCCTGAAGCCTAGTGAACTCCTTAAAACTTGGCAGTGATGGCCTACAGGTGATCAGTCCGTATAAAGCATTGGAGGTGAGGGCCTAAAGCCTAGTGACCTCCATAAAATATTGCAGCTATGGCCTACACTTAAGCAGTCCTTATAAAGCATTGTAGGTGAGGGCCTGAAGCCTAGTGAACTCCAAAAAACTTGGCAGTGATGGCCTACAGGTGGGCAAACCTTAAAAACCTTTGGATGTGAGGGCTTGAAGCCTAGCGAACCCTATAAAACTTTGCAGTGATGGCCTACAGGTGAGCAGATAGTAAAAAGCATTGGAGGTGAGGGCCTGAAGCCTAGTAAACTCCATAAAACTTGGCAGTGATGGCCTACAGTTGAGCAGTCCTTCTAAAGCATTGGAGGTGAGGGCCTGAAGCCTAATGAACCCAATAAAACATTGCAGTGATGGCCTACCCTTGAGAAGATGGTATAAACCATTGGAGTTGAGGGCCTGAAGCCTAGTGAACCCTCTAAAACATTGCAGTGATGGCCTACAGGTGAGCAGACGGTATAAAGCTTTGGAGATGAGGGCCTGAAGTGTGGTGAACTCCATAAAATATTGCAGTGATGGCCTACAGGTGAGCAGACCTTATAAAGCATTGGAGGTGAGGGCCTGAAGCCTAGTAAACCCCATGAAACTTTGCAGTGATGGCCTACAGGTGAGCAGATAGTATAAATCATTGGAGGTGAGGGCCTGAAGCCTAGTGAACCCCATAAAACATTGCATTGATGACCTACAGGTTAGCAGACGGTATTAAGCATTGGAGGTGAGGGCCTGGAGCCTGGTGAAATCCATAAAATATTGCAGTGATGGCCTACAGGTGAGCAGACGGTATAAAGCTTTGGAGGTGAGGGCCTGAAGTGTGGTGAACTCCATAAAATATTGCAGTGATGGCCTACAGGTGAGCAGACCTTATAAAGCATTGGAGGTGAGGGCCTGAAGCCTAGTAAACCCCATAAAACATTGCAGGGATGGCCTACAGGTGAGCAGACCATATAAAGCATTGGAGGTGAGGAAACAAAGCCTAGTGAACCTCCTAAAACATTGCAGTGATGGCCTACAGGTGAGCAGTCCTTATATAGCATTGAGGTAAGGACCTGAAGACTAGTGAACTCCATAAAACTTTGCAGTGATGGCCTACAGGTGAGCGGATGGAATAAAGCATTGCAGTGAGGGCCTGAAGCCTAGTAAACCCCATAAAATTTTGCAGTGATGGCCTACAGGTTAGTAGACGGTATAAAGCTTTGGAGGTGAGGTCCTGAAGCATAGTGAACCCCATAAAACTTTGCATTGATGGCCTACAGGTTAGTAGACGTTATAAAGCTTTGGAGGTGAGGTCCTGAAGCCTAGAGAACCCCATAAAACATTGCAATGATGGCCTACTGGAGAGTAGACGGTATAAAGCACTGAAGGTGAGGGCCTGAAGCCTGGTGAACTCCATAAAACATTGCAGTGATGGCCTACAGGAGAACACACCATATAAAGCATTTGAGGTGAGGACACAAAGCCTAGTGAACCCTCTAAAACATTTCAGTGATGGGCTACATGTGAGCAGACCATAAAAAGCATTGGAGGTGAGGGCCTGAAGCCTAGTGAACTCCAGAAAACTTGGCAGTGATGGCCTACAAGTGAGCAGTCCTTATAAAGCATTGGAGGTGAGTGCCTGAAGCCTAGCGAACCCCATAAAACATTGCAGTGATGGCCTACAGGTGAGCAGTCCTTATAAAGCATTGGAGGTGAGTGCCTGAAGCCTAGCGAACCCCATAAAATATTGCAGTGATGGCCTACAGGTGAGCAGACCTTATAAAGCATTGGAGGTGAGGGCCTGAAGCCTAGCGATCCCCATAGAACCTTGCAGTGATGGCCTACAGGTTAGTAGACGTTACAAAGCTTTGGAGGTGAGGTCCGGAAGCCTAGTGAACCCCATAAACCATTGCAGTGATGGCCTGCAGGTGATAAGACCTCATAAAGCATTGGAGGTGAGGGCCTGAAGATTAGTGAACCCCATAAAACATTGCAGTGATAGCCTACATGTGAGCAGACGGTATAAAGCATTGGAGGTGATGTCCTAAAGCCTAGCGAACTTATAAAACATTGCAGTGATTGCGTACAGGTGAGAAGACCTTATAAAGCATTGGAGGTGAGGGCCTGAAGCCTAGCGAACCCCATAAAACATTGCAGTGATGGCCTACTGGAGAGTAGACAGTATAAAGCACTGAAGGTGAGGGCCTGAAGCCTGGTGAACTCCATAAAACATTGCAGTGATGGCCTACAGGAGAACACACCATATAAAGCATTTGAGGTGAGGACACAAAGCCTAGTGAACCCTCTAAAACATTTCAGTGATGGGCTACATGTGAGCAGACCATAAAAAGCATTGGAGGTGAGGGCCTGAAGCCTAGTGAACTCCAGAAAACTTGGCAGTGATGGCCTACAGGTGAGCAGTCCTTATAAAGCATTGGAGGTGAGGGCCTGAAGCCTAGCGAACCCCATAAAACATTGCAGTGATGGCCTACAGGTGAGCAGACCTTATAAAGCATTGGAGTAGAGGGCCTGAAGCCTAGCGATCCCCATAGAACTTTGCAGTGATGGCCTACAGGTTAGTAGACGTTACAAAGCTTTGGAGGTGAGGTCCGGAAGCCTAGTGAACCCCATAAAACATTGCAGTGATGGCCTGCAGGTGATAAGACCTCATAAAGCATTGGAGGTGAGGGCCTGAAGATTAGTGAACCCCATAAAACATTGCAGTGATAGCCTACATGTGAGCAGACGGTATAAAGCATTGGAGGTGATGTCCTAAAGCCTAGCGAACTCATAAAACATTGCAGTGATTGCTTACAGGTGAGAAGACCTTATAAAGCATTGGAGGTGAGGGCCTGAAGCCTAGCGAACCCCATAAAACATTGCAGTGATGGCCTACAGGTGAGCAGACAGTATAAAGCTTTGGAGATGAGGTCTTGAAGCCTTCAGAACCCCATAAAACATTGCAGTGATGGACTACAGGTGAGCACACCTTATAAAGCATTGGAGGTGAGGGCCTGAAGCCTAGCGAACCCCATAAAACATTGCAGTGATGTTCTACTGTAGAGCAGACGGTATAAAGCACTGGAGGTTAGGGTCTGAAGCCTAGTGAACTCCATAAAACTTTGCAGTGATGGCCTACAGGAGAACACACCATATAAAGCATTTGAGGTGAGGACACAAAGCCTAGTGAACACCCTAAAACATTTCAGTGATGGGCTACATGTGAGCAGACCATAAAAAGCATTGGAGGTGAGGGCCTGAAGCCTAGTGAACTCCAGAAAACTTGGCAGTGATGGCCTACATGTGAGCAGTCCTTATCAAGCATTGGAGGTAAGGGCCTGAAGCCTAGCGAACCCCATAAAACTTTGCAGTGATGGCCTACAGGTAAGCAGATATTATAAAGCATTGGATGTGAGGGCCTGAAGCCTAGTGAATCCAATAAAACATTGCAGTGATGACCTACAGTTGAGCAGACGGTATAAAGCATTGGAGGTGAGGGCCTGAAGCCTGGTGAAATCCATACAATATTGCAGTGATGGCCTACAGGTGAGCAGAGCTTTTAAAGCATTGGAGGTGAGGGCCTGAAGCCTAGCAAACCCCCAAAAACATTGCAGTGATCGCCTACAGGTGAGCAGACTTTATAAAGCATTGGAGGTGAGGGCCTGAAGCCCAGCGAACCCCATAAAACTTTGCAGTGATGGCCTACAGGTGAGCAGACGGTATAAAGCATTGGAGGTGAGGGCCTGAAGCCTAGCGAACTCATAAAACATTGCAGTTATGGCCTACAGGTGAGCAGACCTTATAAATCATTGGAGGTGAGGGCATTAAGTGTAGCGAACCCCATAAAACTTTGCAGTGATGGCCTACAGGTGAGCAGAGGGTATAAAGCTTTGGAGGTGAGGTCTTGAGGCCTAGAGAACCCCCATAAAACATTGCAGTGATGGCCTACAGGAGAGCAGATGGTATAAAGCATTGGAGGTGAGGGCTTGAAGCCTGGTGAACTCCATAACATAATGCAGTGATGAACGGGTAAAGTTGCTGCTGCCAGTGGCAACACCCAAAAAAGCTACCAAAGAATGACTGTGGTGCACTACCCGTGGTATAGCCTCAATACCATGTGCAAGTAGATAAAAATAGTGAAAAGTGGGAGATACTCTACTGACAACTGGGATATATGGAGAGATAAAATGCTGCGCTGTAGAAGCTACGCTAAATACACTACAAATTTATTAAAAATAAATAAAACCATAAAAATTCGCACAATAAGCATAGATAGTAGATGACAATATAGCCCTTGTGAAAATGAATCCGCTGAATATGTCCACAGTATGCAATTCAGTGGACCAAACTGTATAGTGTTCTCGGTTGTGTCCAGGAGGTAGGAGAAACAATCTTTCACTCCCAACGCATATAAGTACATATAAGTTCAAAATGTTACCATTAGTGTGGCTCTTGCTGGTAACCTGAGGATAGCCTATTGATAGTATCCTTGGCGATTGACTCCGTGTTAAGGTATATATATAATGTCCCAGTTTTTGTATTCATACACTAGGGCTTAGCAGATTGCATAGAGCCATTCATGCATGTATTATAGCAAAAATCGCTACATTACCACCAACTTGTATATGCCCGGTCTCCTTCTTCTCCACGGCGTCTGCGCTGTGTACCTGCCAGGACCTGCCGCGGCGTCCCACGTGGTCCCTCCGTCTGCAGTGGCGTCCCATGTGACGGTGGCTGCGGCGTCCGATAGGTGAAGCCTCTTCTCTATTATAAACCGGCAACTTATTGGGATGTTATTCTCTTAGTATATTGATTTTCCATGCGATCACAAATCTTTGTATTAGACGTCTTCCTCACTTAATACACCAAACGCGTTTTGGGGCAACCTTATCTCTGGCCCCTTCATCAGTGGTTGTCTAGTGAGGAAAAAGTCGGCGTCTTTTATAGGTCATCCTTGACACCCAATGTGTACTGGGAAAATTCTCAAAACCTGGTGGCTCATTCCAGTTTCACTTGATTCCATTCCCACATGGAGCTGATTTTTTTTTAAAACGTTCCTCCTCTCTATATCATCCTATAATGTCCATATAACCATGATGTCTCAATGTTATAACTTTGCAGATCAATATAAAATGATAATTAATGGATCAATAAATATATACATATCTAAATCTTCTGCTATCTTGAGAGTGCTGTAATCGCAGGAGATGGATCCTGGATTCCAAGAGATAGATGGTAAATATCAGTAAGGGGGTTGAGGTCCAAAAAGGAAGGAGGGGTCGGGGTGTTGATATACAACCAGACCACGATCCCTCATCCCCTCAAGGGCCCAGACCCCATCTATAGGAAACCAAAAAGTTCCATCTCCGCGTTCAGTCCCCTTGTAATCAGAGAGTCGAACTCAAAAATTCTTCTCGTTTCAGTTCTCGACATTTGTGCAACATGATTGCCCCCCCTCCATGGCCTCTTCACCTTCTCTATTGCCGTAAATGAGAGACTAGAAGGGTCACTCCCATGTGCCTCTTTGTAATGCCGCGACACGGAATGCAATTCATAGCCATTCCTAATTTTCCTGATATGCTCTGCTACTCTGTCTTTCAGAGCCCTTTTAGTCCGTCCTATGTATTGTCGCTGGCAAGGACACTGAAGTACATAGATAACATCTGTTGAATGGCAGGTGAGACCTTCTTTTATGTCCATGCTAAATGTATTTTGTGTTGATTTTATATTTGTGATCTTTCTCGGAATGGGATTGTTTTTACAGCAAACACATTTCCCACATTTATGGAAACCTTTAAATGTGAGCCAGTTATTATTAGGCCTACATCTTTTGTTTTTCACAGAGGGGGCTATTTTTATCCCCAGATTTGGGGCTTTCGTATATGTAATTTTTGGAGTGGTGGTCACAATAGTTCCCAATATTTTATCTTCTAATAGATATCTCCAATGTCATTTAATGATTTTTTCTATTTGTTTATACTGGGTGTTGAAGGGGAGAATCATTCTCATTATTTCTCCTTCCTCTTTTTTGTCCTTTTTTTATAAAAAATTATTTTCTGTCCATTCTTTCTACTTTTTGAACCGAGTTTTCCCACACCCGCAAAGGGTAATCCCTCTCAATGAATTGCTGTTTCAATACTTCTATCTCCATTTGGTATTGGCTATCTTCCGTGCAATTACGTTTTAACCTTCTCAGCTGGCCAGTCGGTATATTCACTAGCCAGCTGGGAAGGTGACAGCTGGAGTATCTAATGAAGCTGTTTTTTGCAGTCGGTTTTATATATGTACTACACTGTAGTTTTTGTTCTCTCACTTCAATGTCAAGGTCTAAAAATTGAATTGTTGTCCTACTAATCATAGAAGTAAAATTTAAACCTTTATCATTGGTATTTATATCCTTCAAGAAGTTATGTAGAGACTCTTCCGAATCCTGCCATATGAACAGTATATCGTCAATATACCTACACCATAGGGCCAGACTCGTCCCCAGCTTCGGCGCAATGGTTTCCTTTTCCCACTGGGCCATTAATAAATTAGCATAGCTGGGGGCGAATCTGGTCCCCATGGCGATGCCTCTTTGTTGCAGGAAGAAGTCTCCCTCATGATAAAAATAGTTGTGGGTCAATATATAATGGACCCCCTCCATTATATATACTATCTGTTTCTCTTTAAGTATTCCTTGAGACGTAAGCTGTTCATTCAACCCCGCTAAACCTGCCGTATGTTCAATCACAGTGTATAGTGAACCAACGTCAAGTGTGCCGAGAATCCAGTCGTTTCTCCAATCCACCCCCTCCAAGATCTCTATAATATGAGTGGTGTCCTTGATATAAGATGGTGTCTGTCTGACAGCTGGTTGTATTAATTTGTCTAAATAGTGGGATAGATTGGAAGAAATTGACCCAATTCCCGACACAATAGGTCTTCCCGGAGGTGCCTCTAGATTTTTATGTACCTTCGGGAGGCAATAAAACACTGGTATCCTCTTTGGAGTGTCCAGTATAAAGTTTACTTCTCGATCCAAAAGTAGACCTTCCTCCCTACCTTTCTCGACTAATATCTTTAACTTAGAAAAAAAGTCCCCAGTTGGGTCGGTCTGTAATCTGGTGTATGTTCCACCTACTTTTAATTGCCTTTCACATTCACTATTATAATCTGAAGTGTTGAGGACCACTACAGCCCCCCCCCCCCCCCTTATCGGCAGGGCGTATAGTAATCTCATTCTTCTCTTGTAGTTGTTTAATAGCCTCTAGTTCTTTTTTACTTAGATTATTTTTCTTTTTATATATTTTTAGTTCTCTTAAATCCCTTTCAATACTTTTCCTAAATGTGGCTATTTCAGGGCTAATCTCTTGGATCGGGAACTTTTTAGATTTTGTTTTTAATTCAGTATGTATATTCCCACTCCAAATTAAAGGCTTCATTCATTAGGTCTCCTACTGGTGTTTTATTAAGCATTAGACCCTTGGGGATTATTTCTCTCTGTAGGTACTGTGTTAATGTTTTGATCTCCCATTTATATCTCAATTGTTTCTGTAGCAATTTTTCTAACTCTCTGAAACCATCATCAATTGATCCATTCAAATGACCTGTATCTTCTTCATTAATATCAAAGGTAAATGTTTCTACTTTACTGCATTTTTTCTCCATATGTTCCCAGATGTTCATCTTGGAGACTGGGGTGCTCAACTGGAAGGCTACAATGAATGAACGGGGAACGTTGCTGTCGCCAGTGGCAACACCCAAAAAAGCTACCAAAGAATGACGTGGGACGCCACTGCTGACGGAGGGACCACGTGGGATGCCGCGGCAGGTCCTGGCAGGTACACAGAGCGGACGCCGTGGAGAAGAAGGAGAAGGAGGCATATACAAGTTGGTGGTAATGTAGCGATTTTTGCTATAATACATGCATGAATGGCTCTATGCAATCTGCTAAGCCCTAGTGTATGAATACAAAAACTGGGACATTATATATATACCTTAACACGGAGTCAATCGCCAAGGATACTATCAATAGGCTATCCTCAGGTTACCAGCAAGAGCCACACTAATGGTAATATTTTGAACTTATATGTACTTATATGCGTTGGGAGTGAAAGATTGTTTCTTCTACCTCGTGGACACAACCGAGAATACTATACAGTTTGGTCCACTGAATTGCATACTGTGGACATATTCAGCGGATTCATTTTCACAAGGGCTATATTGTCATTTACTATCTATGCTTATTGTGCGAATTTTTATGGTTTTATTTATTTTTAATACATTTGTAGTGTATTTAACATAGCTTCTACAGCGCAGCATTTTATCTCTCCATATATCCCAGTTGTCAGTAGAGTGTCTCCCACTTTTCACTATTTTTATCTACCATAATGCAGTGATGGCCTACAGATGAGCAGACCTTATCAAGCATTGGTGTAGAGGGCCTGAAGCCTAGCGAACCCCATAAAACAATACAGTGATGGCCTACAGTTGAGCAGACCATAAAAAGCATTGGAGGTTAGGCCTGAAGCCTGGTGAACCCCATAAAACATTTCAGTGACGGTATAAAGTATTGGAGGTGAGGGGCAGAAGCCTGGTGAAATCCTTAAGATATTGTAGTGAAAGCCTACAGGTGAGCAGACCTTATTAAGCATTGGAGGTGAGGGCCTGAAGCCTAGCGAACCCCATAAAACATTGCAGTGATGACCTACAGGTGAGCAGACCTTATAAAGCATTGAAGGTGAGGGCCTGATGCCTGCCTAACGAACCCCATAAAACTTTGCAGTCATGGCTTACAGGTTGGTAGACGGTACAAAGCTTTGGAGGTGAGTTCCTGAAGCCTAGTGAACCCCATAAAACATTGCAGTGATGGCCTGCAGGTGAGCAGACCTAATAAAGCATTGGAGGTGAGGGACTGAAGCCTAGTGAACCCCATAAAACATTGCACTGATGACCTACAGGTGAGCAGAGCTTATCAAGCATTGGAGGTGAGGGGCTGAAGCCTAGCGAACTCCATAAAACATTGCAGTGATGGCCTACAGGTGAGCAGATCATATACAGCATTGCAGGTGAGGACATGAAGCCTATTAAACCCCATAAATCATTGCAGTGATGTGCTACAGGTGAGCAGACCATAAAAAGCATTGGAGGTGAGGGACTTAAGCCGAGTGAATTCCATAAAACATTGCAGTGATGGACTACAGGTGAGCAGACCTTTTAAAGCATTGGAGGTGAGGGCCTGAAGCCTAGTGAATTCCATAAAACATTGCAGTGATGGGCTTCTGGTGAGCAGACGGTATAAATCATTGGAGGTGAGGGCCTGAAGCCTAGTGAACTCCATAAAACATTGCAGTGATGGCCTACAGGTGAGCAGACCTTATAAAGCATTACAGGTGAGAGCCTGAAGCCTGGTTAACTCCATAAAATATTGCAGTGATGGCCTACAGATGAGCAGTCCTTATAACGCATTGGAGGTGAGGGCCTGAAGCCTACTGATCTCCAAAAAATATTGCAGTTATGGCCTACAGGTGAGCAGACCTTATAAAGTATTGGAGGTGAGGGCCTGAAGCCTAGTGAACTCCATAATACTTGGCAGTGATGGGCTACAGGTTGGCAGACCTTAAAAACCATTGGAGGTGAGGGTGTAAAGCCTAGTGAACTCCATAAAACATTGCAGTGATGGCCTGCAGGTTAGTAAACGGTACAAAGCTTTAGAGGTGAGTTCCTGAAGCCTAGCGAACTCCATAAAACATTGCAGTGATGGCCTACAGGTGAGCAGATAATATACAGCATTGCAGGTGAGGACATGAAGCCTATTAAACCCCATAAATCATTGCAGTGATGTGCTACAGGCTAGCAGACCATAAAAAGCATTGGAGGTGAGGGACTAAAGCCGAGTGAATTCCATAAAACATTGCAGTGATGGACTACAGGTGAGCAGACCTTTTAAAACATTGGAGGTGAGGGCCTGAAGCCTAGTGAATTCCATAAAACATTGCAGTGATGGGATTCTGGTGAGCAGACGGTATAAATCATTGGAGGTGAGGGCCTGAAGCCTAGTGAACTCCATAAAACATTGCAATGATGGCCTATAGGTGAGCAGACCTTATAAAGCATTACAGGTGAGAGCCTGAAGCCTGGTGAACTCCATAAAATATTGCAGTGATGGCCTACAGATGAGCAGTCCTTATAACGCATTGGAGGTGAGGGCCTGAAGCCTACTGATCTCCAAAAAATATTGCAGTTATGGCCTACAGGTGAGCAGACCTTATAAAGTATTGGAGGTGAGGGCCTGAAGCCTAGTGAACTCCATAAAACTTGGCAGTGATGGGCTACAGGTTGGCAGACCTTAAAAACAATTGGAGGTGAGGGTGTAAAGCCTAGTGAACTCCATAAAACATTGCAGTGATGGCCTACAGGTTAGTAGACGGTACAAAGCTTTAGAGGTGAGTTCCTGAAGCCTAGTGAACCGCATAAAACATTGCAGTGATGGCCTGCAGGTGAGCAGACCTTATAAAGCATTGGAGGTGAGGGCCTGAAGCCTAGTGAACCCCATAAAACATTGCAGTGATTGCCTACAGGTGAGCGGATGGTATAAAGCATTGGAGGTGAGGGCCTGAAGCCTAGTGAACCCCATAAAACATTGCAGTGATGACCTACAGGTGAGCAGACGGTATAAAGCATCGGAAGTGAGGGGTAGAAGCCTGGTGAAATCCTTAAGATATTGTAGTGAAAGCCTACAGGAGAGCAGACCTTAATAAGCATTGGAGCTGAGGGCCTGAAGCCTAGCGAACCCCATAAAACATTGCAGTGATGGCCTACAGGTGAGCAGACCTTATAAAGCATTGGAGGTGAGGGCCTGAAGCCTAGCGAACCCCATAAAACTTTGCAGTGATGGCCTACAGGTTAGTAGATGGTACAAAGCTTTGGAGGTGAGTTCCTGAAGCCTAGTGAATTCCATAAAACATTGCAGAAATGGACTACAGGTGAGCAGACCTTTTAAAGCATTGGAGGTGAGGGCCTGAAGCCTAGTAAATTCCATAAAACATTGCAGTGATGGCCTTCTGGTGAGCAGACGGTATAAATCATTGGAGATGAAGGCCTGAAGCCTAGTGAACTCCATAAAATATTGCAGTGATGACCTACAGGTGAGCAGACGGTATAAAGCATTAGAGGAGAGGGCCTGAAGCCTAGTGATCTCCATAAAATATTGCAGTGATGGCCTACAGGTGAGCAGTCCTTATAAAGCTTTGGAGGTGATGGCCTTAAGTTTAGCGAACCCTATAAAACTTGGCAGTGTGAGAGATAAGTTTTATTTATATATATATATATATATATTAATTAGTGAAAATCGTAGTACACATTTTTGTCCACAAGATGGCCGCTATCCAGATGTGTGTGTAAGGTCACTGTGAAGGGGGAGGGGGAATTAGGTTGCAGTTTTCAAATTACCTATGAACTCTGAGTTGATGTTGCTGAAACCACTCCTATGAAGTTAAGGAGCCAATTACCTTTCCTTAAAGAACACCCCTTATGTGATGTCATGTCTACTATTTAAGTGAAGATAATTTTGAATAAAGGGCGTGCTCGCTCTTGGCTTGGGGGATGAGAAGTGCTTTGAATGGAACCAACTTGTGTCTGGTCTCATTATGAAAGCAGTATGGTGTACATATACTTATAACTTCTATTTATTTGGCACCACACAAAGAAGATGAGAAGCGCATGAATTGCGACAACAAAATGGCGCCCAACGTGGGGCAGATCAGCTTGCGTAATTTCCGATTCAAACGCCACGAGAGGACTTGGCCAAAATTATCAGATGAGGTCATGCCGGTTAAAATAAGGTAAGAAGCTTTAATTCTTACACCTCCTCTGAATCTTTTGCCCAAGTTAATTCTCAAGAGTTGAATTGGTGTTATCGCGATAGAAGGGTTCAAATTATAGCTGATCTGTCCTTTAGAACGAAAGAACCTGTTTGAATATTCCTTCTTTGTGTGGCAGAACGTGCTGAAACTGAGCAGAACGGAAGTTGTTAGACAGCTGATGCATATCCTGTGACGTAGAATTTGATCCCAGCCAAACTCTGACGAGAGTCTTGGAGAGTGACTAGTAGGATTACCACCAATTCGGTTGGCAGGTATTAAGATTGTGTATCCCTACAGAGATTAGGATTAACACCAATCACGTATTACAGTATATAGGCGATTGGAAGCTATTAAGATTGTGTATCCCTAAGAGGTGAAATAGACCTGGGGTCTTCACCAAAGGTAGTGTGGGATCAGTAGTGGTTTTATATTGTTTGAATTGTGTATTACCATTTTCTTATTTTAGTGTAAGATTGTGGGATCAATAAAATCCGCATATTGTTAAGCTGTGGAGCCCCACAATAATGGGAAATTCTAATGTTACAGAATATAATGAGGAGATGTTAACAGCGGCTCAGCTAATGCAAAAAGAGAGAGAAAATGTTTCAGTTAAAAAAAAAAAAAAAGTTGAAAGCATTATGTGATACTATGTAGCAGAGATTTCCGTTATTATCCGGAAATATGTAGTATTGTGTAAGAGTTCCCCCTAGAGACTGTATATTAAAATAACATAAGAAGGAAAGTGCAGTAGGAGGTAGACTAAATGAAGGATTGTGGAAAGTGTATTGAAGGAAAAGAGAAGTTGGTTGAAGGATAGTAATAGGCTGGTGCAAGCTGAGTTATGGTGAAAATTGTCTATGAAAGTGATAGAAATTGAAGAAAGTGAAGAAATGTAATTAGCAGCATGTCTATGCAAGATGGAGGATTTTGAATCCTATAGAGAACAAAGAGTCTGACATGTGGCATCCCTTCCCCCACCACATCTGCTGTAACCAATAATGGTTACTTTGTGCTTGTAGTTCTACAAAAACTCCTTCCTGTTGTGCTCTAGTGAAACCGCCTCCTCAGGAATTCGACCCCCCCTTATGGTGGGGGCTGGTAATTGGGAATGCATCTTTTAGACTGTGAAGATCGTAACATGTGTGTTCATATTATAGGTTCCAGTATGTCCCAATTGTATGTTCCACTAGTTTAAAATGTGCCTGCAGTGATTATCCCTATACTGACAATTGGAAGTGTCCAATCCTATTAAATTAGGGACTTTTAGTCCTTATTTAGAAGTGGATTACAATCACAGGAAAATGTGAGATTTCTAGCATCATTTTATGATTAAATCTGCGGTACCCATTATTCCCAAAGAGTAGTAACATCAATTTTACCGATGAGTAGAATTCCCAATTCAGAGGACTTACATATGCTGGTTTGAAGTAAAAAAATAAAATAAAATAAAAAATAAATAAATGGAGAGTTTTCTCATGTTGTTAGTGGGTGCAGGAGGAAGCATTTAGTTGATTAGCCTGTCACATTGTCTGAATGTGTATCAGTACAACGCAGAGAGTGTGGAGAAAGTTTCCATTAGACTCCAGGAAAGTTGGGTGGATTTGGGCTTTGAAAATACCTTGGAGATAAATGAGAAAATCATAAGTGCTGCCTTTGTGGATGGTTTTGAGGATCATCTGGAAAGCTCTAGTTTTAGCTAGGCCTGAGTGAAGTTCACTATAGCCCTACATTTAGTCCCTCCATGTTGTAGTAGTTCAATTGAACACAGGCGTAGGGCGTGGCTGCCTATGAGTCCTCACCACAAGAAGGGGGAAGGAAGACTCTGTATGTACTTGTCCACTTCCTCGTCTGTGGGAGGAGCTACAAATGTTCAGCCCTTTAAGTGCAACACCCATAGGGAATCAACAACCCAGAATCAAATACTGGATCCCAATTATCTCTACAATCCTTAGAATTTGTTTCTATTGTCTCATAGCAAACATGTTCCATGATCTCTCATGGCTAAGGGTAGTATCACATGTGTAGGAGTAGATAGTAATGCAGTTACTACTCCCCTCACCAACTATTCACCGCCTTAAAGGTGCACAAATTTGGATAAAGCTACTCTGCTGCCTCTGGAAGGGGGAGGGAGTAGTACTGTAGTACCTATAAAAATTCAAATTCACATGACTGTCTCCAATTAATAGTCACATTTTAGAGTTTCTGGTAGATAATTTCAGGTTCTTGGAAGATGGATCATCTTGGGCAGGATATGCTGTTCCTACCTAATCTGATGTTGTCAAGAAAGAACCACTCCCTTCAGCAATGTTAGTGCAGGAGGCAGAGCTGAAGACACTCACTGAGGTTTGTAACATGACTGAGGGTAAGACTACTAACATCAATATTAATCCAGGTATGCCTTCGGTATCACTCATTATTATGGTCTAATCTGGAGAAGCAGAGATTGTTTGATCCATGGGTAAGCCCATCAATAATGAATGCTGAGTGTATGAGAGATGTTTGATGCCCTGATGCTGCCTGAGAAGGTAAAGGCTGAACTCTTATCTGAAGTCTATGCTATGTGGAAGGATGTCTCAGGGCCAGTAGACTTCCAAAAAGTTTGTCTTTTTCAGATACAGGCTACAGGAAAGGAAACATCAAAGGCAAGAGAGAGAAGGTGTGATTGGGTTCTGTGGTGGATGGTTCCTGGGTTCAACAATGCTGCCACTAGGTTAGTTGAAGGTGAATGCTGTAATAATGAGGGGAGAACTATGGGAGTTCCAGGAAGGCATAGGCCAAGGTCATCTTACAATTTCAGAGACTGCGGATTGACTACATTCAGAACAAAGGTGGAACAGTTTGAATATGTCTGTGTCTATATTGATCTCTTTCCAGGATATTCGGAGATTTGACCTGTAGCAAAGGCTACAGATAAAAGGTACTGACTGAGGTGAGAGTACCTATCCCTGGGGCTTTTCTCCATCCGGTACACCCCTAACCGGAAGAGAGGCCTAAGTCCATATGAAGTTCTCTTTGGGAATGCCCCTAGATTATGTCTCTATTTCCCCAACAGCTCCAGATGCAGCATAGTAGTTTTCCAAATTATGTTGTCTGTTGCACAAATTGATTATCTAATGTGTATTTCCAAGTTTTAGTTGTTTTCTAGAATACAGACTGTCTAGAAGAAATTCATTCTTTACAATCAGGAGATTGGGGAGGTGATGAAATAAGAGACGTGCAGAAAGTCCTAGAGCTACGATTGAAGATCTACATCAAGTCCTGATAACCACCGCCACTGCTGTCAAATTGGAAGGAGAGCCTGATTGGATCTAAGTGTCATGTTGCAATCAAGTGCCAGAACTATAAGAACTATCATGTTTTTACATGTTGTATTGTTTAGTTCATATTGTACAAGGGGAAAATCACAGTCAAATCAAATTCCAACGGTGTTATATTAACAAGATGAGTCAGGAACAGCTAAGTTGACTAAGTTTGCAGTATAGTGGACTGTAAGACAGATGACAGATAGGACACTTGGTTTTGGTCTGATAAGTACATCTGTGTGACTGGAACTGTCCTGGTCTATGGTAATTGTGTTTAGAGATGACCATACCAACTGTGGATATTAGAGATTAACAGGATAGAGCACTAGTTTGAAGTGTTGGGAATATAAACTGGCCTTAGAGACAGGATTTTATACAGGAAAAAGCCCTTTGGTGTTCTCCCTCCAGGATATTTTTTTTTATCTTATATAATTCAGCTGAATGGGACAAGTAGATATCTGGTGATTGTGTGGAGATTTGAAACTCCAACCCAGGATGCAGGTGGAATGAAGTGGCCAATGTACCCTGATCAAGTACTGATGCCATTTGTTCTATTCTCACCTCCTGAGTGGGATCAAATCAGTAAGAAATACAATGTCCGGTCACGATTAAGGAGGTCGCTCACTACATCCTTTGACTCATATGTATACATGGATGCCATAGGAGTCTGTAGTAGAGTTTCTGACTAATTTAAAGCTAAAAGTCAGATAGCTGCAGGATTTAAGTCATTAATTCCCACGATCAGTAATAAAAATGTGTAGATTGGATTAACATCTATACTGTCATCAACAGAGATTTGTGAATTACACCTGTGATGCTGCGAAGGGAATGGCGAAACAACTGAGCTCTTTTCCAGTGATGACTCTACAGAACCGACTGGTCCTTGACAGCAGAAAAAGGAGGGATCTACAAGATCGTTGGAAGTTCCTGCTGCATCTACATTCCAGACAACACTGCCCTTGATGGAAGGATCACCAAGGATCTGAAGAAACTGATGGACTTTATCAAATGAACTGATGGGAAAAATTCTGAAATTAATCACATCATGATCAGAATAATGTTTTGGGAACTGGTTTAGTGACTGCAGTGTTTTTAGCCTTTGGCTTTAACAGGGTGCTGTATAGTTTTCTGTTAGGAAAATTGTTTTGGAAATGTTTAATTCATCCATGCCTATACTATGTATATGTACTATGTGCCCATGTCAGAGACAAAGATTATTCTATCCTGAAATAAATAAAACCTTGTTGATGGTTGCGGGGTAAATAGAACAAGGTGAAGGCAAACCCGAAAGGGAGTTGGGGGGACCTGGTGAAGCAATAAGGAAAGTCCAGCTCTTCGCTGTTTAGGGCGTTGGGAGAGTACCTCACTTTGCCTGTTCACATTTGGTCTATTTCCCGCAAAAAGGAGGGATTTGTGAGAGATAAGTTTTATTTATATATATATATATATATATATTAATTAGTGAAAATCGTAGTACACATTTTTGTCCACAAGATGGCCGCTATCCAGATGTGTGTGTAAGGTCACTGTGAAGGGGGAGGGGGAATTAGGTTGCAGTTTTCAAATTACCTATGAACTCTGAGTTGATGTTGCTGAAACCACTCCTATGAAGTTAAGGAGCCAATTACCTTTCCTTAAAGAACACCCCTTATGTGATGTCATGTCTACTATTTAAGTGAAGATAATTTTGAATAAAGGGCGCGCTCACTCTTGGCTTGGGGGATGAGAAGTGCTTTGAATGGAACCAACTTGTGTCTGGTCTCATTATGAAAGCAGTATGGTGTACACATACTTATAACTTCTATTTATTTGGCACCACACAAAGAAGATGAGAAGCGCATGAATTGCGACAACAGCAGTGATGGCCTACAGGTGACCAGACGGTATAAAGCTTTAGAGGTGAGGTCCTGAAGCCTAGTGCACCCAATAAAACATTGCAGTGATGGCCTATAGGTGAGCAGATGGTAAAGAGCATTGGAGGTGAGGGCCTGAAGCCTGGTGAACGCCATACAATACTGCAGTTATGGCCTCCAGAAGTGTAGACGGTATAAAGTATTGGAGGTGGGGTCCTGAAGCCTAGTGAACCCCATAAAATATTGTAGTGATGACCTACAGGTGAGCAGACGGTATAAAGCATTGGAGTTCAGGGCCTGAAGCATGGTGAACTCCATAAAACATTGCAGTGATAGCCTACAAGGGACCAGAACTTATAAAGTATTGGAGGTGAGGGCCTGAAGCGTAGCGAAACCATAAAACTTTTCAGTGATGGCCTGCAGGTTAGCAGACCTTATAAAACATTGGAGGTGAGTACAAGAAGCCTAGAGAACCCACTTAAACAATGCAGTGATGGGCGACAGTTTAGCAGACCATGAAAAGCATTGGAGGTGAGGGACTGAAGCCGAGTGAAACATTGCAGTGATGGCCTACAGGTGATCAGACCGTAAAAAGCATTGGGGGTGAGGGCCTGAAGCCTAGCAAACCCCATAAAACTTAGCAGTTATGGCCTGCAGGTAAACAGATGGTATAAAGCATTGGAGGTGAGAGAGTGAAGCCTATTGATCTCCATAAAACATTGCAGTGATGGCCTACAGGTGAGCAGTCCTTATAAAGCATTGGAGGTGAGAGCCGAAGTCTAGTGAATTCCAAAAAACTTGGCAGTGATGGCCTACAGGTGAGCAGTCCTTATAAAGCATTAGAAGTAAGGGCTTGAAGCCTAATAAACTCCATAAAACATTTCAGTGATGGCCTACAGGTGAGCAGATGGTATAAAGCATTGGAGTGAGGGCCTGAGGCATAGTCAACCGCATAAAACATTGCAGAGATGGCCTACAGGTTAGCAAACGGTATAAAGCATTGGAGGTGAGGGCCTGAAGCCTAGTGAACTCCATAAAACATTGCAGTGATGGCCTACAGGTGAGCAGACCTTATAAAGCATTGGAGGAGAGGGCCTAAAGCCTAGTGAATTCCATAAAACTTGGCAGTGATTGCCTACAATGAGGAGTCCTTATAAAGTATTGGAGGTGAGCAGACGGTATAAAGCATTGGAGGTGAGAGCCTGAAGCCTAGTGAACCCCATAAAACTTTGAAGTGAAGGCCTGCAGGTAAGCAGATGGTATAAAGCATTGGAAATGAAGGCCTAAAACCTAGTAAACCCCATAAAACATTGCAGTGATGGCCTACAGGTGAGCAGACGGTATAAAGCATTGGAGGTGAGAGCCTGAAGCCTAGTGAACCCCATAAAACTTTGAAGTGATGGCCTGTAGGTGAGCAGATGGTATAAAGCAATTGAGATGAGGGCCTGAAGCCTAGTGAACCCCATAAAACATTGCAGTGATGGTCTTCAGGTGAGCAGACCTTATAAAGCATTGGAGGTGAGGGCCTGAAGCCTAGTAAACTCCATAAAACATTGCAGTGATGGCCTACAGGTGAGCAGACGGTATAACGCATTGGAGGTGAGAGTCTGAAGCCTAGTGAACGCCATAAAACTTTGAAGTGATGGCCTGCAGGTAAGCAGATGGTATAAAGCATTGGAAATGAAGGCCTAAAACCTAGTAAACCCCATAAAACATTGCAGTGATGGCCTACAGGTGAGCAGACGGTATAACGCATTGGAGGTGAGAGCCTGAAGCCTAGTGAACCCCATAAAACTTTGAAGTGATGGCCTGTAGGTGAGCACTTGGTATAAAGCATTGGAGATGAGGGCCTGAAGCCTAGTGAACCCCATAAAACATTGCAATGATGGCCTTCAGGTGAGCAGACCTTATAAAGCATTGTAAGTGAGGGCCTGAAGCCTAGTAAACTCCATAAAACATTATAGTGATGACCTATAGATGAGCAGACCTTATAAAGCATTGGAGGTAAGGGTCTGAAGCCTAGTGAACTCCATAAACCTTGACAGTGATGACCAACAGGTGAGCAGTCCTTATAAAGCACTGGAGGTGAGATCCGGAAGCCTAGTGACCTCCATTAAAATTGGCAGTGATGGGCTACAGATGAGCAGACCTTCTAAAGCATTGGAAGTAAATGCCTAAAGCCTGGCGAACCCTATAAAATATTGTAGTGATGGCCTACAGGTGAGCAGACTTATAAAGCATTGGAGGTGAGGGCCTGAAGCCTAACGAACCCCATAAAACATTGCAGTGATGGCCTACAGGTGAGCAGACGGTATAACGCATTGGAGGTGAAGCCTGAAGCCTAGCGAACTCATAAAACATTGCAGTGATGGCCTACAGGTGAGAAGACCTTATAAAGCATTGGAGGTGAGGGCCTTAAGAGTAGCAAACACCATAAAACTTTGCAGTGATGGCCTACAGGTGAGCAGACGGTATAAAGGATCGGAAGGTAAGGGCCTGAAGCCAAGTGATTTCCATAAAACATTGCAGTGATGGCCTACAGGTGAGCAGACCTTATAAAGCAGGAATGTCCAAACTGCGGCCCTCCAGCTGTTGCAAAACTACAACTCCCAGCATGTCTGGATAGCCTACAGCTATTAGGGCATGCTGGGAGTTGTAGTTTTGCAACAGCTGGAGGGCCGCAGTTTGGAGATGCCATTTATAAAGCATTGGAGGTGACGGCCTGAAGCTTGGTGAACTCTATAAAACTTGGCAGTGATGGCCTAAAGGTGAGCAGTCCTTATAAAGCATTGGAGTTGACGGCGTGAAGTCGAGTGAACACCATAAAACATTGCATTGAGGGCCTACAGGTAAGCAGACCTTATAAAGCATTGGAGGTGAGGGACCAAAGCCTAGGGAACCCCATAAAACTGTGCAGTGATGGCCTACAGGTGAGCAGATAGTATAAATCATTGGAGGTGAGGGCCTGAAGCCTATTGAACCCCATAAAACATTGCATTGATGACCTACAGGTGAGCAGACGGTATAAAGCATTGGAGGTGATGGCCTGAAGCCTGGTGAAATCCATAAGATATTGCAGTGATGGCCTACAGGTGAGCAGACCATATAAAGCATTGGAGGTGAGGACACGAAGCCTAGTGAACCCCCTAAAACATTGCAATGATGGGCTACAGGTGAGCAGACCATAAACAGCAATGGAGGTGAGGGCCTGAAGCCTAGTGAATTCCATAAAACATTGCAGCGATGGCCTACAAGTGAGAAGAACTTATAAAGCATTGGAGGTGAGGGCATGAAGCCCAGTGAATTCCAGAAACCATTGCAGTGACGGCCTACAGGTGAGAAGAACTTATAAAGCATTGGAGGTGATGTGCTGAAGCCTAGCGAACCCGATAAAACTTTGCAGTGATGGCCTACAGGTAGAGATGAGCGAACACCTGGAAGTACGGGTTCGGGAAGTTCGGCCGAAGGATCCAAAGGATCCGAACTTTATCACGAACCCGAACCCCATTGAAGTCAATGGGGACCCGAACTTTTAGGCACTAAAAAGAGTGTAAAATAGTCCAGGAAAGGGCTAGAGGGCTGCCAAAGGCAGCAAAATGTAGGTAAATCCCCTGCAAACAAATGTGGATAGGGTATTTATTAAATTAAAATAAAATAAATAAAATTTAACCAATATAAATTGAAGAGAGGTCCCACTGCAAGGAATCATGCGTCATATCACCCAACACTGGAGAAGGCCACTTTTAGTTATTTTGGCCCCAGCACCCAGACAGAGGAGAGAGGTCCCACAGCAAGGAATCATGCGTCATATCACCCACCACTGGAGAAGGCCACTTTCAGTTATTTCGGCCCCAGCACCCAGACAGAGGAGAGAGGTCCCACAGCAAGGAATCATGCGTCATATCACCCACCACTGGAGAAGGCCACTTTCAGTTATTTATGCCCCAACACCCAGACAGAGGAGAGAGGTCCCACAGCACGGAATCATGCGTCATATCAACCACCACTGGAGAAGTCCACTTTCAGTTATTTCGGCCCCAGCACCCAGACAGAGGAGAGAGGTCCCACAGCAAGGAATCATGCGTCATATCACCCACCACTGGAGAAGGCCACTTTCAGTTATTTCGGACCCAGCACCCAGACAGAGGAGAGCGGTCCCACAGCAAGGAATCATGCGTCATTTCACCCACCACTGGAGAAGGCCACTTTCAGTTATTTATGCCCCACCACCCAGACAGAGGAGAGAGGTCCCACAGCAAGGAATCATGTGTCATATCACCCACCACCGGAGAAGGCCACTTTCAGTTATTTCGGCCCCAGCACCCAGACAGAGGAGAAAGGTCCCACAGCAAGGAATCATGCGTCATATCACCCACTACTGGAGAAGGCCACTTTCAGTTATTTCGGCCCCAGCACAGACAGAGGAGAGAGGTCCCACAGCAAGGAATCATGCGTCATATCACCCACCACTGGAGAAGGCCACTTTCAGTTATTTCGGCCCCATAACCCAGACAGAGGAGAGAGGTCCCACAGCAAGCAATCATGCGTCATATCACCCACCACCGGAGAAGGCCACTTTCAGTTATTTCGGCCCCACCACCCAGAAAGAGGAGAGGTTCATTAAACTTTGGGTTGCACTGCAAGATCATGGTAAAGTTAAAAAAAGAGGATTCAATAAAGAAGTGCCCCGGAGTACAAGAATAACTGGTTGAGGGGGAGGCAGTTATAAATGTCTATTCTGCACAAGGGATGTACAGGTCCTGTGGGATCCATGCCTGGTTCATTTTTATGAACGTCAGCTTGTCCACGTTGGCTGTGGACAGGCGGCTGCATTTGTCAGTAATGACGCCCCCTGCCGTGCTGAATACACGTTCAGAAAAAACGCTGGACGCCGGGCAGGCCAGCACCTCCAAGGCATAAAATGCTAACTCTGGCCACCAGTTTGGAGACCCAGAAGTTGAAAGGGGCCGAACCATCAGTCAGTACGTGGAGGGGTGTGCAGACGTACTGTTCAACCATGTTAGTGAAATACTGCCTCCTGCTAACACGTTCCGTATCGGGTGGTGGTGCAGTTAGCTGTGGCGTGGAGAGAAAACTTTTCCACATTTCTACCATGCTAACCCTGCCCTCAGAGGAGCTGGCCGTGACACAGCTGCGTTGGCGACCTCTTGCTCCTCCTCTGCCTTCGCCTTGGGCTTCCACCTGTTCCCCTGTGACATTTGGGAATGCTCTCAGGAGCGCCTCTACCAGCGTGCGCTTGTACTCGCTCATCTTCCTATCACGCTCCAGTGCAGGAAGTAAGGTGGGCACATTGTCTTTGTACCGGGGATCCAGCAGGGTGGCAACCCAGTAGTCCGCACACGTTAAAATGTGGGCAACTCTGCTGTCGTTGCGCAGGCACTGCAGCATGTAGTCGCTCATGTGTTCCAGGCTCTCCAGAGGTAAGGACAAGCTGTCCTCTGTGGGAGGCGTATCGTCACCGTCCTCCGTATCCCCCCAGCCACGCACCAGTGATGGGCCTGAGCTGTGTCGGGTGCCACCCCGCTTTGAACCTGCTTCATCCTCATCCTCCTCCACCTCCTCCTCATCCTCCTCGTCCTCCAGTAGTGGGCCCTGGCTGGCCACATTTGTACCTGGCCTCTGCTGTTGCAAAAAACCTCCCTCTGAGCCACTTCTAACAGACTGGCCTGAAAGTACTAAAAATGACCCCTCATCCTCCTCCTCCTCCTGGGCCACCTCCTCTTCCATCATCGCCCTAAGCGTTTTCTCAAGGAGACATAGAAGTGGTATTGTAACGCTGATAACAGTGTCATCGCCACTGGCCATGTTGGTGGAGTACTCGAAACAGCGCAACAGGGCACACAGGTCTCGCATGGAGGCCCAATCATTGGTGGTGAAGTGGTGCTGTTCCGCAGTGCGACTGACGCGTGCGTGCTGCAGCTGAAACTCCACTATGGCCTGCTGCTGCTCACACAGTCTCTCCAGCATGTGCAAGGTGGAGTTCCACCTGGTGGGCACGTCACATATAAGGCGGTGAGCGGGAAGGCCGAAGTTCCGCTGTAGCGCAGACAGGCGAGCAGCGGCAGGATGTGAACGCTGGAAGCGCACAGACGGCCCTCACTTTATGAAGCAGCTCTGACATATCGGGGTAGTTGTGAATGAACTTCTGCACCACCAAATACAGCACATGAGCCAGGCAAGGGATGTGCGTCAAACCGGCTAGTCCCAGAGCTGCGATGAGATTTTGCCCATTATCGCACACCACCAGGCCGGGCTTGAGGCCCACCAGCAGAAATCACTCGTCGGTCCTGTGCGGTGTGGGGCCTGTCCCCCAAACATATGAGTTTCAGAATGGCCTGCTGACGTTTACCCCGGGCTGTGCTGAAGTTGGAGGTGAAGGTGTGTGGCTGACTGGATGAGCTGGTGGAAGCAGAGGAGGAGGAAGCCGAGCAGGAGGAGGAGGCTACAGGAGGCAAAGAATGATGCCCTGTGATCCTTGGCGGCGGAAGGACGTGCGCCAAGGAACTCTCCGCCTGCGACCCAGCCGCTCTACATTTACCCAGTGTGCAGTTAGGGAGTTAGGGAGATATAGCGTCCATGGCCGTGCTTACTGGTCCACGTATCTGTGGTTAGGTGGACCTTGCCACAGATGGCGTTGCGCAGTGCACACTTGATTTTATCGGATACTTGGTTGTGCAGGGAAGGCACGGCTGTCTTGGAGAAGTAGTGGCGGCTGGGAACAACATACTGTGGGACAGCCATGTACATCAGCTGTTTGAAGCTGTCTGTGTCAACCAGCCTGAATGACAGCATTTCAAAGGCCAGTAGGCTTAGAAATGCTGGCATTCAGGCCCAGGGCTCGAGGGTGGCTAGATGGGAATTTATGCTTTCTCTACAAGGTTTGTGAGATGGAGAGCTGAACGCTGCAGTGTGACATGGTGGAGATGCTTGGTGACGCAGGTGGTGTTGTCGGTGGCACATCCTCTGTTTGGTGGGTGGCAGGTGCCAACATTCCTCCCGAGGCGGATGAAGAGGCCAAGGCAGCAGCAGAAGAGGGAGCAGGGGGAGCCAGAATGAGTTCCTTGCTTTTAAGGTGTTTACTCCACTGCAGTTCATGCTTTGCATGTAGATGCCTGGTTATGCAGGTTGTGCTAAGGTTCAGAACGTTAATGCCTCGCTTCAGGCTCTGATGGTACAGCTTGCAAATCACTCGGGTCTTGTCGTCAGCACATTGTTTAAAGAAGTGCCATGCCAGGGAACTCCTTGAAGCTGCCTTTGGGGTGCTCGGTCCCTGGTGGCGGTGGCAAGTAGCAGGCGAACTCTCTTGGAGGCGGCTGTTCTGCTTTTGCCCCCTGCTCTATCTTTTGCTACGCTGTTGGCTCGGTCTCACCACTGCTTCTTCCTCTGAACTATGAAAGTCAGTGGCACGACCTTCATTCCATGTGGGGTCTAGGACCTCATCGTCCCCTGCATCGTCTTCCACACAGTCTTCCTCCCTGACCTCCTGTTCGGTCTGCACACTGCAGAAAGACGCAGCAGTTGCCACCTGTGTTTCGTCATCATCAGAGACGTGCGGTCTCCGATGAGGTGGTATTCCCATGTCCTCATCATCAGGAAACATCAGTGGTTGTGCATCAGTACATTCTATGTCTTCCACCACTGGGGAAGGGCTAGGTGGATTCCCTTGGGAAACCCTGCCAGCAGAGTCTTCAAACAGCATAAGAGACTGCTGCATAACTTGAGGCTCAGACAGTTTCCCTGATATGCATGGGGGTGATGTGACAGACTGATGGGCTTGGTTTTCAGGTGCCACCTGTGCGCTTTCTGCAGAAGACTGGGTGGGAGATTATGTTGTGAACATGCTGGATCCACTGTCGGCCACCCAATTGACTAGCGCCTGTACCTGCTCAGGCCTTACCATCCTTAGAACGGCATTGGGCCCCACCAAATATCGCTGTAAATTGTGGCGGGTACTGGAACCTAAGGTAGTTGGTTCACTAGGACGTGTGGCTGTGGCAGAACGGCCACGTCCTCTCCCAGCACAAGAGGGTACACTAACACCACCACGACCGCGTCCGCGTCCCTTACTAGATGTTTTCCTCCATTGTTACCGTTCACCAAGCACCACAATAAGAAAAAAAATATTTGGCCCAATGTATTAATTTCAAATTCAGGCCTTTTTTTACAGGCACCTAACACTATCTGCCTATTTATTTATGTAGCGTATTACACTAATCCAGGCACAGCAGTAACCACTGATTTAGGGGAATATCTCTTTTAGGGCTAGTATTTAGGCCCTGGATGAAAGGTATCCTTTTATGGACAGATATACAATTGGCCTGCAACAGCTCGAACACCAGATTCAGGGTATTGCTATTTTGGCAATTGAATTTAACCCCAGAACAAAATATATGTTTTGGCTGATACAATGAAACTTGGCCTGCAACAGCTGGGACACCAGATTCAGGGTATTGCTATTTTGGCAATTGAATTTAACCCCAGAACAAAATATATGTTTTGGCGGATACAATGAAACTTGGCCTGCAACAGCTGGGACACCAGATTCAGGGTATTGCTATTTTGGCAATTGAATTTCACCCCAGAACAAAATATATGTTTTTGCGGACACTATGAATCTTGGCCTGCAACAGCTGGGACACCAGATTCAGGGTATTGCTATTTTGGCAATTGAATTTCACCCCAGAACAAAATATATGTTTTGGCGGACACTATTATACTTTGCCAGCCACAGCTAAAACCACTGATTTATGGTATTGCTATTTTGGCAATTGAATTTCACCCCAGAACAAAATATATGTTTTGGCGGACGCTATTATACTTTGCCAGCCACAGCTGAAACCACTGATTTATGGTATTGCTATTTTGGCAATTGAATTTCACCCCAGAACAAAATATATAATTTGCAGGAAACTATGAAACTTGGCCAGCCACAGCTGAAACCACTGATTTATGGTATTGCTATTTTGGCAATTGAATTTCACCCCAGAACAAAATATATGTTTTTGCGGACACTATGAATCTTGGCCTGCAACAGCTGGGACACCAGATTCAGGGTATTGCTATTTTGGCAATTGAATTTCACCCCACAACAAAATATATGTTTTTGCAAACACTATGAATCTTGGCCTGCAACAGCTGGTACACCAGATTCAGGGTATTGCTATTTTGGCAATTGAATTTCACCCCAGAGCAAAATATATGTTTTTGCGGACACTATGAATCTTGGCCAGCCACAGCTGGGACACCAGATTCAGGGTATTGCTATTTTGGCAATTGAATTTTACCCCAGAACAAATTATATGTTTTTGCGGACACTATGAATCTTGGCCTGCAACAGCTGGGACACCAGATTCAGGGTATTGCTATTTTGGCAATGGAATTTCACCCCAGAACAAAATATCTGTTTTGGCGGACACTATTATACTTTGCCAGCCACAGCTGAAACCACTGATTTATGGTATTGCTATTTTGGCAATTAAATTTCACCCCAGAACAAAATATATGTTTTGACGGACACTATGAATCTTGGCCTGCAACAGCTGGGACACCAGATTCAGGGTATTGCTATTTTGGCAATTGAATTTCACCCCAGAACAAAATATATGTTTTTACGGACACTATGAATCTTGGCCAGCCACAGCTGGGACACCAGATTCAGGGTATTGCTATTTTGGCAATTGAATTTTACCCCAGAACAAATTATATGTTTTTACGGACACTATGAATCTTGGCCTGCAACAGCTGGGACACCAGATTCAGGGTATTGCTATTTTGGCAATGGAATTTCACCCCAGAACAAAATATATGTTTTGGCGGACACTATTATACTTTGCCAGCCACAGCTGAAACCACTGATTTATGGTATTGCTATTTTGGCAATTAAATTTCACCCCAGAACAAAATATATGTTTTGGCGGACACTATGAATCTTGGCCTGCAACAGCTGGGACACCAGATTCAGGGTATTGCTATTTTGGCAATTGAATTTCACCCCAGAACAAAATATATGTTTTGGTGGACACTATGAATCTTGGCCTTCAACAGCTGGGACACCAGATTCAGGGTATTGCTAATTTTGGCAATTGAATTTCACCCCAGAACAAAATATATGTTTTTATGGACACTATGAATCTTGGCCTGCAACAGCTGGGACACCAGATTCAGGGTTTTGCTATTTTGACAATTGAATTTCACCCCAGAACAAAATATATAATTTGCAGGACACTATGAAACTTGGCCAGCCACAGCTGAAACCACTGATTTATGGTATTGCTATTTTGGCAATTGAATTTCACCCCAGAACAAAATATATGTTTTTGCGGACACTATGAATCTTGGCCTGCAACAGCTGGGACACCAGATTCAGGGTATTGCTATTTTGGCAATTGAATTTCACCCCAGAACAAAATATATGTTTTGGCGGACACTATTATACTTTGCCAACCACAGCTGAAACCACTGATTTATGGTTTTGCTATTTTGGCAATTGAATTTCACCCCAGAACAAAATATATGTTTTTGCGGACACTATGAATCTTGGCCTGCAACAGCTGGGACACCAGATTCAGGGTTTTGCTATTTTGGCAATTGAATTTCACCCCAGAACAAAATATATAATTTGCAGGACACTATGAAACTTGGCCAGCCACAGCTGAAACCACTGATTTATGGTATTGCTATTTTGGCAATTGAATTTCACCCCAGAACAAAATATATGTTTTGACGGACACTATGAATCTTGGCCAGCCACAGCTGGGACACCAGATTCAGGGTATTGCTATTTTGGCAATTGAATTTTACCCCAGAACAAATTATATGTTTTTGCGGACACTATGAATCTTGGCCTGCAACAGCTGGGACACCAGATTCAGGGTATTGCTATTTTGGCAATGGAATTTCACCCCAGAACAAAATATCTGTTTTGGCGGACACTATTATACTTTGCCAGCCACAGCTGAAACCACTGATTTATGGTATTGCTATTTTGGCAATTAAATTTCACCCCAGAACAAAATATATGTTTTGGCGGACACTATGAATCTTGGCCTGCAACAGCTGGGACACCAGATTCAGGGTATTGCTATTTTGGCAATTGAATTTCACCCCAGAACAAAATATATGTTTTTGCGGACACTATGAATCTTGGCCAGCCACAGCTGGGACACCAGATTCAGGGTATTGCTATTTTGGCAATTGAATTTTACCCCAGAACAAATTATATGTTTTTGCGGACACTATGAATCTTGGCCTGCAACAGCTGGGACACCAGATTCAGGGTATTGCTATTTTGGCAATGGAATTTCACCCCAGAACAAAATATATGTTTTGGCGGACACTATTATACTTTGCCAGCCACAGCTGAAACCACTGATTTATGGTATTGCTATTTTGGCAATTAAATTTCACCCCAGAACAAAATATATGTTTTGGCGGACACTATGAATCTTGGCCTGCAACAGCTGGGACACCAGATTCAGGGTATTGCTATTTTGGCAATTGAATTTCACCCCAGAGCAAAATATATGTTTTGGTGGACACTATGAATCTTGGCCTGCAACAGCTGGGACACCAGATTCAGGGTATTGCTAATTTTGGCAATTGAATTTCACCCCAGAACAAAATATATGTTTTTGCGGACACTATGAATCTTGGCCTGCAACAGCTGGGACACCAGATTCAGGGTTTTGCTATTTTGACAATTGAATTTCACCCCAAAACAAAATATATAATTTGCAGGACACTATGAAACTTGGCCAGCCACAGCTGAAACCACTGATTTATGGTATTGCTATTTTGGCAATTGAATTTCACCCCAGAACAAAATATATGTTTTTGCGGACACTATGAATCTTGGCCTGCAACAGCTGGGACACCAGATTCAGGGTATTGCTATTTTGGCAATTGAATTTCACCCCAGAACAAAATATATGTTTTGGCGGACACTATTATACTTTGCCAACCACAGCTGAAACCACTGATTTATGGTTTTGCTATTTTGGCAATTGAATTTCACCCCAGAACAAAATATATGTTTTTGCGGACACTATGAATCTTGGCCTGCAACAGCTGGGACACCAGATTCAGGGTTTTGCTATTTTGGCAATTGAATTTCACCCCAGAACAAAATATATAATTTGCAGGACACTATGAAACTTGGCCAGCCACAGCTGAAACCACTGATTTATGGTATTGCTATTTTGGCAATTGAATTTCACCCCAGAACAAAATATATGTTTTTACGGACACTATGAATCTTGGCCTGCAACAGCTGGGACACCAGATTCAGGGTATTGCTATTTTGGCAATTGAATTTCACCCCAGAACAAAATATATGTTTTGGCGGACACTATTATACTTTGCCTGCCACAGCTGAAAACCACTGATTTATGGTATTGCTATTTTGGCAATTGAATTTCACCCCAGAACAAAATATATGTTTTGGCGGACACTATTATACTTTGCCAGCCACAGCTGAAACCACTGATTTATGGTATTGCTATTTTGGCAATTGAATTTCACCCCAGAACAAAATATATGTTTTGGCGGACACTATGAATCTTGGCCTGCAAACAGCTGGGACACCAGATTCAGGGTATTGCTATTTTGGCAATTGAATTTCACCCCAGAACAAAATATATGTTTTGGCGGACACTATAATTCTTCGCCTGCAACAGCTGGGATACCAGATTCAGGGTATTGCTATTTTGGCAATTGAATTTCACCCCAGAACAAAATATATGTTTTGGCGGACACTAATATACTTTGCCAGCCACAGCTGAAACCACTGATTTATGGTATTGCTATTCTGGCAATTGAATTTCACCCCAAAACAAAATAAATGTTTTGGCGGACACTATGAATCTTGGCCTGCAACAGCTGGGACACCAGATTCAGGGTATTGCTATTTTGGCAATTGAATTTCACCCCAGAACAAAATATATGTTTTTACGGACACTATGAATCTTGGCCTGCAACAGCTGGGACACCAGATTCAGGGTATTGTTATTTTGGCAATTGAATTTCACCCCAGAACAAAATATATGTTTTGGCGGACACTATTATACTTTGCCAGCCACAGCTGAAACCACTGATTTATGGTATTGCTATTTTGGCAATTGAATATCACCCCAGAACAAAATATATGTTTTGGCGGACACTATGAATCTTGGCCTGCAACAGCTGGGACACCAGATTCAGGGTATTGCTATTTTGGCAATTGAATTTCACCCCAGAACAAAATATATGTTTTTGCGGACACTATGAATCTTGGCCTGCAACAGCTGGGACACCAGATTCAGGGTATTGCTATTTTGGCAATTGAATTTCACCCCAGAACAAAATATATGTTTTGGCGGACACTATTATACTTTGCCAGCCACAGCTAAAACCACTGATTTATGGTATTGCTATTTTGGCAATTGAATTTCACCCCAGAACAAAATATATGTTTTGGCGGACACTATTATACTTTGCCAGCCACAGCTGAAACCACTGATTTATGGTATTGCTATTTTGGCAATTGAATTTCACCCCAGAACAAAATATATGTTTTTGCGGACACTATGAATCTTGGCCTGCAACAGCTGGGACACCAGATTCAGGGTATTGCTATTTTGGCAATTGAATTTCACCCCAGAACAAAATATATGTTTTAGCGGACACTATTATACTTTGCCTGCCACAGCTGAAACCACTGATTTATGGTATTGCTATTTTGGCAATTGAATTTCACCCCAGAACAAAATATATGTTTTGGCGGACACTATTATACTTTGCCAGCCACAGCTGAAACCACTGATTTATGGTATTGCTATTTTGGCAATTGAATTTCACCCCAGAACAAAATATATGTTTTGGCGGACACTATGAATCTTGGCCTGCAACAGCTGGGACACCAGATTCAGGGTATTGCTATTTTGGCAATTGAATTTCACCCCAGAACAAAATATATGTTTTGGCGGACACTATAATTCTTCGCCTGCAACAGCTGGGATACCAGATTCAGGGTATTGCTATTTTGGCAATTGAATTTCACCCCAGAACAAAATATATGTTTTGGCGGACACTAATATACTTTGCCAGCCACAGCTGAAACCACTGATTTATGGTATTGCTATTCTGGCAATTGAATTTCACCCCAAAACAAAATAAATGTTTTGACGGACACTATGAATCTTGGCCTGCAACAGCTGGGACACCAGATTCAGGGTATTGCTATTTTGGCAATTGAATTTCACCCCAGAAGAAAATATATGTTTTTATGGACACTATGAATCTTGGCCTGCAACAGCTGGGACACCAGATTCAGGGTATTGTTATTTTGGCAATTGAATTTCACCCCAGAACAAAATATATGTTTTGGCGGACACTATTATACTTTTGCCAGCCACAGCTGAAACCACTGATTTATGGTATTGCTATTTTGGCAATTGAATATCACCCCAGAACAAAATATATGTTTTGGCGGACACTATGAATCTTGGCCTGCAACAGCTGGGACACCAGATTCAGGGTATTGCTATTTTGGCAATTGAATTTCACCCCAGAACAAAATATATGTTTTTACGGACACTATGAATCTTGGCCTGCAACAGCTGGGACACCAGATTCAGGGTATTGCTATTTTGGCAATTGAATTTCACCCCAGAACAAAATATATGTTTTGGCGGACACTATTATACTTTGCCAGCCACAGCTAAAACCACTGATTTATGGTATTGCTATTTTGGCAATTGAATTTCACCCCAGAACAAAATATATGTTTTGGCGGACACTATTATACTTTGCCAGCCACAGCTGAAACCACTGATTTATGGTATTGCTATTTTGGCAATTGAATTTCACCCCAGAACAAAATATATGTTTTGGCGGACACTATGAATCTTGGCCTGCAACAGCTGGGACACCAGATTCAGGGTATTGCTATTTTGGCAATTGAATTTCACCCCAGAACAAAATATATGTTTTGGCGGACACTATAATTCTTCGCCTGCAACAGCTGGGATACCAGATTCAGGGTATTGCTATTTTGGCAATTGAATTTCACCCCAGAACAAAATATATGTTTTGGCGGACACTATTATACTTTGCCAGCCACAGCTGAAACCACTGATTTATGGTATTGCTATTTTGGCAATTGAATTTCACCCCAGAACAAAATATATGTTTTGGCGGACACTATGAATCTTGGCCTGCAACAGCTGGGACACCAGATTCAGGGTATTGCTATTTTGGCAATTGAATTTCACCCCAGAACAAAATATATGTTTTGGCGGACACTATTATACTTTGCCAGCCACAGCTTAAACCACTGATTTATGGTATTGCTATTTTGGCAATTGAATGTCACCCCAAAACAAAATAAATGTTTTGGCGGACACTATGAATCTTGTCCTGCAACAGCTGGGACACCAGATTCAGGGTATTGCTATTTTGGCAATTGAATTTCACCCCAGAACAAAATATATGTTTTGGCGGACACTATTATACTTTGCCAACACAGCTGAAACCACTGATTTATGGTATTGCTATTTTGGCAATTGAATTTCACCCCAGAACAAAATATATGTTTTGGCGGACACTATTATACTTTGCCAGCCACAGCTGAAACCACTGATTTATGGTATTGCTATTTTGGCAATTGAATATCACCCCAGAACAAAATATATGTTTTGGCGGACACTATGAATCTTGGCCTGCAACAGCTGGGACATCAGATTCAGGGTATTGCTATTTTGGCAATTGAATTTCACCCCAGAACAAAATATATGTTTTTGCGGACACTATGAATCTTGGCCTGCAACAGCTGGGACACCAGATTCAGATTATTGCTATTTTGGCAAATGAATTTCACCCCAGAACAAAATATATGTTTTGGCGGACACTATTATACTTTGCCAGCCACAGCTGAAACCACTGATTTATGGTATTGCTATTTTGGCAATTGAATTTCACCACATAAAATAATCTATCCTTTGCCAGACAGCAGACAGTATTATACTTGGCTAGCCAAAGCTGGAACACCAGATTTAGGGGATTGGTATTTGGGCAATTGTATTTAACCCCTTAATAAAATATAGAAATTGCTATCCTGAGTTTCTAGGGGTGACAATTAGCACAGCCAAGCCCCTGATGTAGGATATAGTAAAAAAAAAACTAGTATTGATGGATTGATGGACTTGGTGGCAGCTTGTTCTGGTGCACCAAAAGTCACAAAATGGCCGCCGATCACCCCAGAAAATAAGTGACAGAAAAACGCTCTGTGCAGCCTTAAAAACCAGTGAGCAAGTAACTAGCAGAAGTTCAATCATTCACAGCTGTAGATCGATCCGTTCATTAGGTGCTGTTGCTGACTTTTCCCTGCCTAATCTCGCCCTCACAGAAGCTGCGTCCTCTCCCTAAACTAATCAGAGCAGTGTGACGTGCTGTGCAACGTGACTCCAGCTTAAATAGAGGCTGGGTCACATGCTGCACTTGGCCAATCACAGCCATGCCATTAGTAGGCATGGCTGTGATGGGCTCTGAGGGCAAGAATTAAACGCTAGCTGATTGGCTGCCGTGCAGCCCTTCAGAAAGCGGGAAGTAATTGCCGAACAACGAACACGATTCCGTACTTTTCTGAAAATGTACGAGTTCGGGTCCGTGTCCCGGACACCCCAAAATTAGGTACGAACCCGAACTTTGCTCGAACTGTTCGCTCAACACTACCTACAGGTGAGCGGACGGTATAAAGCATTGGAGTGAGGGTCTGAAGCCTAGTGAACCCAATAAAACTTTGCATTGATGGCCTACAGGTTAGTAGACGGTATAAAGCTTTGGAGGTGAGGTCCTGAATCCAAGTGAACCCCATAAAACATTGCAGTGATGGGCTACCTGTGAGCAGATGGTATAAAGCATTGGAGGTGAGGGCCTGAAACCTAGGGAAACCTAGGTCTGCAGGTGAGCAGACCTCATAAAGCATTGGAGGTCAGGGTATGAAGCCTAGTGAACCCCAAAAATTTTTGCAGGGATAGTCTACAGGTGAGCAGCCGGTATAAATCATTGGAGGAGAGGTCCTGAAGCCTAGCGAACCCTATAAAACATTGCAGTGATTGCTTACAGGTGAGCAGACCTTATAAAGCATTGGAGATGTGGGTCTTAAGTGTAGCGGCCACTATAAATCTTTGCAGTGATGGCCGACAGGTGAAGAGGCGGCATAAAGCTTTGGAGATAAGGTCCTGAAGCCTAGAGAACCCCATAAAACATTGCAGTGATGGCCTACAGGTGAGCAGATGGTATAAAGCTTTGGAGGTGAGGGACTGAAACCTAGTGAGCCCTTAAAACATTGCAGTGATGGCCTACAGGTGAGCAGACGGTATAAGACATTGGAGGTGAGAGCCTGAATCCTAGTGAACTCCATAAAACATTGCAGTGATGGCCTACAGGTGAGCAGACCTTATAAAGCATTGGAAGTGAGGGCCTGAAGCCTAGTGAACTCCATAAAACTTGGCAGTGATGGCCTACAGATAAGCAGTTCTTATAAAGCATGGGAGGTGAGGGCCTGAAGCCGAGCAAACCCCATAACATATTGCAGTGATGGCCTACAGGTGAGCAGACGTTATAAAGCAGTGGAGATGAGGGACTGAACCCTAGCGAACCCCATAAAACTTTGCAGTGATGGCCTACAGGTGAGCAGACGGTATAAAGCATTGGAGGTGAGAGCCTGAAGCCTAGTGAACCCCATAAAACTTTGAAGTGATGGCCTGTAAGTGACCAGATGGGATAAAGCATTGGAGGTCAGGGCCTGAAGCCTATTGAACCCCATAAAACATTGCAGTGATGGCCTACAGTTGAGCAGACGGTAAAAAGCATTGGAGGTGAGGGCCTGAAGCCTAGCGAACCCCATAAAACTTTGCAGTGATGGCCTGCAGGTGAGCAGATGGTATAAAGTATTGCAGGTGAGTGACTGAAGTATAGTGAACCCCATAAAACATTGCAGTGATGGCCTACTTCTGAGCAGTCCGGAAAAGGCATTGGAGGTGAGGGCCTGAAGCCTAGTGAACTCCATAAAACATTGCAGTGATTGCTTACAGGTGAGCAGACCTTATAAAGCATTGGAGATGTGGGTCTTAAGTGTAGCGGCCACTATAAATCTTTGCAGTGATGGCCGACAGGTGAAGAGGCGGCATAAAGCTTTGGAGATAAGGTCCTGAAGCCTAGAGAACCCCATAAAACATTGCAGTGATGGCCTACAGGTGAGCAGATGGTATAAAGCTTTGGAGGTGAGGGACTGAAACCTAGTGAGCCCTTAAAACATTGCAGTGATGGCCTACAGGTGAGCAGACGGTATAAGACATTGGAGGTGAGAGCCTGAATCCTAGTGAACTCCATAAAACATTGCAGTGATGGCCTACAGGTGAGCAGACCTTATAAAGCATTGGAAGTGAGGGCCTGAAGCCTAGTGAACTCCATAAAACTTGGCAGTGATGGCCTACAGATAAGCAGTTCTTATAAAGCATGGGAGGTGAGGGCCTGAAGCCGAGCAAACCCCATAACATATTGCAGTGATGGCCTACAGGTGAGCAGACGTTATAAAGCAGTGGAGATGAGGGACTGAACCCTAGCGAACCCCATAAAACTTTGCAGTGATGGCCTACAGGTGAGCAGACGGTATAAAGCATTGGAGGTGAGAGCCTGAAGCCTAGTGAACCCCATAAAACTTTGAAGTGATGGCCTGTAAGTGACCAGATGGGATAAAGCATTGGAGGTCAGGGCCTGAAGCCTATTGAACCCCATAAAACATTGCAGTGATGGCCTACAGTTGAGCAGACGGTAAAAAGCATTGGAGGTGAGGGCCTGAAGCCTAGCGAACCCCATAAAACTTTGCAGTGATGGCCTGCAGGTGAGCAGATGGTATAAAGTATTGCAGGTGAGTGACTGAAGTATAGTGAACCCCATAAAACATTGCAGTGATGGCCTACTTCTGAGCAGTCCGGAAAAGGCATTGGAGGTGAGGGCCTGAAGCCTAGTGAACTCCATAAAACATTGCAGTGATGGCCTGCAGGTGAGCAGATGGTATAGATATAAAGCATTGGAGGTGAGTGACTGAAGTATAGTGAACCCCATAAAACATTGCAGTGATGGCCTACTGGTGAGCAGTCCTGCTAAAGCATTGGAGGTGAGGTCCGGAAGCCTAATAAGCTCCATAAAACTTGGGAGTGATGGCCTACAGGTGAGCAGTCCTTATAAAGCATTGGAGGTGAGGGACTGAAGCCTAGTGAACACCCTAAAACATTGGAGTGATTTGCTACAGGTGAGCAGTCCTTATATAGCATTGGAGGTGAGGGCCTGAAGCCTAGTGAACTCCCTAAAACTTGGCAGTGATGGCCTACAGATGAGCAGTGCTTATAAATCATTGGAGGTGAGGGCCTGAAGCCTAGTGAACTCCATAAAACTTGGCAGTGATGGCCTGCAGGTGAGCAGTCCTTATAAAGCATTGGAGGTGAGGGCCTCAAGTCTAGCGAAACCTCTAAAATATTGCAGTGATGGCCTACAGGTGAGCAAATGGTATAAAGCATTGGAGGTGAGAGCCTGAATTCTAGCGAACCCCATTAAACTTTGAAGTGATGGCCTGCAGGTGAGCAGATGGTATAAAGCATTGGAGGTGAGGGCCTGAAGCCTAGTGAACCCCATAAAACATTGCAGTGATGGCCTAAAGGTGAGCAGACGGTATATAGCATTGGAGGTGAGGGCCTGAAACCTAGCAAACCCCATAAAACTTTGCAGTGATGGCCTGCAGGTGAGCAGATGGTATAAAGCATTGGAGGTGAGGGCCTGAAGTCTAGTGAACCACATAAAACATTGCAGTGATGGGCTACTGGTGAGCAGTCCTGATAAAGCATTGGAGGTGAGGGCCTGAAGTCTAGTGAACTCCATAAAACTTGGTAGTGATGGCCTACAGGTGAGCAGTCCTTATAAAGCATTGGAGGTGAGGGCCTGAAGCCTAGTGACCTCCACAAAACTTGGCAGTGATGGCCTCCAGGTGAGCAGTCCTTATAAAGCATTGAAGGTGAGGGCCTGAAGCCTAGAGAACACTATAAAATATTGCAGCGATGGCCTACAGTTGAGCAGACCATATAAAGCATTGGAGGTGAGTACCTGAAGCCTTGCGAATCCCATAAAACATTGCAGTGATGGCCGTCAGGTGAGCAGACCTTATAAAGCATTGGAGGTGAGGGCCTGAAGCCTAGTAATATCCATAAAACATTGCAGTGATGGCCTACAGGTGAGCAGACGGTATAACGCATTGGAGGTGAGAGCCTGAAGCCTAGTGAACCCCATAAAACTTTGAAGTGATGGCCTGTAGGTGAGCAGATGGTATAAAGCATTGGAGATGAGAGCCTGAAGCCTAGTGAACCCCATAAAACATTGCAGTGATGGCCTACAGGTAAGCAGATGGTATAAAGAATTGGAGGTGAGGTCCTGATGCGTAGTGAACCCCATAAAACATTGCAGTAATGGGCTACTGGTAAGCAGTCCTGATAAAGCATTGGAGGTGAGGGCCTGAAGCCTAGTGACCTCAACAAAACTTGGCAGTGATGGCCTACAGGTGAGCAGTCCTTATAAAGCATTGGAGGTGAGGGACAAAAGCCTAGTGAACCCCCTAAAACATTGCAGTGATGGGATACAGGAGAACAGACCTTATAAAGCATTGGAGGTGAGGGACTGAAGCCTAGCGAACCCCATAAAATATTTCAGTGATGAACTACAGGTGAGCAGAACTTATAAAGCAGTGGAGGTAAGGGCCAGTAGCCTAGCGAACCCCATAAAACTTTGCAGTGATGGCCTACAGGTTAGCAGACCTTATAAAGCATTGGAGGTGAGGGTCTGAAGCCTAGCGAACCCCATAAAACATTGCAGTGATGGCCTACGGGTGAGCAGAAGGTATAAAGCTTTGGAGGTGAAGGCCTGAAGCCTAGTGAACCCCATAAAATTTTGCAGTGATGGCCTACAGTTGAGCAGATGGTATAAAGTATTGCAGGTGAGTGCCTGAAGTCTAGTGACCTCCACAAAACTTGGCATCGATGGCCTACAGGTGAGCAGTCCTTATAAAGCATTGGAGGTGAGGGCCTGAAGCCTGGCAAACTCCACAAAACATTGCAGTGATGGCCTCCAGGTGAGCAGACAGTATAAAGCATTGGAGGTGAGGACATGAAGCCTAGTGAACCCTTAAAGCATTGCAGTGATGGCCTATATGTGTGCAGACGGTATAAAGCATTGGACGTGAACGCCCGAAGCCTAGTGAACACGATAAAACATTGCAGTAATGGCCTACAGGTAAGGATATGGTGTAAAGCATTGGAAGTGAGGGACTGAAGCCTAGCGAACCACATAAAACTTTGCAGTGATGGACTACAGGTGAGCAGTCCTTATAAAGCATTGGTGGTGAGGGACTAAAGCCTAGCGAACCCCATAAAACATTGTAGTGATGGGCTACAGGAGAACAGACCTTATAAAGCATTGGAGGTGAGTGACTGAAGCCTAGCGAACCCCATAAAATATTTCAGTGATGAACTACAGGTGAGCAGAACTTATAAAGCAGTGGAGGTAAGGGCCTGTAGCCTAGCGAACCCCATAAAACTTTGCAGTGATGGCCTACAGGTTAGCAGACCTTATAAAACATTGGAGGTGAGGGTCTGAAGCCTAGCGAACCCCATAAAACATTGCAGTGATGGCCTACGGGTGAGCAGACGGTATAAAGCTTTGGAGGTGAAGGCCTGAAGCCTAGTGAACCCCATAAAACTTTGCAGTGATGGCCTACAGTTGAGCAGATGGTATAAAGTATTGCAGGTGAGGGCCTGAAGTCTAGTGACCTCCACAAAACTTGGCAGTGAAGGCCTACAGGTGAGCAGTCCTTATCAAGCATTGGAGGTGAGGGCCTGAAGCCTGGTAAACTCCACAAAACATTGCAGTGATGGCCTACAGGTGAGCAGACGGTATAAAGCATTGGAGGTGAGGACATGAAGCCTAGTGAACCCTTAAAACATTGCAGTGATGGCCTATATGTGAGCAGACGGTATAAAGCATTGGACGTGAGCGCCCGAAGCCTAGTGAACACGATAAAACATTGCAGTAATGGCCTACAGGTAAGGATATAGTGTAAAGCATTGGAAGTGAGGGACTGAAGCCTAGCAAACCACATAAAACTTTGCAGTGATGGCGTACAGATGAGTAGACGGTATAAAGCATTGGAGGTGAGGTCCTGAAGCTTAGTGAACCCCATAAAACATTGCAGTGATGGCCTACAGGTGAGCAGACGGTATAAAGCATTGGAGGTGAGGGCCTGAAGCCTGGTGAAATCCACAAAATATTGCAGTGATGGCCTACAGGTGAGCAGACGGTATAAAGCATTGGAGTTGAGGACACGAAGCCTAGTGAACCCCATAAAACATTGCAGAGATGGCCTACAGGTGAGCAGATCTTATATAGCATTGGAGGTGAGGGCCTGAAGCCTAGCGAACCCCATAAAACATTGCAGTGATGGCCTACAGGTGAGCAGACCTTATAAAGCATAGGATGTGAGGGCATGAAGCCTGATGAACCCCATAAAACTTTGCAGTGATGGCCTACAGGTGAGCAGATCTTATAAAGCATTGGAGGTGAGGGCCTTAAGTTTAGCGAACCCTATAAAACTTTGCAGTGATGGCCTACAAGTGAGCAGACGGTATAAAGCTTTGGAGGTGAGGTCCTAAAGCCTATTGCACCCAATAAAACATTGCAGTGATGGCCTATAGGTGAGCAGACGGTATAGAGCATTGGAAGTGAGTGCCTGAAGCCTGGTGAACTCCATACAATACTGCAGTTATGGCCTCCAGATGTGTAGACAAAATAAAGCATTGGAGGTGGGGTCCTGAAGCCTAGTGAACCCCATAAAACATTGCAGTGATGACCTACAGGCGAGCAGACGGTATAAAGCATTGGAGTTCAGGGACTGAAGCATGGTGAACTCCATAAAACTTTGCAGTGATAGCCTACAAGGGACCAGAACTTATAAAGTATTGGAGGTGAGGGCCTGAAGCGTAGCGAAACCATAAAACTTTGCAGTGATGGCCTTCAGGTGAGCAGACCTTATAAAGCATTGGAGGTGAGTACACGAAGCCTAGAGAACCCCCTTAAACATTGCAGTGATGGTCGACAGTTAAGCAGACCATGAAAAGCATTGGAGGTGAGGGCCTGAAGCCGAGTGAATCCTATTAAACATTGCAGTGACGGCCTACAGGTGATCAGACCTTAAAAAGCATTGGGGGTGAGGGCCTGAAGCCTAGCGAACTCCATAAAACTTAGCAGTGATGGCCTGCAGGTAAACAGATGGTATAAAGCATTGGAGGTGAGAGAGTGAAGCCTATTGATCTCCATAAAACGTTGCAGTGATGGCCTACAGGTGAGCAGTCCTTATAAAGCATTGGAGGTGAGAGCCGAAGTTTAGTGAATTCCCAAAAACTTGGCAGTGATGGCCTACAGGTGAGCAGTCCTTATAAAGCATTGGAAGTGAGGGCTTGAATCCTAATGAACTCAATAAAACATTTCAGTGATGGCCTACAGGTAAGCAGATGGTATAAAGCATTGGAGGCGAGGGCCTGAAGCCTAGTGAACCCCATAAAACATTGCAAAGATGGCCTACAGGTGAGCAGACGGTATAAAGCATTGGAGGTGAGGGCCTGAAGCCTAGTGAACTCCATAAAACATTGCAGTGATGGCCTACAGGTGAGCAGACCTTATAAAGCATTGAAGGAGAGGGCCTGAAGCCTAGTGAACTCCATAAAACTTAGCAGTAATTGCCTACAATGAGCTGTCCTTATAAAGTATTGGAGGTGATGGCCTGAAGCCTTGTGACCTCCAAAAAACTTGTCAGTGATGGCCTACAGGTGAGCAGTCCTTTTAAAGCATTGGAGGTGAGTGACTGACGCATAGTGAACCCCCTAAAACATTCCAGTGATGGGCTACAGGTGAGCAGTCCTTACATAGCATTGAAGGTGAAGGCCTGAAGCCTAGTGACCTCCAAAAAACTTGGCAGTGATGGCCTATAGGTGAGCAGTTTTATAAAGCATTGAAGGTGAAGGACTGAAGCCTAGTGAACCCGCTAAAACATTGCAGTGATGGGCTACAGGTGAGCAGACCTTAAAAAACATTGGAGGTGAGGGCCTGAAGCCTAGAGAACCCTATAAAATATTGCAGTGATGGCCTACAGTTGAGCAGGCCATATAAAGCATTGGAGTTGAGTACCTGAAGCCCAGCGAATCCCAAAAAACATTGCAGTGATGGCCTACAGGTGAACAGACGGTATAAAGCATTGGAGGTGAGAGCCTGACGCCTAGCGAACCCCATAAAACTTGGCAGTAATTGTCTACAAGGAGCAGTCCTTATAAAGTATTGGAGGTGATGGCATGAAGCCTTGTGACCTCCAAAAAACTTGGCAGTGATGGCATTCAGATGAGCAGTCCATATAAAGCATTGGAGGTGAGGGACTAAAGCCTAGTGAACCCACTAAAACATTGCAGTGATGGGCTACAGGTGAGCAGATGGTATAAAGCATTGGAGGTGAGGGCCTGAAGCCAAGCGAACCCCATAAAATATTGCAGTGATGGCCTACAGGTGAGCAGACCTTATTTAGCAGTGGAGGTGAGGGCCTGAAGCCCAGTGAACCCACTAAAACATTGCAGTGATGGGCTACAGGTGAGCAGACCTTAAAAAGCATTGGAGGTGAGGGCCTGAAGCCAAGAGAACCCTATAAAATATTGCAGCGATGGCCTACAGTTGAGCAGACCATATAAAGCATTGGTGGTGAGAGCCTGAAGCCTAGCGAACCCCATAAAACTTTGCAGTGATGGCCTGCAAGTGCGTAGATGGTATAAAGCATTGGAGATGAGGGCCTGAAGCCTAGTGAACCCCATAAAACTTTGAAGTGATGGCCTGTAGGTGAGCAAGAGTTATAAAGCATTGGAGATGAGGGCCTGAAGACTAGTGAACGCCAAAAAACATTGCAGTGATGGCCTTCAGGTGAGCAGACCTTATTGGAGGTGAGGGCCTGAAGCCTAGTAAACTCCATAAAACATTACAGTGATGGCCTATAGATGAGCAGACCTTATAAAGCATTGGAGGTAAGGGTTTGAAGCCTAGTGAACTCCATAAAACTTTACAGTGATGACCAACAGGTGAGCAGTCCTTATAAAGCATTGGAGGTGAGGTCCGGAAGCCTAGTGACCTCCATTAAAATTGGCAGTGATGGGCTACAGATGAGCAGACCTTCTAAAGCATTGGAAGTAAGGTCCTGAAGCCTAGCGAACCCCATAAAATATTGCAGTGATGGCCTACAGGTGAGCAGACTTATAAAGCATTGGAGGTGAAGGTCTGAAGCCTAGCAAACCCCATAAAACATTGCAGTGATGGCCTACAAGTGAGCAGACGGTATAACGCATTGGAGGTGAGGTCCTGAAGCCTAGTGAACCCCTTAAAACATTGCATTGATGACCTACAGGTGAGCAGACGGTATAACGCATTGGAGGTGAGAGCCTGAAGCCTTGTGAAGCCCATAAAACTTTGAAGTGATGGCCTGTAGGTGAGCAAGAGTTATAAAGCATTGGAGATGAGGGCCTGAAGACTAGTGAACGCCAAAAAACATTGCAGTGATGGCCTTCAGGTGAGCAGACCTTATAAAGCATTGGAGGTGAGGGCCTGAAGCCTAGTAAACTCCATAAAACATTACAGTGATGGCCAATAGATGAGCAGACCTTATAAAGCATTGGAGGTAAGGGTCTGAAGCCTAGTGAACTCCATAAAACTTGACAGTGATGACCAACAGGTGAGCAGTCCTTATAAAGCATTGGAGGGGAGGTCCGGAAGCCTAGTGATCACCATTAAAATTGGCAGTGATGGGCTACAGATGAGCATACCTTCTAAAGCATTGGAAGTAAGGTCCTGAAGCCTAGCGAACCCCATAAAATATTGCAGTGATGGCCTACAGGTGAGCAGACCATATAAAGCATTGGAGGTGAGAGCCTGAAGCCTAGCGAACCCCATAAAACTTTGCAGTGATGGCCTTCAAGTGCGTAGATGGTATAAAGCATTGGAGGTGAGGGCCTGAAGCCTAGTGAACCCCATAAAACTTTGAAGTGATGGCCTGTAGGTTAGCAGATGGTATAAAGCATTGGAGATGACAGCCTGAAGCCTAGTGAACCCGATAAAACATTGCAGTGATGGCCTTCAGGTAAGCAGACCTTATAAAGCTTTTGAGGTGAGGGCCTGAAGCCTAGTAAACTCCATAAAACATTGCAGTGATGGCCTACAGGTGAAAAGACGGTATAACGCATTGGAGGTGAGAGCCTGAAGCCTAGTGAACCCCATAAAACTTTGAAGTGATGGCCTGTAGGTGAGCAAGAGTTATAAAGCATTGGAGATGAGGGCCTGAAGACTAGTGAACGCCAAAAACATTGCAATGATGGCCTTCAGGTGAGCAGACCTTATAAAGCATTGGAGGTGAGGGCCTGAAGCCTAGTAAACTCCATAAAACATTACAGTGATGGCCTATAGATGAGCAGACCTTATAAAGCATTGGAGGTAAGGGTCTGAAGCCTAGTGAACTCCATAAAACTTGACAGTGATGACCAACAGGTGAGCAGTCCTTATAAAGCATTGGAGGTGAGGTCCGGAAGCCTAGTGACCTCCATTAAAATTGGCAGTGATGGGCTACAGATGAGCAGACCTTCTAAAGCATTGGAAGTAAGGTCCTGAAGCCTAGCGAACCCCATAAAATATTGCAGTGATGGCCTACAGGTGAGCAGACTTATAAAGCATTGGAGGTGAGGGCCTGAAGCCTAGCGAACCCCATAAAACATTGCAGTGATGGCCTACAGGTGAGCAGACGGTATAACGCATTGGAGGTGAGGTCCTGAAGCCTAGTGAACCTCATAAAACATTGCAGTGATGGCCTACCATTGAGCAGAAGGTATAAAGCATTGGAGTTGAGGTCCTGAAGCCTAATCAACCTCTTAAAACATTGCAGTGATGACCTACAGGTGAGCAGACGGTGTAAAGCATTGGAGGTGATTGCCTGAAGCCTAGTGAACCCTCTAAAACATTGCAGTGATAGCCTACAGCTGAGCAGACGGTATAAAGCATTGAGAAGTGAGGGCTTGAAGCTGAGTGGCCTGAAGCCTAGTGAACCCCATAAAATATTGCAATGATGGCCTACAGGTGAGCAGACCATATAAAGCATTGGAGGTGAGGGCCTGAAGCCTAGCGAACCCCATAAAACATTGCAAGTGATGGCCTGCAGGTGAGCAGACGGTATAAAGCATTGGAGGTGAGGGCCTGAAGCCTAGTGAACCCCATAAAACTTTGAAGTGATGGCCTGTAGGGTAGCAGATGGTATAAAGCATTGGAGATGAGAGCCTGAAGCCTAGTGAACCCGATAAAACATTGCAGTGATGGCCTTCAGGTAATCAGACCGTATAAAGCTTTTGAGGTGAGGGCCTGAAGCCTAGTAAACTCCATAAAACATTGCAGTGATGGCCTACAGGTGAGCACACGGTATAACGCATTGGAGGTGAGAGCCTGAAGCCTAGTGAACCCCATAAAACTTTGAAGTGATGGCCTGTAGGTGAGCAAGAGTTATAAAGCATTGGAGATGAGGGCCTGAAGACTAGTGAACGCCAAAAAACATTGCAGTGATGGCCTTCAGGTGAGCAGACCTTATAAAGCATTGGAGGTGAGGGCCTGAAGCCTAGTAAACTCCATAAAACATTACAGTGATGTCCTTTAGATGAGCAGACCTTATAAAGCATTGGAGGTAAGGGTCTGAAGCCTAGTGAACTCCATAAAACTTGACAGTGATGACCAACAGGTGAGCAGTCCTTATAAAGCATTGGAGGTGAGGTCCGGAAGCCTAGTGATCTCCATTAAAATTGGCAGTGATGGGCTACAGATGAGCATACCTTCTAAAGCATTGGAAGTAAGGTCCTGAAGCCTAGCGAACCCCATAAAATATTGCAGTGATGGCCTACAGGTGAGCAGACTTATAAAGCATTGGAGGTGAGGGCCTGAAGCCTAGCGAACCCCATAAAACATTGCAGTGATGGCCTACAGGTGAGCAGACGGTATAACGCATTGGAGGTGAGGTCCTGAAGCCTAGTGAACCCCATAAAACATTGTAGTGATGGCCTACCATTGAGCAGAAGGTATAAAGCATTGGAGTTGAGGTCCTGAATCCTAATGAACCCCTTAAAACATTGCATTGATGACCTACAGGTGAGCAGACGGTTTAAAGCATTGGAGGTGATTGCCTGAAGCCTAGTGAACCCTCTAAAACATTGCAGTAATGGCCAACAGGTGAGCAGATTGTATAAAGCATTGGAGGTGAGGGCCTGAAGCCTAGTGAACCCCATAAAATATTGCAATGATGGCCTACAGGTGAGCAGACCATATAAAGCATTGGAGGTGAGGGCCTGAAGCCTAGCGAACCCCATAAAACTTTGCAGTGATGGCCTGCAAGTGCGTAGATGGTATAAAGCATTGGAGGTGAGGGCCTGAAGACTAGTGAACGCCAAAAACATTGCAATGATGGCCTTCAGGTGAGCAGACCTTATAAAGCATTGGAGGTGAGGGCCTGAAGCCTAGTAAACTCCATAAAACATTACAGTGATGGCCTATAGATGAGCAGACCTTATAAAGCATTGGAGGTAAGGGTCTGAAGCCTAGTGAACTCCATTAAACTTGACAGTGATGACCAACAGGTGAGCAGTCCTTATAAAGCATTGGAGGTGAGGTCCGGAAGCCTAGTGACCTCCATTAAAATTGGCAGTGATGGGCTACAGATGAGCAGACCTTCTAAAGCATTGGAAGTAAGGTCCTGAAGCCTAGCGAACCCCATAAAATATTGCAGTGATGGCCTACAGGTGAGCAGACTTATAAAGCATTGGAGGTGAGGGCCTGAAGCCTAGCGAACCCCATAAAACATTGCAGTGATGGCCTACAGGTGAGCAGACGGTATAACGCATTGGAGGTGAGGTCCTGAAGCCTAGTGAACCCCATAAAACATTGCAGTGATGGCCTACCATTGAGCAGAAGGTATAAAGCATTGGAGTTGAGGTCCTGAAGCCTAATGAACCCCTTAAAACATTGCATTGATGACCTACAGGTGAGCAGACGGTGTAAAGCATTGGAGGTGATTGCCTGAAGCCTAGTGAACCCTCTAAAACATTGCAGTGATGGCCTTCAGGTGAGCAGACCATATAAAGCATTGGAGGTGAGAGCCTGAAGCCTAGCGAACCCCATAAAACTTTGCAGTGATGGCCTGCAAGTGCGTAGATGGTATAAAGCATTGGAGTTGAGGGCCTGAAGCCTAGTGAACCCCATAAAACTTTGAAGTGATGGCCTGTAGGTTAGCAGATGGTATAAAGCATTGGAGATGAGAGCCTGAAGCCTAGTGAACCCGATAAAACATTGCAGTGATGGCCTTCAGGTAATCAGACCATATAAAGCTTTTGAGGTGAGGGCCTGAAGCCTAGTAAACTCCATAAAACATTGCAGTGATGGCCTACAGGTGAGCAGACGGTATAACGCATTGGAGGTGAGAGCCTGAAGCCTTGTGAAGCCCATAAAACTTTGAAGTGATGGCCTGTAGGTGAGCAAGAGTTATAAAGCATTGGAGATGAGGGCCTGAAGACTAGTGAACGCCAAAAACATTGCAGTGATGGCCTTCAGGTGAGCAGACCTTATAAAGCATTGGAGGTGAGGGCCTGAAGCCTAGTAAACTCCATAAAACATTACAGTGATGGCCAATAGATGAGCAGACCTTATAAAGCATTGGAGGTAAGGGTCTGAAGCCTAGTGAACTCCATAAAACTTGACAGTGATGACCAACAGGTGAGCAGTCCTTATAAAGCATTGGAGGTGAGGTCCGGAAGCCTAGTGATCACCATTAAAATTGGCAGTGATGGGCTACAGATGAGCATACCTTCTAAAGCATTGGAAGTAAGGTCCTGAAGCCTAGCGAACCCCATAAAATATTGCAGTGATGGCCTACAGGTGAGCAGACCATATAAAGCATTGGAGGTGAGAGCCTGAAGCCTAGCGAACCCCATAAAACTTTGCAGTGATGGCCTGCAAGTGCGTAGATGGTATAAAGCATTGGAGGTGAGGGCCTGAAGCCTAGTGAACCCCATAAAACTTTGAAGTGATGGCCTGTAGGTTAGCAGATGGTATAAAGCATTGGAGATGACAGCCTGAAGCCTAGTGAACCCGATAAAACATTGCAGTGATGGCCTTCAGGTAAGCAGACCTTATAAAGCTTTTGAGGTGAGGGCCTGAAGCCTAGTAAACTCCATAAAACATTGCAGTGATGGCCTACAGGTGAAAAGACGGTATAACGCATTGGAGGTGAGAGCCTGAAGCCTAGTGAACCCCATAAAACTTTGAAGTGATGGCCTGTAGGTGAGCAAGAGTTATAAAGCATTGGAGATGAGGGCCTGAAGACTAGTGAACGCCAAAAAACATTGCAATGATGGCCTTCAGGTGAGCAGACCTTATAAAGCATTGGAGGTGAGGGCCTGAAGCCTAGTAAACTCCATAAAACATTACAGTGATGGCCTATAGATGAGCAGACCTTATAAAGCATTGGAGGTAAGGGTCTGAAGCCTAGTGAACTCCATAAAACTTGACAGTGATGACCAACAGGTGAGCAGTCCTTATAAAGCATTGGAGGTGAGGTCCGGAAGCCTAGTGACCTCCATTAAAATTGGCAGTGATGGGCTACAGATGAGCAGACCTTCTAAAGCATTGGAAGTAAGGTCCTGAAGCCTAGCGAACCCCATAAAATATTGCAGTGATGGCCTACAGGTGAGCAGACTTATAAAGCATTGGAGGTGAGGGCCTGAAGCCTAGCGAACCCCATAAAACATTGCAGTGATGGCCTACAGGTGAGCAGACGGTATAACGCATTGGAGGTGAGGTCCTGAAGCCTAGTGAACCTCATAAAACATTGCAGTGATGGCCTACCATTGAGCAGAAGGTATAAAGCATTGGAGTTGAGGTCCTGAAGCCTAATCAACCTCTTAAAACATTGCATTGATGACCTACAGGTGAGCAGACGGTGTAAAGCATTGGAGGTGATTGCCTGAAGCCTAGTGAACCCTCTAAAACATTGCAGTGATAGCCAACAGCTGAGCAGATGGTATAAAGCATTGGAAGTGAGGGCCTGAAGCCTAGTGAACCCCATAAAATATTGCAATGATGGCCTACAGGTGAGCAGACCATATAAAGCATTGGAGTTGAGGGCCTGAAGCCTAGCGAACCCCATAAAACTTTGCAGTGATGGCCTGCAAGTGCGTAGATGGTATAAAGCATTGGAGGTGAGGGCCTGAAGCCTAGTGAACCCCATAAAACTTTGAAGTGATGGCCTGTAGGGTAGCAGATGGTATAAAGCTTTGGAGATGAGAGCCTGAAGCCTAGTGAACCCGATAAAACATTGCAGTGATGGCCTTCAGGTAATCAGACCGTATAAAGCTTTTGAGGTGAGGGCCTGAAGCCTAGTAAACTCCATAAAACATTGCAGTGATGGCCTACAGGTGAGCACACGGTATAACGCATTGGAGGTGAGAGCCTGAAGCCTAGTGAACCCCATAAAACTTTGAAGTGATGGCCTGTAGGTGAGCAAGAGTTATAAAGCATTGGAGATGAGGGCCTGAAGACTAGTGAACGCCAAAAAACATTGCAGTGATGGCCTTCAGGTGAGCAGACCTTATAAAGCATTGGAGGTGAGGGCCTGAAGCCTAGTAAACTCCATAAAACATTACAGTGATGTCCTATAGATGAGCAGACCTTATAAAGCATTGGAGGTAAGGGTCTGAAGCCTAGTGAACTCCATAAAACTTGACAGTGATGACCAACAGGTGAGCAGTCCTTATAAAGCATTGGAGGTGAGGTCCGGAAGCCTAGTGATCTCCATTAAAATTGGCAGTGATGGGCTACAGATGAGCATACCTTCAAAAGCATTGGAAGTAAGGTCCTGAAGCCTAGCGAACCCCATAAAATATTGCAGTGATGGCCTACAGGTGAGCAGACTTATAAAGCATTGGAGGTGAGGGCCTGAAGCCTAGCGAACCCCATAAAACATTGCAGTGATGGCCTACAGGTGAGCAGACGGTATAACGCATTGGAGGTGAGGTCCTGAAGCCTAGTGAACCCCATAAAACATTGTAGTGATGGCCTACCATTGAGCAGAAGGTATAAAGCATTGGAGTTGAGGTCCTGAAGCCTAATGAACCCCTTAAAACATTGCATTGATGACCTACAGGTGAGCAGACGGTGTAAAGCATTGGAGGTGATTGCCTGAAGCCTAGTGAACCCTCTAAAACATTGCAGTAATGGCCAACAGGTGAGCAGATTGTATAAAGCATTGGAGGTGAGGGCCTGAAGCCTAGTGAACCCCATAAAATATTGCAATGATGGCCTACAGGTGAGCAGACCATATAAAGCATTGGAGGTGAGAGCCTGAAGCCTAGCGAACCCCATAAAACTTTGCAGTGATGGCCTGCAAGTGCGTAGATGGTATAAAGCATTGGAGGTGAGGGCCTGAAGACTAGTGAACGCCAAAAAACATTGCAATGATGGCCTTCAGGTGAGCAGACCTTATAAAGCATTGGAGGTGAGGGCCTGAAGCCTAGTAAACTCCATAAAACATTACAGTGATGGCCTATAGATGAGCAGACCTTATAAAGCATTGGAGGTAAGGGTCTGAAGCCTAGTGAACTCCATTAAACTTGACAGTGATGACCAACAGGTGAGCAGTCCTTATAAAGCATTGGAGGTGAGGTCCGGAAGCCTAGTGACCTCCATTAAAATTGGCAGTGATGGGCTACAGATGAGCAGACCTTCTAAAGCATTGGAAGTAAGGTCCTGAAGCCTAGCGAACCCCATAAAATATTGCAGTGATGGCCTACAGGTGAGCAGACTTATAAAGCATTGGAGGTGAGGGCCTGAAGCCTAGCGAACCCCATAAAACATTGCAGTGATGGCCTACAGGTGAGCAGACGGTATAACGCATTGGAGGTGAGGTCCTGAAGCCTAGTGAACCCCATAAAACATTGCAGTGATGGCCTACCATTGAGCAGAAGGTATAAAGCATTGGAGTTGAGGTCCTGAAGCCTAATGAACCCTTAAAACATTGCATTGATGACCTACAGGTGAGCAGACGGTGTAAAGCATTGGAGGTGATTGCCTGAAGCCTAGTGAACCCTCTAAAACATTGCAGTGATGGCCAACAGGTGAGCAGACCATATAAAGCATTGGAGGTGAGAGCCTGAAGCCTAGCGAACCCCATAAAACTTTGCAGTGATGGCCTGCAAGTGCGTAGATGGTATAAAGCATTGGAGTTGAGGGCCTGAAGCCTAGTGAACCCCATAAAACTTTGAAGTGATGGCCTGTAGGTTAGCAGATGGTATAAAGCATTGGAGATGAGAGCCTGAAGCCTAGTGAACCCGATAAAACATTGCAGTGATGGCCTTCAGGTAATCAGACCATATAAAGCTTTTGAGGTGAGGGCCTGAAGCCTAGTAAACTCCATAAAACATTGCAGTGATGGCCTACAGGTGAGCAGACGGTATAACGCATTGGAGGTGAGAGCCTGAAGCCTTGTGAAGCCCATAAAACTTTGAAGTGATGGCCTGTAGGTGAGCAAGAGTTATAAAGCATTGGAGATGAGGGCCTGAAGACTAGTGAACGCCAAAAAACATTGCAGTGATGGCCTTCAGGTGAGCAGACCTTATAAAGCATTGGAGGTGAGGGCCTGAAGCCTAGTAAACTCCATAAAACATTACAGTGATGGCCAATAGATGAGCAGACCTTATAAAGCATTGGAGGTAAGGGTCTGAAGCCTAGTGAACTCCATAAAACTTGACAGTGATGACCAACAGGTGAGCAGTCCTTATAAAGCATTGGAGGTGAGGTCCGGAAGCCTAGTGATCTCCATTAAAATTGGCAGTGATGGGCTACAGATGAGCATACCTTCTAAAGCATTGGAAGTAAGGTCCTGAAGCCTAGCGAACCCCATAAAATATTGCAGTGATGGCCTACAGGTGAGCAGACTTATAAAGCATTGGAGGTGAGGGCCTGAAGCCTAGCGAACCCCATAAAACATTGCAGTGATGGCCTACAGGTGAGCAGACGGTATAACGCATTGGAGGTGAGGTCCTGAAGCCTAGTGAACCCCATAAAACATTGTAGTGATGGCCTACCATTGAGCAGAAGGTATAAAGCATTGGAGTTGAGGTCCTGAAGCCTAATGAACCCCTTAAAACATTGCATTGATGACCTACAGGTGAGCAGACGGTTTAAAGCATTGGAGGTGATTGCCTGAAGCCTAGTGAACCCTCTAAAACATTGCAGTAATGGCCAACAGGTGAGCAGATTGTATAAAGCATTGGAGGTGAGGGCCTGAAGCCTAGTGAACCCCATAAAATATTGCAATGATGGCCTACAGGTGAGCAGACCATATAAAGCATTGGAGGTGAGAGCCTGAAGCCTAGCGAACCCCATAAAACTTTGCAGTGATGGCCTGCAAGTGCGTAGATGGTATAAAGCATTGGAGATGAGGGCCTTAAGCCTAGTGAACCCCATAAAACTTTGAAGTGATGGCCTGTAGGTTAGCAGATGGTATAAAGCATTGAAGATGACAGCCTGAAGCCTAGTGAACCCGATAAAACATTGCAGTGATGGCCTTCAGGTAAGCAGACCTTATAAAGCTTTTGAGGTGAGGGCCTGAAGCCTAGTAAACTCCATAAAACATTGCAGTGATGGCCTACAGGTGAGAAGACGGTATAACGCATTGGAGGTGAGAGCCTGAAGCCTAGTGAACCCCATAAAACTGTGAAGTGATGGCCTGTAGGTGAGCAATAGTTATAAAGCATTGGAGATGAGGGCCTGAAGACTAGTGAACGCCAAAAAACATTGCAATGATGGCCTACAGGTGAGCAGACCTTATAAAGCATTGGAGGTGAGGGCCTGAAGCCTAGTAAACTCCATAAAACATTACAGTGATGGCCTATAGATGAGCAGACCTTATAAAGCATTGGAGGTAAGGGTCTGAAGCCTAGTGAACTCCATTAAACTTGACAGTGATGACCAACAGGTGAGCAGTCCTTATAAAGCATTGGAGGTGAGGTCCGGAAGCCTAGTGACCTCCATTAAAATTGGCAGTGATGGGCTACAGATGAGCAGACCTTCTAAAGCATTGGAAGTAAGGTCCTGAAGCCTAGCGAACCCCATAAAATATTGCAGTGATGGCCTACAGGTGAGCAGACTTATAAAGCATTGGAGGTGAGGGCCTGAAGCCTAGCGAACCCCATAAAACATTGCAGTGATGGCCTACAGGTGAGCAGACGGTATAACGCATTGGAGGTGAGGTCCTGAAGCCTAGTGAACCCCATAAAACATTGCAGTGATGGCCTACCATTGAGCAGAAGGTATAAAGCATTGGAGTTGAGGTCCTGAAGCCTAATGAACCCCTTAAAACATTGCATTGATGACCTACAGGTGAGCAGACGGTGTAAAGCATTGGAGGTGATTGCCTGAAGTCTAGTGAACCCTCTAAAACATTGCAGTGATGGCCAACAGGTGAGCAGATGGTATAAAGCAATGGAGGTGTGGGCCTGAAGCCTAGTGAACCCCATAAAATATTGCAATGATGGCCTTCAGGTGAGCAGACCATATAAAGCATTGGAGGTGAGAGCCTGAAGCCTAGCGAACCCCATAAAACTTTGCAGTGATGGCCTGCAAGTGCGTAGATGGTATAAAGCATTGGAAGTGAGGGCCTGAAGCCTAGTGAACCCCATAAAACTTTGAAGTGATGGCCTGTAGGTTAGCAGATGGTATAAAGCATTGGAGATGAGAGCCTGAAGCCTAGTGAACCCGATAAAACATTGCAGTGATGGCCTTCAGGTAATCAGACCATATAAAGCTTTTGAGGTGAGGGCCTGAAGCCTAGTAAACTCCATAAAACATTGCAGTGATGGCCTACAGGTGAGCAGACGGTATAACGCATTGGAGGTGAGAGCCTGAAGCCTTGTGAAGCCCATAAAACTTTGAAGTGATGGCCTGTAGGTGAGCAAGAGTTATAAAGCATTGGAGATGAGGGCCTGAAGACTAGTGAACGCCAAAAACATTGCAGTGATGGCCTTCAGGTGAGCAGACCTTATAAAGCATTGGAGGTGAGGGCCTGAAGCCTAGTAAACTCCATAAAACATTACAGTGATGGCCAATAGATGAGCAGACCTTATAAAGCATTGGAGGTAAGGGTCTGAAGCCTAGTGAACTCCATAAAACTTGACAGTGATGACCAACAGGTGAGCAGTCCTTATAAAGCATTGGAGGTGAGGTCCGGAAGCCTAGTGATCTCCATTAAAATTGGCAGTGATGGGCTACAGATGAGCATACCTTCTAAAGCATTGGAAGTAAGGTCCTGAAGCCTAGCGAACCCCATAAAATATTGCAGTGATGGCCTACAGGTGAGCAGACTTATAAAGCATTGGAGGTGAGGGCCTGAAGCCTAGCGAACCCCATAAAACATTGCAGTGATGGCCTACAGGTGAGCAGACGGTATAACGCATTGGAGGTGAGGTCCTGAAGCCTAGTGAACCCCATAAAACATTGTAGTGATGGCCTACCATTGAGCAGAAGGTATAAAGCATTGGAGTTGAGGTCCTGAAGCCTAATGAACCCCTTAAAACATTGCATTGATGACCTACAGGTGAGCAGACGGTGTAAAGCATTGGAGGTGATTGCCTGAAGCCTAGTGAACCCTCTAAAACATTGCAGTGATGGCCAACAGGTGAGCAGATGGTATAAAGCATTGGAGGTGAGGGCCTGAAGCCTAGTGAACCCCATAAAATATTGCAATGATGGCCTACAGGTGAGCAGACCATATAAAGCATTGGAGGTGAGAGCCTGAAGCCTAGCGAACCCCATAAAACTTTGCAGTGATGGCCTGCAAGTGCGTAGATGGTATAAAGCATTGGAGGTGAGGGCCTGAAGCCTAGTGAACCCCATAAAACTTTGCAGTGATGGCCTACAGGTGAGCAGACGGTATAAAGCATTGGAGGTGAGGGCCTGAAGCCTTGTGAACCACAAAAAACATTGCAGTGATGGCCTACAGGTGAGCAGACGGTATAAAGCATTGGAGGTGAGTGCCTGAAGCCTAGTGAACCCCATAAAACTTTGAAGTGATGGCCTACAGGTGAGCGGACGGTATAAAGCATTGGAGGTTAGGGCCTGAAGCCTTGTTAACCCCAAAAAACATTGCAGTGATGGCCTACAGGTGAGCAGATGGTATAAAGCATTGGAGGTGAGGGCCTGAAGCTTGGTGAACTCCATAAAATATTGCAGTGATGGCCTACAGATGAGCAGACGGTATAAAGCATTGAAGGTGAGGGCCTGAAGCTTAGCGAAACCCATAAAACATTGCAGTGATGGCCTACAGGTGAGCAGACCTTATAAAGCATTGGATGTGAGGGCCTGAAGCCTAGCGAGCCCCATAAGTGGAGGCAGTGGTGGGACCCGCAGACGCAGAGTGTGGACCCAGGCATTTTGCCCACTTATTTGGGTGCTTGGATGCCATGTGGTGGATCATACTGGTGGTGGTGAGGTTGCTAGTGTTCACGCCCCGGCTCATTCTGGTATGGCAGAGGTTACAAACTACCACTCTTTTGTCATCGGCGCTTTCCTCAAAAAATCACCATACTGTGGAATACCTACCCCTTGGCAAGGTATATTTATGCATGGGGGTGCTCGGTGTAATGGTTGCTGGCCTGTTTGGTGTGGGCTGACGTTTCCCTTTTGCAACCCAACTGCCTCTTCCAGACTTTTGCGGTGCTACGGGTCCCTCCCCCTTTGTACTACTGTCCTCGCTCGGCTTTTCACCTAACCATGTTGGGTCAGTGACCTCATCGTCCACCACCTCCTCTTCCACTTCCTCACTCTGCTCATCCTCCTGACTTGACCTAACCACCACCTCAGTGATTGACAACTATGTCTGTGTTGTCCTTCTTCGCCCAGCTAAGTTGGACATGAAGCTAGGTAAGGTGGATTTTTATTTTTTTTTTATGGTGCACTGACAGCAGACACAGTTTCATTGCGCCCAGGGCCACGGCCTCTGCTTGCACCATCAGCATCACGCCCAGGCCCAATATTTTACAGTACCCACTGTATTGGCTTGCTGTAATGTACTGGAGACAGAGAAATACAAATTTTTGGCACTATAGTAGGCCACAAATAATGAAATATTTTACAGTACCCACTGTATTGACTTGCTATAGTGTACTGGAGATAGAGAAATACAAACTCTCGGCACTACAATAGGCCACAGATAATTATTTTTTTACAGTACACACTGTATTGCCTTTCTGTAATGTACTTGAGACAGAGAAATACAAATTTTTGGCACTACAGTAGGCCACAGAAAATGAAATATTTTACAGTACACACTGTATTGACTTGCTGTAATGTACTGGAGACAGAGAAATACAAGTTTTCGGCACTACAGTAGGCCACAGATAATGACATTTTTACAGTACACACTGTATTGGCTTGCTGTAATGAACTTAATACAGAAAAATAATGATTTTTGGCACTACACGAGCCCAGAGATAATTATATTTTACAGTACACACTGTATCGCCTTGCTGTAATGTGCTTGAGACAGAGAAATACAAATTTTCGGCACTACTGTAGGCCACAGATAATGAAATATTTTATAGTACCCTCTATATTGACTTGTTATAAGGGACTGGAGACACAGAAATACAAATTTTCGGCACTACTGTAGGCCACAGATAATGAAATATTTTATAGTACCCTCTATATTGACTTGTTATAAGGGACTGGAGACACAGAAATACAAATTTTCGGCACTACAGTAGGCCACAGATAATTAATTTTTTACAGTACACACTGTATTGGCTTGCTGTAATGTACTGAATACAGAAAAATAAAGATTTTTGTCACTACACTAGCCCAGACATAATGAAATTTTTATAGTACACAATGTATTGCCTTGCTATAATGTACTTGAGACAGAGAAATACAAATTTTCGGCACTACAGTAGGCCACAGATAATTAAATGTTTACAGTACACACTGGATTGACTTGCTGTAATGTACTGGAGACAAAGAAATACACATTTTCGGCACTACAGTAGGCCACAGTTAATTAAATTTTTACAGTACACACTGGATTGACTTGCTGTAATTTACCGGAGACAGAGAAATACAAATTTTCGGCACTTCAGTAGGTTACAGATATTTAATTTTTTACAGTACAGTACACTAGCCCAAACATAATGACAATTTTATAGTACAAAATGTATTGCCTTGCTGTAATGTACTTGAGACAGAGAAACACAAATTTTCGGCACTACAGTAGGCCACAGAAAATGAAATATTTTACAGTACACACTGTATTGACTTGCTGTAATGTACTGGAGACAGAGAAATACAAGTTTTCGTCACTACAGTAGGCCACAGATAATGAAATTTTTACAGTACACACTGTATTGGCTTGCTGTAATGTACTGAATACAGAAAAATAATGATTTTTGGCACTACACTAGCCCAGAAATAATTAAATTTTACAGTACACACTGTATCGCCTTGCTGTAATGTGCTTGAGAAAGAGAAATACAAATTTTCGGCACTACTGTAGGCCACAGATAATGAAATATTTTATAGTACCCACTATATTGACTTGCTATAAGGGACTGGAGACACAGAAATACAAATTTTCGGCACTACAGTAGGCCACAGATAATTAATTTTTTACAGTACACACTGTATTGGCTTGCTGTAATGTACTGAATACAGAAAAATAAAGATTTTTGTCACTACACTAGCCCAGACATAATGAAATTTTTATAGTACACAATGTATTGCCTTGCTATAATGTACTTGAGACAGAGAAATACAAATTTTTGGCACTACAGTAGGCCACAGATAATTACATTTTTACAGTACACACTGGATTGACTTGCTGTAATGTACTGGAGACAAAGAAATACACATTTTCGGCACTACAGTAGGCCACAGTTAATTAAATTTTTACAGTACACACTGGATTGACTTGCTGTAATTTAATGGAGACAGAGAAATACAAATTTTCGGCACTTCAGTAGGTTACAGATATTTAATTTTTTACAGTACAGTACACTAGCCCAGACATAATGACAATTTTATAGTACACAATGTATTGCCTTGCTGTAATGTACTTGAGACAGAGAAATACAAATTTTCGGCACTACAGTAGGCCACAGATAATGAATAGAGTTGAGCGAACACCTGGATGTTCGGGTTCGAGAAGTTTGGCCGAACTTCCCGAAAATGTTCGGGTTTGGGATCCGAAATTGACCCGAACTTCACCCCGAACCCGAACCCCATTGACGTCAATGGGGACCCAAACTTTTGGGCACTAAAAAGGCTGTAAAATAGCCCAGGAAAGGGCTAGAGGGCTGCAAAATGTAGTTAAATACACGGCAAACAAATGTGGGTAGGGAAATGACTTAAAATAAAATAAATAAAAATTAACCAATGTCAATTGGCAACTTGGAGGAGGAGGAGGTGGAATAGGAGGTTGGGGTGGCATCAGGTGGGAATTCTATGGGAGTTTATGTTCTCATCACAGCCAAAAAGGATTCAAGTCTGCCTGCAGTACCACTGGCTTCATTCACAGACTAAGGGCCATGGCACCCGCAAAGAGGAGATCGGTCCCGTAACAGCAACACAGGCCTCAGGTCAACCTGCAATGGAACAGGCCATTATCATTTATGTAGGTCCCTGACACCCAGACAATGGGGCAGTCATTAGACAGTAAAAGGAGTTAAATGTCTGCCACCAAGACTGCAAGCAAGTACATGAAAGTTAGGCCCCAGCACCCAGACGGAGGAGAGGTTCATTCAACTTTGGGTTGCCCTGCAAAATAATGGTAAAATTAAAAAAAGAGGATTCAATAAAGAAGTGCCCTGGAGTAAGAGCATATATGGTTAAGGGGAGGTAGTTATAAATGTCTTCTGCACAAGGGAAGGACAGGTCCGGTGGGATTCATGCCTGGTTCATTTTTAAGAACGTCAGCTTGTCCACGTTGGCTGTGGACAGGCGGCTGCGTTTGTCAGTAATGACGTCACCTGCCGTGTTAAATACACGTTCAGACAAAACGCTGGCCGCCGGGCAGGCCAGCACCTCCAAGGCATAAAAGGCTAGCTCTGGCCACGTGGACAATTTGGAGACACAGAAGTTGAATGGGGCCGAACCATCAGTCAGTACGTGGAGGGGTGTGCACACGTACTGTTCCACCATGTTAGTGAAATGCTGCCTCCTGCTAACACGTTCCGTATCAGATGGTGGTGCAGTTAGCTGTGGCGTGGAGACAAAACTTTTCCACATTTCTGCCATGCAAACCCTGCCCTCAGAAGAGCTGGCCGTGACACTGCTGCGTTGGCGACCTCTTGCTCCTCCTCTGCCTTCACCTTGGGCTTCCACCTGTTCCCCTGTGACATTTGGGAATGCTCTCAGGAGCGCCTCTACCAGCGTGCGCTTGAACTCGCGCATCTTCCTATCACGCTTTAGTGCAGGAAGTAAGGTGGGCACATTGTCTTTGTACCGGGGATCCAGCAGGGTGGCAACCCAGTAATCCGCACACGTTAAAATGTGCGCAACTCTGCTGTCGTTGCGCAGGCACTGCAGCATGTAGTCGCTCATGTGTGCCAGGCTCCCCAGAGATAAGGACAAGCTGTCCTCTGTGGGAGGCGTATCGTCATCGTCCTCCGTATCCCCCCAGCCACGCACCAGTGAAGGGCCTGAGCTGTGTCGGGTGCCACCCCGCTGTGAACCTGCTTCATCCTCATCCTCCTCCACCTCATCCTCCTCGTCCTCCAGTAGTGGGCCCTGGCTGGCCACATTTGTACCTGGCCTCTGCTGTTGCAAAAAACCCCCCTCTGAGCCACTTTTAACAGACTGGTCTGAAAGTGCTAAAAATGACCCCTCATCCTCCTCCTCCTCCTACTGGGCCACCTCCTCTTCCATCATCGCCCTAAGCGTTTTCTCAAGGAGACATAGAAGTGGTATTGTAACGCTGATAACAGTGTCATCGCCACTGGCCATGTTGGTGGAGTACTCGAAACAGCGCAACAGGGCACACAGGTCTCGCATGGAGGCCCAATCATTGGTGGTGAAGTGGTGCTGTTCCGCAGTGCGACTGACACGTGCGTGCTGCAGCTGAAACTCCACTATGGCCTGCTGCTGCTCGCACAGTCTCTCCAGCATGTGCAAGGTGGAGTTCCACCTGGTGGGCACGTCGCATTTGAGGCGGTGAGCGGGAAGGCTGAAGTTACGCTGTAGCGCAGACAGGCGAGCAGCGGCAGGATGTGAACGCCGGAAGCGCGCACAGACGGCCCTCACTTTATGCAGCAGCTCTGACATGTTGGGGTAGTTGTGAATGAACTTCTGCACCACCAAATTCAGCACATGCGCCAGGCAAGGGATGTGCGTCAAACCGGCTAGTCCCAGAGCTGCAACGAGATTTCGCCCATTATCGCACACCACCAGGCCGGGCTTGAGGCCCACCGGCAGCAACCACTGGTCGGTCTGTTGTTCAATACCCCGCCACAACTCCTGCGCGGTGTGGGGCCTGTCCCCCAAACATTTGAGTTTCAGAATGGCCTGCTGACGTTTACCCCGGGCTGTGCTGAAGTTGGTGGTGAGGGTGTGTGGCTGACTGGATGAGCAGGTGGAAGCAAAGGAGGAGGAAGCCGAGTAGGAGGAGGAGGCTACAGGAGGCAAAGAATGATGCCCTGTGATCCTTGGCAGCGGAAGGACGTGCGCCAAGGAACTCTCCGCCTGGGGCCCAGCCGCCACTACATTTACCCAGTGTGCAGTTAGGGAGATATAGCGTCCCTGGCCGTGCTTACTGGTCCACGTATCTGTGGTTAGGTGGACCTTGCCACAGATGGCGTTGCGCAGTGCACACTTGATTTTATCGGATACTTGGTTGTGCAGGGAAGGCACGGCTGTCTTGGAGAAGTAGTGGCGGCTGGGGACAACATACTGTGGGACAGCCATGGACATCAGTTGTTTGAAGCTGTCTGTGTCCACCAGCCTGAATGACAGCATTTCAAAGGCCAGTAGTTTAGAAATGCTGGCATTCAGGCCCAGGGCTCGAGGGTGGCTAGGTGGGAATTTACGCTTTCTCTCCAAGGTTTGTGAGAAGGAGAGCTGAACACTGCCGTGTGACATGGTGGAGATGCTTGGTGACGCAGGTGGTGGTGTCGGTGGCACATCCTCTGTTTGGTGGGCAGCAGGTGCCAACATTCCTCCCGAGGCGGAGGAAGAGGCCGAGGCAGCAGCAGAAGAGGGAGCAGGTGGAGCCTGAGTGAGTTCCGTGCTTTTAAGGTGTTTACTCCACTGCAGTTCATGCTTTGCATGTAGATGCCTGGTAATGCAGGTTGTGCTAAGGTTCAGAACGTTAATGCCTCGCTTCAGGATCTGATGGCACAGCGTGCAAACCACTCGGGTCTTGTCGTCAATACATTGTTTAAAGAAGTGCCATGCCAGGGAACTCCTTGAAGCTGCCTTTGGGGTGCTCGGTTTCTGGTGGCGGTGGCCAGTATCAGGCGAACTCTCTTGGCGGTGGCTGTTCTGCTTTTGCCCCCTGCTCCCTCTTTTGCTACGCTGTTGGCTCGGTCTCACCACTGCCTCTTCCTCTGAACTATGAAAGTCAGTGGCACGACCTTCATTCCATGTGGGGTCTAGAACCTCATCGTCCCCTGCATCGTCTTCCACACAGTCTTCCTCCCTGACCTCCTGTTCGGTCTGCACACTGCAGAAAGACGCAGCAGTTGGCACCTGTGTTTCGTCATCATCAGAGACGTGCGGACTCCGATGAGGTGGTATTCCCATGTCCTCATCATCAGGAAACATCAGTGGTTGTGCATCAGTGCATTCTATGTTTTCCACCACTGGGGAAGGGCTAGGTGGATTTCCTTGGGATAACTTGAGGCTCTGACAGTTTCCCTGATATGCATGGGGGTGATGTGACAGACTGATGGGCTTGGTTTTCAGGTGCCACCTGTGCGCTTTCTGCAGAAGACTGGGTGGGATATAATGTTGTGAACATGCTGGATCCACTGTCGGCCACCCAATTGACTAGCGCCTGTACCTGCTCAGGCCTTACCATCCTTAGAACGGCATTGGGCCCCACCAAATATCGCTGTAAATTCTGGCGGGTACTGGAACCTGAGGTAGTTGGTTCACTAGGACGTGTGGCTGTGGCAGAATGGCCACGTCCTCTCCCAGCACCAGAGGGTACACTAACACCACCACGACCGCGTCCGCGTCCCTTACTAGATGTTTTCCTCATTGTTACCGTTCACAAAGCACCACAATAAGAAATAATTGTGGCCCAATGTATTGATTTCAAATTTAGGCCTTTTTTTACAGGCACCTAACACTATCTGTCTATTTGTTTATGTAGCGTATTACACTAATCCAGGCACAGCAGTAACCACTGATTTAGGGGAATATCTCTTTTAGGGCTAGTATTTAGGCCCTGGATGAAAGGTATCCTTTTATGGACAGATTTACACTTGGCCTGCAACAGCTCGAACACCAGATACAGGGTATTGCTATATTGGCAGGTTAATTTCACCCCAGAAAAAAATATATGTGTAAGCGGACACTATGAAATCTGGCCTGAAACTGTTTGGACACCAGATCCAGGGTATTGCTATATTGGCAGGTTAATTTAACCCCAGAAAAAAATATATGTGTAAGCGGACACTATGAAATCTGGCCAGAAACTGTTTGGACACCAGATCCAGGGTATTGCTATATTGGCAGGTTAATTTAACCCCAGAAAAAAATATATGTGTAAGCGGACACTATGAAATCTGGCCAGAAACTGTTTGGACACCAGATTCAGGGTATTGCTATATTGGCAGGTTAATTTCACCCCAGAAAAAAATATATGTGTAAGCGGACACTATGAAATCTGGCCTGAAACTGTTTGGACACCAGATCCAGGGTATTGCTATATTGGCAGGTTAATTTAACCCTAGAACAAAATATATGTGTAAGCGGACACTATGAAATCTGGCCAGAAACTGTTTGGACACCAGATCCAGGGTATTGCTATATTGGCAGGTTAATTTCACCCCAGAAAAAAATATATGTGTAAGTGGACACTATGAAATCTGGCCTGAAACTGTTTAGACACCAGATCCAGGGTATTGCTATATTGGCAGGTTAATTTCACCCCAGAAAAAAATATATGTGTAAGCGGACACTATGAAATCTGGCCTGAAACTGTTTGGACACCAGATCCAGGGTATTGCTATATTGGCAGGTTAATTTCACCCCAGAAAAAAATATATGTGTAAGCGGACACTATGAAATCTGGCCTGAAACTGTTTGGACACCAGATCCAGGGTATTGCTATATTGGCAGGTTAATTTAACCCCAGAAAATAATCTATCCTTTGCCAGACAGCAGACAGTATTATACTTGTCTAGCCAAAGCTGGAACACCAGATTTAGGGGATTGGTATTTGGGCAATTGTATTTAACCCCTTAATAAAATATAGAAATTGCTGTCCTGTGTTTCTAGGGGTGACAATTAGCACAGCCAAGCCCCTGATGTAGGATATAGCAAAAAAAAACTAGTATTGATGGATTGATGGACTTGGTGGCAGCTTCTTCTGGTGCACCACAAGTCACAAAATGGCCGCCGATCAACCCAGAAAATAAGTGACAGAAAAACGCTCTGTGCAGCCTAAAACCAGTGAGCAAGTAACTAGCAGAAGTTCAATGATTCTCAGCTGTAGATCGATCCGTTCATCAGGTGCTTTTGTAGCCTTTTCCCTTCCTAATCTCACCCTAACACAGCAGCTGCATCCTCTCCCTACACTAGTCAGAGCAGTGTGACGTGCGGCGCTACGTGACTCCAGCTTAAATAGAGGCTGGGTCACAGACTGCACTTGGCCAATCACAGCCATGCCATTAGTAGGCATGGCTGTGATGGGCTCTTAGGGCAAGAAGTAAAACGCTAGCTGATTGGCTGCTGTGCAGCCCTTCAGAAAGCGGGAAGTAATCGACGAACACCGAACCCGAACTTTTTTAAAAATGTCCGGGTCGGTACGAACCCGAACGATGCTCGAACTGTTCGCGCAACACTAGCAGGCACCTTGGGACAATGTGGGGGGTCAATTCAGACCTGCGGTTTGCGGCTTTTCCGTGTAATTAGGCGGCGGGTGTGGTGGCTATCGGGTCACCGTGCTGCTGTAATGGGGACCCGATAGCAGGGAAGGCCTGCGTCCGCATATCTACATAGACAGTGGTCTACTTTTGCTACCAACACGCCCACTTTCCAAACAGTCCTCAGAGCAGTATCAGTCTGATGAAGGCCGTATTGTGGCCAAAACGTCACACGCATGTATATGATTTACCGCACTTCTGATTAAAAGAAACTTTTTTTCAACGCATAAACTGGAGTTTATTTCCTTTTTGATACTAAGGGGTGGGAACCCGACCTTCAGTAGCGCACCTCCAAAGAGTGCCACAACCGCCAGATGACGTACAGCTATGTCATTGGGCGTGAAGGGGTTAATGATAGGTGCACTAAGTATTGTTAAGACATCACACCACTATGTCTGGTAGCATGTATGTATAGACACATTGGACAGCTGAGAAACATCACTCATATGCACAATGCACATCCATTTTCCTGCCTCACAGTGCATACCCCACATTGTATACTCCACACCGTATACCCCACAGTGCATACCCCATATTGTATACTCCACACTATATACCCCACACCGTATACCCCACAGTGTATATCCCTCCACACACACACATAGTCTTTGGATTCTAATATGCGTCTGGTTGGTCAGGAGAAGTAATGTTTAACCGCCATTATTTGCTGGTTCATGTAGCGTTACTCAGGGTGCACCATGTGGAGGTGGACCAGCCTTACACCCCATACCGTCACTTCACTAGACGGGTACAACTCTCCTCAGATGGCCAATATCTCATACCCAACACACATACAATTTAAATATAATTCGATTGTATAACTGTAACGTTAAATCTAATGTTTTACTTTCAAACACTCAAACATTTTTTGTTGTGTTGAGATGATGACATTAATTTCTAATACTTTTATTTGACAAATTTGGGATTATATGGTTGCATTTTTATCCTGCAGCGAATGCTAGAGATGAAGTATGACACCACCAGGTCCCACTTGGAGAAGCAGCGGATCCTGAGGAGGATCGGTTATGAGCTTTATCGTGACCACAATGCCACACACAAGAGGATGGCCATTATAAAAAAGTGGTCCGACCTGAAGAGGAGACACCAGGATCGGATCACTGAGATACGAAACAAAATCTGCCAGGTACAATTGTAATAGGGGTACAGATGTGTGGGAGGATTAAAGAGGGAGGCGTCCGTTATTTGGGAAAGTGGTACGGTAAGGGAACATGTTATTTAACTGTTATTGTTGAATTGTTATAAAAATGTGAATTGTCATGTCTCTTGATCCCCGCAAGCCAGGAGGGGTGTAGTGAGAGAGTTGGCCACTAGAGGGACCCCTAGGATAAGAAAAAAAGGCTTAGTGAGGGGAGGAGGAGTTCAGTTGTCAGTTGGCAGTTGGCAGTTGGCAGTGGAGTGAAAATGTAGTTGCAGGACAGTTCAGGCCCCTGTGCCTGGTAAGGACAGGGGAACCTGGGCCTATGGCCTAAAAAGGGTGTGCAGTGTGAGAAAACAGCGGAAGGGTCTTGCCCATAAGTGTGTGCCGGGGAAAGGAGTACGTCAGTGCCTAGGGCCAGGAGGTATATTACCATTAGGCCGGGCTAAGAGACTGAGAAACAGACCAGGGAAAGAGGGAATCACTGGATACCAGCCGGACGGGGCTGAGAATACAGAGAGAGAGAGAGCAGAGCCTTTGTGAGGAGAAACGCGGGAAGTGTGCAGGGATCAGGAGACATATTGTCCATGTGCTGCATTGAAGGCCCGTTGGTGTACTATGTACTGAAAAGGTCTGCTGTGACGAATAAAAGTGATTGTTCCCTGGTCAAGTGTGTGGCCGGCAGAGGAATCCGCTTGATGTTGAGAAATGTTTGCAACCCTGAAGTAAAAGACATTGACAATTCAACTGATCCGCCTGGTCTTCAATTATTCCCACTAGCAGGGGAGTTCTACAGCTGCTAAACACTGTGACACCATCTTTTACGGAGGACGGAAGGGATCCATAAGTATATTGAAAGCATACCTCTCAGGTGGGTGACGCACTGCACCACAACACCCAGCATGCCCTGGTCACCGCTGAACCCCGAGGTAGCTTACATTTTGGCGTAGTCGGCAGGATCCACGCGTTTCTGTGGTGCAGGGAAACGTGAACCCCGTGCCTTGAACTATTCTGCCCAGTGTGAGTAGTGACTGTGACTTTTATTTAATTTGGGCCAAAGAAAGTGTATCTGAAGTGCCCCAAGGGCGCTGTGTGGACTATCGCTAGTCTGGGTGAAGAACTAAACCGTTATAGAGTGATTGGTGCACTGTGGTGGAGCGGCTTGCTGTCAGTGAATTGAAGAAAAGTGTTTCCAAGATGGCCGCCAGCGCTGAAAGGATTCTGTCTGCGCCATCACTGATTACTAAGGCGCGAAACTTTGCCGCCAAATTCCTCCAGGGAGGGGAGGGGACTGTATAACGTGTCTCTCCAGTGAAGTGAGATCCTGTGAAGATGCCGCCGGCCCTATTGCAGAGTATCTAGGGGGCGGATCTGTCTGGAGGCGGGGTCTTGTGTGCCTGCGTGTGGAGAGAGGAGAAGGAGACAAGATGGCTGGAGTCCCGTGAGACAAAGGATCTCGAAAAGGACTACCCGAACTGGCGGTGGCGGAGTGGGGAGCTACCCCACCTGATGCTCCTCTTGCTGAGGAATGGAGTGGTCCCGAGGAATGGGCCGGTGCGGTCCGGTGGCAGGACCCGAGTGACTGTGACGGAGAGCGTCACCCCGCGTGGTCGGCTCTTATGGAATTGCTGCGTGCGGTAGTTGTGGCCTGGACTGTGAAAAAGAAGAAGAAGGAGGAAGAGAGGGCCAAATTCCAATATGATTTTCCGGCCAGCAGGACCCACCCCATGGAGCGGCGGATCGGAGTGGTCCTAGAGTTTGATACCGAAAGGGGTTACGGGTTCATTAAGGATCTGCAGACCCGAAGGGACTTTTATGTGAACCGGCGGTCTGTGAAACGATCGTATCTGCCGGGATACATGCATAATTTGGAAGTCGGGAGACCGTGGGATTTACACCTGCCGAGGGTCCCCGTGGGGCCTACGCGATAGCGGTTAGTCGGCCCAGAGGCCTACCGGAAGGTTGGGAGGAGGATGAGAAGAACCGGCCCTTTCCCTATCCGGGCCGGACAACCCTGCGGAGGGACTGCGACATCAAGTGAGACCGGCCAGTCCCCGAGTTCCTGTGACAGATCCGGAGATGGTCCTTGGGACAACACCGGGCGCCCTCTGGATGGAGGTGGCAGCGGAGTCCGGAGATGTACAGAGGCCTGCAGCGACAATGTCGGGAGCTGAGGAGGTTTTCGTGGTGCCGGAGCTACCTGCCAAGGGTAAGACGGCAACACCATCCCACAGGCAGCCGGTGTATTGGGTGGAGAGGATCCCCGACGGAGATGAGACCCGGCTGAGGCCTTTCCCCAGTTCCGTGAAGGAGGCCCTAGCAATACGGTGGCGGCCTTTGAAGATCGTCACTGCGGACGGGTTTCAATTGTGGCCGGCCCGCCCAGAGCAACTCTTGTTTCCTCAGCAAAGATGACTCCTCGGATAGCGAGCCGGAGGAGTATGATACATATTTGTGAGGAGATGGAACGTGACTGAACTTGTTGCGTAACAGGAGCCATGTGAATGTCAGGCTGGTGGAAGCTTTCTGCCAGTTTCCCCACGGCCGGTGGCAGCGTTGTTGAAGATCTGCCCCAGAGGTACCACTGCTCCCAGCCTGACCTGCTGTTTAATGTCCCAGTTGTGCCAGTTGCACTTTATTTTCCCTGTTCTAACCCCCATTTCAGGTTGACAGGGGTCTGCGTATGTCAGCATTTTATAGGGACCGCAGAGTTTGCCAGGATAACATGCCCCTGGTATTGTTAGAACTCTGCATTGTTTTAGATAAATGCTGCTGACATACGGTGTTTGCAACTGTTTTTAGGTAAAGGTGCCCAGAGGTGGACTTTCAGGTGTGACCTCTGTGTTTTATATCTATATTTATATAATATGAGGACTGTTGCATGTATTAAGGACTATCCTGACGTATGCTGCGCCAGGACAACGCCTTGTTCCAGACCTGTTTCCTGTGAGAAGAGGACGGCGGCCCTGTTATTGAACTTTATCCCTTGCCAGTGTATCCGGATGTGAAAAGTTTGAGAGCAGATGTTATGCGTTGTTGGGTATATGCGTATAGGTGCCTGCTAACTTTTTATTCACAGGAGCCAGATAGGTAGAGCTAGGGAGCACGAGGACGTGCTCAATTTAAGCGATGGGGAAGTGTAATAGGGGTACAGATGTGTGGGAGGATTAAAGAGGGGGCGTCCGTTATTTGGGAAAGTGGTACGGTAAGGGAACATGTTATTTAACTGTTATTGTTGAATTGTTATAAAAATGTGAATTGTCATGTCTCTTGATCCCTGCAAGCCAGGAGGGGTGTAGTGAGAGAGTTGGCCACTAGAGGGACCCCTAGGATAAGAATAAAAGGCTTAGTGAGGGGAGGAGGAGTTCAGTTGTCAGTTGGCAGTTGGCAGTGGAGTGAAAATGTAGTTGCAGGACAGTTCAGGCCCCTGTGCCTGGTAAGGACAGGGGAACCTGGGCCTATGGCCTAAAAAGGGTGTGCAGTGTGAGAAAACAGCGGAAGGGTCTTGCCCGTAAGTGTGTGCCGGGGAAAGGAGTACGTCAGTGCCTAGGGCCAGGAGGTATATTACCATTAGGCCGGGCTGAGAGACTGAGAAACAGACCAGGGAAAGAGGGAATCACTGGATACCAGCCGGACGGGGCTGAGGATACAGAGAGAGAGAGAGCAGAGCCTTTGTGAGGAGAAACGCGGGAAGTGTGCAGGGATCAGGAGACATATTGTCCATGTGCTGCATTGAAGGCCCGTTGGTGTACTATGTACTGAAAAGGTCTGCTGTGACGAATAAAAGTGATTGTTCCCTGGTCAAGTGTGTGGCCGGCAGAGGAATCCGCTTGATGTTGAGAAATGTTTGCAACCCTGAAGTAAAAGACATTGACAATTCAACTGATCCGCCTGGTCTTCAATTATTCCCACTAGCAGGGGAGTTCTACAGCTGCTAAACACTGTGACACCATCTTTTACGGAGGACGGAAGGGATCCATAAGTATATTGAAAGCATACCTCTCAGGTGGGTGACGCACTGCACCACAACACCCAGCATGCCCTGGTCACCCCTGAACCCCGAGGTAGCTTACACAATGCTTACATGACTCTTGTATCTTTCAGCAACACGCTGTAATGTATAGGTACAGTTATGCTTTTTGAGGTTTTTATAACTTAAGAAAATTTTGCCATTATAGGTGATCCCGTCCCCTCAGTCCGCTGCAGGCCTTCAAAAAAGGCAGTGGTGGTGGAGGAGGAGGAGCAGGAGCAGGCAGGACCCTCTGCCCCTACCCCACAGCATGAGGATGCCGGACCCTCAGACCATCCCGGTTCTCATGAGGAGAATGAGGAGGAGCTGGTGACCACCCCCCGCCAGGAGGGTAAATAATATATGTTGTGGGTGTTTTAACTCAGTCACTGGTGTCAGTTTATTCCAGAAAACCATAACAAACATGTTAAATCTTTATCCTTTAATCCCTTCATGCTTTCTGACATAACTGTACGACCAAATAACAAGTGACTTGCTGCATTTTGATGTACGGCCACGCCCAAACTACTCCTGGGGCTGTGACACTATAAAGTGTCACAGCCCCGGAGTCTCCGCTCTCCCCAGAAGCAGACACAAGTGGTAAGCCGGCAAGGGACGAATCAGAGAGTTCCCTTGTTCGTAAGCGCTCCTATTTTTTTCTCTCTGCAGACTAACCAATCGTAGCGCAGCACTTTAAAAAAAGCCTGTTTAAGGCCAGCAACATCTATGTGGTTGAGAGGAAGAAAGCTCCCTCTCTCTTCCATCTTGCCGTCACTGCTTCCGCAACGGCAAGATGGTTGCCATGGCACCCGGACGCCTTACAAAGGCGTCCTAGTTGCCATTTACCTAAGACTGATCAGCCTTAGTGTAAGTGTGGCACTGACTATACAGTGTATTACAATAGATGACTATTGCAATGCACTGTGTAGTGATCAGACCCAATGGATCTTTAGGATGCAGATGGGTTTTGATAAATAGAAAATAGATATATATAAAAAAAAAAAAATTAAAGACAAAAAAGACAAAAATATTATTTTTTTTAAAGAAGAATAAATTAGAAATCGTCTTCTCATATATATTCATTTATGTAATCTAAAAATTACATAAATAATATAGTGCACATAATTGGTATAGCCGCATCCGTAAAAAGCAGCTCTATAACAATATAGCGTGTTCTTACCCCTTTGGCAAATCCCATACAAATATTTTTTTTAAAAACTGTCAAAAACAGACATATTTTATACAGTATACATATTTTGTAACGTTCCATGACATATATTCCAAACCCAAGCGATCAAAAAGACGTATGCACCCCAAAATAGTACCAATCAAACAGTCAACTGATCCCACAATTTTTTTTAATAAAATACTCTATTGAAATATTCCTAAGTAAAGAACTATATAACTGATTGCGATTTTAATGGCCAGCTCCTTTATACACTAATCAATAAAAGTTATTTAATCTGATTTTTAATATAATTTTTTTTTGGGCAGTAATAAAAGAAATGAAAAAGAAAATAATTATGCTGCAGCGGGAGCACTCCAGGAGGATGAGGGCTTTGCAAGTGAAGTTCACCCAAGAAATTAAGGCCATGGAGGAGTGGCATCAGAAGGCCATAACGGAGCTGATCAACCAGCATGATGTCCTGAAAGCCCTGCCTTAGTTTTATTTAATTTTTATTTTATGTTTCTTTAAACAATTGTTTTATATTTTATTTATAAAGTTTGGTTTGGTTTTAAATCATTTTTGGTTTTCTGTTTTATTTTAACAACTCTGGTTACATTAAGGCAATTTTTTTACATCCAAAACTCATCAGTATGATGACATACAGCAGCCGCAGGTACATGGAAATTTGGTAGTATAAGGCCTACACAGAACTCATAGTGGTGAGGATAATAGCAGCAGTCTTTGTTAATGGTGGGGCCTTAGAATAAATAAAGTTATCAGTAAGAATTACACCATAACATAACATTATAAAAAACTGAAATCACGCGTTATAACTCAGAAAAACTATTTATTAACAAAATAAAAAGGCCTCTATGGGAACATTGTGAGTTGGGAAAGTAGCTCCTCCATTTTCTGCATCCCTTTATGGTGCTTTTTGGCCATCTCCTAGCTGATGATGACCCGGCATTGCCCTTTAAGAGTGACCACCCCTTTAAGAGAGACATGTACTTAAAAAACAAAGTATGCAAAGTAATATTCTTGCATTGGGGTATATGCAACTTAGGCCTCTTTCACACTTGCGTTGTGAGGATCCGGCGTGCACTTCCGTCGCAAGAAATGCCCGCCGGATCCGTCACAACGCAAGACAACAGAAAGCATTGGAATACTGATCAGTCTTCAATATGCTTTCAGGTAACCATGGCAGCCAGGACGCTACTAAAGTCCCGGCTGCCATAGTAAGTAGTGGGGAGCTGGGGGAGCAGATACTTACAGTCCGTGCGGCTCCCGGGGTGCTCCACAATGACGTCAGAGAGCCGTACGCGCATGGATCATGTGATCCATGCTCATGGGGCGCTCTGACATCATTGTGGAGGGCCCCGGGACTCGGGAGCCGCACAGATGGTAAGTATACTTCTCCCCTGCCTCCCCACTACACTTTACCATGGCAGCCGGGACTTTAGCGTCCTGGCTGCCATGGTGACCATACACAAAAGCTAAACGTCGGATCCGGAGATGTGCCGAAACGACGTTTAGCTTAAAGCCGGATCTGGATAAATGCTTTTCAATGGCCATTAATTCCGGATCCTTCTTTCCGGCATGCCTTCAGGATTTGGGTCCGGAGCAAAATCCGTATCATGCTGCGGATTTTGCTACGGCAAAAAAAGTCTCAGTACTGAACGGAAGACATCCTGACGCATCCTGAACGGATTTCTCCATTCAGGATGCATTGGGATTATCCTGATCAGTATCTTTCCGTCCTAGAGCCTCGAGGACGGAACTCTAGGATAGAAAGATAAAACGCCAGTGTGAAAGAGCCCTTACTTCACTATTGTTTGGCTGTGGCTATCTAGAACTAACAAATATGCCGTGATCTTCGTCATTCTAGCAAGCCAACCATTTAGGAACCCAGCTCTGTTTAATTCGCAATGCGAGTATATGTTCGCATTGCGAATTCAACTTAGAACTGGGTTCCTAATGGTTGTATTGCTAGAATATAACGAAGATTGAGAATTCAGTCTTCGTTAATTTATATTCTAGCAATACAACCATTAGGAACTCAGTTCTAAGTTGTAATCGCAATGCGAATAATACTTACAATTATTAATCACTTTGCATATCCATTTGATGCCTCTATTTGATTATATATGACTGTTGACTATGACTACCACCAACGTTCTGCTGCCTCCGAGGAAAGATATCTGAACCCCCCAGGGGCCATTAGGGCGTTTTTGATAGAAAACGCATCAAAAACGCATATGCGTTTTTATCATTTTTTTTAATTTTTATTTAATTTTTTTGTGTATTTTGCAACATTTGGTTGCATATTTACATTTGGTATAGGCAAGGCAAATATGGTAGCCTGGAATTCAGTGTTTCCCAAACAGTGTGCCTCCAGCTTTTGCTAAACTACAACTCCCAGCATGCCCGGACAGCCTTTGGCTGTGCAGGCATGCTGGGAGTTGTAGTTTCGCAACAGCTAGAGGCACACTGGTTGGGAAACACAGGTAACATAGTAACATAGTATATAACATAGTAACATAGTATATAAGGCCGAAAAAAGACTTTTGTCCATCCAGTTCGACCTGTTTCCTGCAAGTTGATCCAGAGGAAGGCAAAAAACCCCTGTGAGGTAGAGCCAATTTTCCCCACTTAAGGGGAAAAAATTCCTTCCCGACTCCAATCAGGCAGTCAGAATAACTCCCTGGATCAACGACCCATCTTTAGTAGCTATAGCCTGAAATATTATTACGCTCCAGAAATACATCCAGACCCCTCTTGAATTCCTTTATTGTACTCACCATCACCACCTCCTCAGGCAGAGAGTTCCATAGTCTCACTGCTCTTACCGTGAAGAACCCTTTTCTATGTTTGTGTACAAACCTTCTTTCCTCCAGACGCAGAGGATGTCCCTCGTCACATTCACAGTCCTGGGGATAAATAGATGATGGGAGAGATCTTTGTACTGACCCCTGATATATTTATACATAGTTATTAGATCTCCCCTCAGTCGTCTTTTTCTAGAGTGAATAACCCTAATTTTGATACCCTTTCAGGGTACTGTAGTTGCCCCATTCCAGTTATTACTTTAGTTGCCCTCCTCTGAACCCTCTCTAGCTCTGCTATGTCTGCCTTGTTCACGGGAGCCCAGAACTGTACACAGTACTCCATGTGTGGTCTGACTAGTGATTTATAAAGTGGTAAGACTATATTTTCATCACGGGCATCTATGCCCCTTTGATGCAACCCATTATCTTATTGGCCTTAGCAGCAGCTGCCTGACACTGGTTTTTACAGCTTAGTTTGTTATTTATTAAAATTCCTAGATCCTTTTCCATGTCAGTGTTACTGAGTGTTTTACCATTTAGTATGTACGGGTGACTTGCATTATTCCTTCCCATGTGCATAACTTTACATTTGTCAGTGTTAAACCTCATCTGCCATTTCTCTGCCCAAGCCCCCAATCTATCCAGATCCCTCTGTAGCAGAAAACTGTCCTCTTTAGTGTTAATTACTTTACACAGTTTAGTGTCATCTGCAAAAATTGATATATTACTGTGCAAGCCTCCTACAAGATCATTAATAAATATATTGAAGAGAATAGGGCCCAATACTGAACCCTGAGGTACCCCATTAGTGACCGTGACCCAATCTGAGTGTGTACCGTTAATAACCACCCTCTGTTTTCTATTACTGAGCCAATTACTTACCCACATACAGATATTTTCTCCTAGTCCAAGTGTTCTCATTTTATATACTAACCTTTTATGAGGTACAGTGTCAAATGCTTTGGAGAAGTCCAGATATACGACATCCATTGATTTGCCGCTGTCAAGTCTAGAACTTACCTCCTCATAGAAACTGATTAAATTAGTTTGACATGACCGATCCCTCATGAAGCCATGCTGATATGGTGTAATTTGCTTATTTTCATTGAGATACTCCAAGATAGCATCTCTTACAAAACCTTCAAACAGTTTACCCACAACAGATGTTAAACTTACCGGCCTATAATTTCCAGGCTCTGTTTTTGGACCCTTTTTAAATATTGGCACCACATTTGCTATACGCCAGTCTGGTGGAACATTCCCTGTCAGTATGGAGTCCGTGAATATCAAAAATAAGGGTCTGGCTAGGACATCACTTAATTCCCTTAGGATACGGGGGTGTATGCCATCCGGTCCTGGCAATTTGTCTATTTTAATCTTTTTAAGTCGCTGCTGTACTTCTTCCTGGGTCAGACAGGGCACTTTTAAAGGGGAATTTACTTTTACATTTTGCATTTCATCTGACAGTTTATTTTCCTCAGTGAAAACAGTGGTGAAGAAAATATTAAGTAGCTTGGCTTTATCCTCGTCGCTTTCTGCAACTCCCCCCTCATTGCTATGTAGAGGGCCAACTCCTTCAGGTTTATATTTTTTACCATTTATATAATTGAAAAACATTTTTGGGTTAGTTTTGCTCTCTTTGGCAATTAATCTCTCGGTCTCTAGTTTGGCAGTTTTTATTAGTTTTTTACATATTCTATTTTTTTCCTTATAGTTTATCAGTGCTTCCTGGCTCCCCTCCTGTTTTAGTGATTTATATGCTTTCTTTTTGTCATTTATTGCTTTTTTTACGGTTCTATTTATCCACATTGGTTTCTTCTTATTTCTTAGCCTTTTATTTCTATAAGGTATGCATCGATCACAATTAGATGTTACAATGCTTTTAAAAATCTCCCATTTTGTGGTTGTGTTTTTATTTTTGAGGACTATGTCCCAGTTAATTGGGCCTATGGCCTCTCTTAGTTGGCTAAATTTTGCTTTTTTGAAGTCCGGTATTCTTGTTCCTCCCCGTAGAAACTCTCGTTTGAAGGATAATTGGAAGGTTATAACTTTATGGTCACTATTTCCCAGGTGTCCCCCGACCTGCACGTCTGTTGTTCTATCAGGTCTATTGGTTAATACTAAGTCCAGTATGGCCGTCCCTCTAGTTGGGTCCTGAACCATTTGGGAAAGGTAATTGTCTTTGGCTATTGCCAAGAACCTGTTTCCTTTATGGGATGTACAGCTCTCAGTTTCCCAGTCTATATCTGGGTAGTTGAAGTCCCCCATAATAACCACCTGGTTATGGTTTGCCGCCTTGTTTATCTCGTTTAGTAATAGATTTTCTGCGGACTCTGGTATATTAGGTGGTTTATAGTAAACTCCTATTAGTAATTTATTATTGTTTTTGGCTCCATTTATCTCCACCCACAATGACTCCACATTTTCGTGTCCCTCCAGTCTTCCTGGAGTGTGGGCTTTAGACAGGACTTTATGTAAAGGCAGACCCCTCCCCCTCTCCGGTTTTGACGATCCTTTCTGAACAGATTGTAACCTTGTATATTAACAGCCCAGTCATAGCTATCATCCAGCCATGTCTCAGTTATTCCCACTATGTCATAATCATCCTCACACATCACTAATTCCAGTTCCCCAGTTTTATTAGTCAGGCTTCTGGCATTAGTATACATACATTTGAGAGGTTTATGCATATTTTTTGCCCTACACCTTTCCTTCTGAACTTTTCTAGTTTCTCCTTCCATTTCTCCCCCAGTCCCACTACCTTGCCCCTGGTCTCTATCTGCACTATCTTCCCCTCCTGTAATGTAATTTCCCTCCCCCAGTCCCTAGTTTAAACACTCCTCCAACCTTCTAGCCATCTTTCTCCCCAACACGGCTGCCCCTTCCCCATTGAGGTGCAGCCCGTCCCTACGATAGAGCCTGTAGCCGATAGCAAAGTCGGCCCAGTTCTCCATGAACCCAAAACCCTGCTTCCTACACCAGTTCTTGAGCCACTTGTTAACCTCTCTAATCTTCCGCTGCCTCTCTTGTGTGGCCCGTGGTACAGGCAGTATTTCGGAAAATACTACCTTTGAGGTCCTTGCCCTAAGCTTGTGACCTAAATCCCTGAAATCATTCTTAAGGACTCTCCACCTTCCTCTAACTTTGTCATTGATCATTACTCTGCCCAAATCTATATTCAGCTATATGGCTTAGAAAATATGCTGTCAAACAATGATCCTAGGTTTTGGTATAGACACATGATCTAGACTACCATATTTGCCTATACCAAATGTAAATATGCAACCAAATGTGGCAAAATACGCAAAAAAATAAACCAAAAAATGAAAAAATTATAAAAACGCAGATGCGTTTTTGATGCGTTTTCTATCAAAAACGCCCTAATGGCCCCTGGGGGTTTATATATCTTGCTTTGGAGGCAGCAGAACGTTGGTGGTAGTCATAGTCAACCGTCATATACAATCAAATAGAGGCATCAAATGGATTCGCAAAGTGATTAATAATTGTAAGTATTATTCGCATTGCGATTCCATCTTAGAGCTGAGTTCCTAATGGTTGTATTGCTAGAATATAATGTAGATTGAGAATATAGCGCTATATTCTCAATCTTCGTTATATTCTAGCAATACAAGAACCATTAGGAACCCAGCTCTAAGTTCAATTCACAATGCGATTAATATAACCTGTATTACTCGCATTGCGATTACAACTTAGAGCTGAGTTCCTAATGGTTGTATTGCTAGAATATAACGAAGATAACGAATATAGCACTATATTATCAATCTTCGTTATATTCTAGCAATTCAACAACCATTAGGAACTCAGCTCTAAGTTGAATTCGCAATGCGATTAATGCAGGTTATATTAATCGCATTGGGGATTCAACTTAGATATGAGTTCCTAATGGTTGTATTGCTAGAATATAACGAAGATTGAGAATATAGCGCTATATTCGTGATATTCGTTATCTTCGTCAATTTAGCAATACAAGTTACAACCATTAGGAACTCAGCAGCTCTAAGTTTAATTCGCAATGCGAATATAAATTTGCGTAACATTCGCAATATATAGAATAATGACGAATATTCGATTTCAACGAATATATGGTGAATATTCGCGAAATATCGCGAAATCGAATATGGCACCTCCCGCTCATCACTAGTCATCGCCACTGGCCATATTGGTGGAGCACTCGAAACAGCGCAACAGGGCACACAGGTCTCGCATAGAGGCCCAGTCACTGGCGGTAAAGTGGTGCTGTTCCTCAGTGTGACTGACCCGTGCGTGCTGCAGCTGAAACTCCACTATGGATCGAACAGTCTTTCCAGCATGTGCAAGGTGGAGTTCCACCTGATGGGCACATCGCATATGAGGGGGTGAGCGGGAAGGCCGAAGTTACACTGTAGCGCAGACAGGCGAGCAGCAGCAGAATGTGAACGCCGGAAGCGCGCACAGACGGCCCTCAATTTATGCAGCAGCTCTGACATGTCGGGGTAGTTTTCAAGGAACTTCTGCACCACCAAATTCAGCACATGAGCCAGGCAAGGGATGTGCGTCAAACCGGCTAGTCCCAGAGCTGCAACGAGATTTCGCCCATTATCGCACACCACCAGGCCGGGCTTGAGGCCCACCGGCAGCAACCACTTGTCGGTCTGTTGTTCAATACCCCGCCACAACTCCTGCGCGGTGTGGGGCCTGTCCCCCAAACATACTAGTTTCAGAACGGCCTGCTGACGTTCACCCCGGGCTGTGCTGAAGTTGGTGGTGAGGGTGTGTGGCTGACTGGATGAGCAGGTGGAAGAAGAGGAGGAGGAAGCCGAGTAGGAGGAGGTGGCTACAGGAGGCAAAGAATGATGCTCTGCGATCCTTGGCGGCAGAAGGACACGCGCCAAAGAACTCTCCGCCTGGGGCCCAGCCGCCACTACATTTACCCAGTGTGCAATTAGGGAGATATAGCGTCCCTGGCCGTGCTTACTGGTCCACGTATCTGTGGTTAGGTGGACCTTGCCACAGATGGCGTTGCGCAGTGCACACTTGATTTTATCGGATACTTGGGTGTGCCAGGAAGGCACGGCTCTCTTGGAGAAGTAGTGGCGGTTGGGAACAACATACTGTGGGACAGCCATCGCCATCAGCTGTTTGAAGCAGTCTGTGTCCACCAGCCTGAATGACAGCATTTCAAAGACCAGTAGTTTAGAAATGCTGGCATACAGGCCCAGGGCTCGAGGGAGGGTAGGTGGGAATTTACGCTTTCTCTCCAATGTTTGTGAGACAGAGAGTGGAACGCTGCCATGTGACATGGTGGAGATGCTTGGTGACGGAGGTGGTGGTGTTGGTGGCACATCCTCTGTTTGGTGGGTGGCAGGTGCCAACATTCCTCCCGAGGCAGAGGAAGAGGCCGAGGCAGCAGCAGAAGAGGGAGCAGGGGGAGCCTGAGTGAGTTCCTTGTTTTTAAGGTGTTTACTCCACTGCAGTTCATGCTTTGCATGTAGATGCCTGGTCATGCAGGTTGTGCTGAGGTTCAGAACGTTAATGCCTCGCTTCAGGCTCTGATGGCACAGCATGCAAACCACTCGGGTCTTGTTGTCAGCACATTGTTTGAAGAAGTGCTATGCCAGGGAACTCCTTAAAGCTGCCTTTGGGGTGCTCGGTCCCTGGTGGCGGTGGCCAGTAGCAAGCGAACTCTCTTTGCAGCGGCTGTTCTGCTTTTGCCCCCTGCTCCCTCTTTTGCTACGCTGTTGGCTCGGTCTCACCACTGTCACTTCCTCTGAACTATGAAAGTCAGTGGCACGACCTTTATTCCATGTGAGGTCTAGGACCTCATCGTCCCCTGCATCGTCTTCCACACAGTCTTCCTCCCTGACCTCCTGTTTGGTCTGCACACTGCAAAAAGACGCAGCAGTTGGCACCTGTGTCTCGTCATCATCAGAGACGTGTGGACTCTGATGAGGTGGTATTCCCATATCCTCATCATCAAGAAACATAAGTGGTTGTGCGTCAATGCATTGTATGTCTTCCACCACTGGGCAAGGGCTAGGTGGATTCCCTTGGGAAACCCTGCCAGCAGAGACTTCAAACTGCATAAGAGACTGCTGCATAACTTGAGGATCATACAGTTTCCCTGATATGCATGGGGGTGATGTGACAGACTTATGGGCTTGGTTTTCAGGCGCCACCTGTGCGCTTTCTGCAGAAGACTGGGTGGGAGATAATGTGAACATGTTGTATCCACTGTCGGCCACCCAATTGACTAGCGCCTGTACTTGCTCAGGCCTTACCATCCTTAGAACGGCATTGGGCCCCACCAAATATCACTGTAAGTTCTGGCGGGTACTGGAACCTGAAGTAGTTGGTTCACTAGGACGTGTGGCTGTGGCAGAACGGCCACGTCCTCTCCCAGCACCAGAGGGTCCACTAACAATACCACGACCATGTCCGCGTCCCTTACAAGATGTTTTCCTCATTGTTACCGTTCACCACAAAGAAAAAAATTATTTGGCCCAATATATTGAATTCAAATTCAGGCCTTTTTTTACAGGCACCTAACACTATCTGGCTATTTATTTTTGTACCGTATTACACTAATCCAGGCACAGCAGTAACCACAGATTTAGGGGAATATCAATTGTAGGCCTAGAATTTAGGCCCTGGATGAAAGGTATCCTTTTACGGACAGATTTACACTTTGAGATGCACAGAAGCGTGTGAAAAAATATATAGGATTATGCTTTCAGCACTTGTATTTTAACACTTTGTCTAATATACCCTTTAACGGAAAGAAGTACACTTAGAGATGCAAAACGGTGTGTGCAAATGTAGAGAATTATGCTGTATTTTAACACTTACTGTAATATACCCTTTAACGGAAAGACATACACTTGGAGATGCACACTGAGTGTAATATACCCTTTTACGGACATATTTACACTTGGCCTGCAACAGCTGGAACACCAGATTTTGGGTATTGCTATTTTGGCAATTTAATTTCACCTCAGAAAATTATAAATCCTTTGACGGACACTATAAAACTTGGACAGCCACTACTGGGACACCAGATTTACGGTATTGCCATTTTGGCAATTGAATTTCACCCCAGAACAAAATATATCCTTTGCCGGACAATATGAAACTTGTCCAGTCACAGCTGGAACACCAGATTTACTGTATTTCAATTTTGGCAACTGACTTTCACCCCAGAAAATAATAAATCCTTTGACGGACACTATTAAACTTGGCCAGCCACTGCTGGGACACCAGATTTACGGTATTGCTATTTTAGAAATTGAATTTCACCCCAGAACAAAATATATCCTTTGCCGGACACTATTAAACTTGGCCTGCCACAGCTGAAACCACTGATTTACAGTGATGCTATTTTGGCAATGGAATTTAACCCCAGAAAAAAATATATCCTTTGCCGGACACTATTTAACTTGGCCAGCCAAAGCTGAAACCACTTATTTATGGTATTGCTATTTTGGCAATTGAATTTCACCCCGGAACAAAATATATCCTTTGCCGAACACTATTTAACTTGTCCAGCCACTGCTGGGACACCAGATTTAGGGGATTGCTATTTTGGCAATTGAATTTCACCCCAGAACAAAATATATCCTTTGCCGGACACTATTAAACTTGGCCAACCACTGCTGGGACACCAGATTTAGGGGATTGCGATTTTGACTATTGAATTTCACCCCAGAAAATTATCTATTCTTTTCCAGATACTATTAAACTTGGCCAGCCACTGCTAGGACACCAGATTTACAGTATTGCTATTTTGGCTATTGAATTTCCGCCCAGAACAAAATATATCCTTTGCCGGACACTATTTAACTTGGCCAGCCACGGCTTGGAACACCAGATTTAGGGTATTGCTATATTGGCAATTGAATTTCACCCCAGAACAAAATATATAATTTGCCAGACACTATTAAACTTGGCCAGCCACTGCTGGGACACCAGATTTACAGTATTGCTATTTTGGCAATTGAATTTCACTCCAGAACAAAATGTATCCTTTGCCGGACACTATTTAACTTGGCCAGCCACTGCTGAGACACCAGATTTACAGTATTGCTATTTTGGCAATTGAATTTCACCCCAGAACAAAATATATCCTTTGCCGGACACTATTAAACTTGGCCAGCCAAAGCTGAAACCACTGATTTATGGTATTGCTATTTTGGCAATTGAATTTCACCCCAGAACAAAATATATCCTTTGCCGGACACTATTTAACTTGGCCAGCTACTGCTTGGACACCAGATTTAGGGGATTGCTATTTTGACAATTTAATTTCACCCCAGAACAAAATATATCCTTTGCCGGACACTATAAAACTTGGCCAGCCACTGCTGGTACACCATATTTAGGGGTTTGCTATTTTGGCAATTGAATTTCACCCCAAAAAATTATCTATCCTTTGCCGGACACTATTAATCTTTGCCAGCCACTGCTGGAACACCAGATTTACTGTATTTCTATTTTGGCAACTGAATTTCACCTCAGAAAATAATAACTTCTCAACCGGACACTATTAAACTTGGCCCACCATAGCTGAAACCACTGATTTATGGTATTGCTATTTTGGCAATTGAATTTCATCCCAGAACAAATTATATCCTTTGCCAGACACTATGAAACTTGTCCAGTCCCAGCTGGAACACCAGATTTACTGTATTTCTATTTTGGCAACTGAATTTCACCACAGAAAATAATAAATCCTTTGACGGACACTATTAAACTTGGCCAGCCAATGCTGGGACACCAGATTTACTGAATTTCTATTTTGGCAACTGAATTTCACCTAAGAAAATAATAAATCATTTGACGGACACTATTAAACTTTGCCAGCTACAGCTGAAAAAACAGATGTATGGTATTGCTATTTTGGCAATTGAATTTCACCCCAGAACAAAATATATCCTTTGCCGGACACTATTAAACTTGGCCAGCCACAGCTGAAACCACTGATTTATGGTATTGCTATTTTTGCAATTTAATTGAATCCCAGAACAAAATATATCCTTTGCCGGACACTATTTAACCTGGCAAGCCACTGATGGGACACCAGATTTAAGGGATTGCTATTTTGGCAATTGAATTTCACCCCAGAAAATTATCTATCCTTTGCCGGACACTATTAAACTTGGTCAGCAACTGCTGGGACACTAGATTTACGGTATTGCTATTTTGGCAATTGAATTTCACCCCAGAACAAAATATATCCTTTGCCGGACACTATTAAACTTGGCCAGCCAAAGCTGAAACCACTTATTTATGGTATTGCTATTTTGGCAATTGAATTTCACCACAGAACAAAATATATCCTTTGCCGGACACTATTTAACTTGGCCAGCCACTGCTGGGACACCAGATTTAGCGGATTGCTATTTTGGCAATTTATTTTCACCCCAGAACAAAATATATCCTTTGCCGGACACTATTAAACTTGGCCATCCACTGCTGGTACAACATATTTAGGGGATTGCTATTTTTGCAATTAAATTTCACCCCAAAAAATTATCTATCCTTTGCCGGACACTATTAATCTTGACCAGCCACTGCTGGGACACCAGATTTACTGTATTTCTATTTTGGCAACTGAATTTCACCCCAGAAAATAATAAATCATTTGACGGACACCATTAAACTTGGCCTGCCACAGCTGAAACCACTGATTTACGGTGATGCTATTTTGGCAATGGAATTTCACCCCAGAAAAAAATATATCCTTTGCCGGGCACTATTAAACTTGGCCAACCACTGCTGGGAACCAGATTTAGGGGATTGCGAGCTTGACTATTGAATTTCACCCCAGAAAATTATCTATCCTTTTCCAGACACTATTAAATTTGGCCAGCCACTGCTGGGACACCAGATTTACAGTATTGCTATTTTGGCTATTGAATTTCCCCCCAGAACAAAATAAATCCTTTGCCGGATACTATTAAACTTGGCCAGCCAAAGCTGAAACCAATGATTTATGGTATTGCTATTTTGGCAATTGATTTTCACCCCAGAACAAAATATATCCTTTGCCGGACACTATATAACTTGGCCAGCCACCGCTTGGGACACCAGATTTAGAGAATTGCTATTTTGGCAATTGAATTTCACCCCAGAACAAAATATATCCTTTGCCGGACACGATTAAACTTGGCCAGCCAAAGCTGAAACCACTGATTTATGGTATTGCTATTTTGGCAATTGAATTTCACCCCAGAACAAAATATATCCTTTGCCGGACACTATTAAACTTGGCCAGCCAATGCTGGTACACCATATTTAGGGGATTGCTGTTTTGACAAGTGAATTTCACCCCAAACAAAGATCTATCCTTTGCCGGACATAATTAATCTTGGCCAGCCACTGCTGGGACACCAGAGTTACTGTATTTCTATTTTGGCAACTGAATTTCACTTCAGAAAATAATAAATCCTTTACCGGACACTATTAAACTTGGCCAGCCACAGCTGAAACCATTGATTTTTGGTATTGCTATTGTTGCAATTAATTTTCACCCCAGAACAAAATATATCCTTTGCCGTACACTATTTAACTTGGCCAGCCACTGCTGGGACACCAGATTTATGGGATTGTTATTTTGGCAATTGAATTTCACCCCAGAAAATTATCTATCCTTTGCCGGACAATATTAATCTTGTCCAGCCACTGCTGGAACACCAGATTTACTGTATTTCTCTTATGGCAACTGAATTTCACCCCAGAACAAAATATATCCTTTGCCGGACACTATGAAACTTGTCCAGTCACAGCTGGAACGCCAGATTTACTGTATTTCTATTTTGGCAATTGAATTTCACCCCAGAGCAAAATATCTCCTTTGCTGAACACTATTTAACTTGGCCAGCCACTGCTGGGACACCAGATTTGGGGGATTGCTATTTTGGCAATTGAATTTCACCCCAGAAGATTATCTATCCTTTGCCAGACACTATGAAACTTGTCCAGTCACAGCCTGAACACCAGATTTACTGTATTTCTATTTTGGTTATTGAATATCACCCCAGAACAAAATATATCCTTTGCCGGACTCTATTAAATTGGCCAGCCACTGCTGGGACATCAGATTTAGGGGATTGCTATTTTGGCAATTGAATTTCACCCCAGAAAATTATCTATCCTTTGCCGGACACTATTAAACTTAGCCAGCCACTGCAGGTACAGTACACCATATTTAGGGAATTGCTATTTTGGCAATTCAATTTCACCCCAAAAAGTTATCTATCCTTTGCCGGACACTATTAAACTTGGCCAGCCACTGCTGGGACACCAAATTTACAGTATTGCTATTTTGGCAATTGAATTTCACCCCAGAACAAAATATATCCTTTGCAGAACACTATTAAACTTGGCCAGACAAAGCTGAAACCACTGATTTATGGTATTGCTATTTTGGCAAATGAATTTCACCCCAGAACAAAATATATCCTTTGCCGGACACTATTAAACTTGGCCAGCCACTCCTGGGACACGAGATTTAGGGGATCGCTATTTTGGCTATTGAATTTCACCCCAGAACAAAATATATCCTTTGCCGGACACTATGTAACTTTTCTAGTCACAGCTGGAACACCAGTTTTACTGTATTTCTATTTTGGCAACTGAATTTCACCCCAGAAAATTATCTATCCTTTTCCAGACACTATTAAACTTGGCCAGCCACTGCTGGGACACCAGATTTAGGGGATTGATATTTTGTCTAATGAATTTCACCCCAGAACAAAATATATCCTTTGTCGGACACGATTAAACATGGCCAGCCACAGCTGAAACCATTGATTTACGTTATTGCTATTTTGGCAATTGAATTTCACCCCAGAAAAAAATATATCCTTTGCCGGACACTATTTATCTTGGCCAGCTACTGCTGGGACACCAGATTTACAGTATTGCTATTTTGTTACTTTAATTTCACCCCAGAACAAAATATATCCTTTGCCGGACACTATTAAACTTGGCCAGCCACTGCTGGTACACCATATTTAGGGGATTGCTATTTTGGCAATTGAATTTCACCCCAAAAATGTATCTATCCTTTGCCGTACACTATTAATCTTGGCCAGCCACTGCTGGGACACCAGATTTACTGTATTTCTATTTTGGCAACTGAATTTCACCTCCGAAAATAATAAATCTTTTGCGGACACTATTAATCTTGGCCAGCCACAGCTGAAACCACTGATTTATCATATTGCTATTTTGGCAATTGAATTTCACCCCAGAACAAAATATATCCTTTGCCGGACACTATGAAACTTGTCCAGTCTCAGCTGGAACGCCAGATTTACTGTATTTCTATTTTGGCAATTGAATTTCACACCAGAACAAAATATATCCTTTGCCGGACATTATTTAACTTGGCCAGCCAATGCTGGGACACCAGATTTACTGTATTTCTATTTTGGCAATTGAATTTCACCCCAGAAAATTATCTATCCTTTGCCGGACACTATTAATCTTGGCAAGCCACTGCTGGAACACCAGATGTACTGTATTTCTCTTTTGGCAACTGAATTTCACCCTAGAACAAAATATATCCTTTGCCGGACACTATGAAACTTGTCCAGTCAAAGCTGGAACGCCAGATTTACTGTATTTCTATTTTGGCAATTGAATTTCACCCCAGAACAAAATGTATCCTTTGCCGGACACTATTTAACTTGGCCAGCCACTGCTGGGACACCAGATTTGGGGGTTTGCTATTTTGGCAATTGAATTTCACCCCAGAAAATTATCTATCCTTTGCCAGACACTATGAAACTTGTCCAGTCACAGCCTGAACACCAGATTTACTGTATTTCTATTTTGGCTATTGAATTTCACCCCAGAACAAAATATATCCTTTGCCGGACACTATGAAACTTGTCCAGTCACAGCTGAAACACCAGATTTAATGTATTTCTATTTTGGCAACTGAATTTTACCCCAGAAAATAATAAATCCTTTGACGGACACTATTAAACTTGGCCAGCCAATGCTGGGACAACAGATTTACTGTATTTCTATTTTGGCAACTGAATTTCACCTCAGAAAATAATAAATCCTTTGACGGACACTATTAAACTTAGCCAGCCACTGCTGAGACACCAGATTTAGGGGATTGCTATTTTGGCAATTGAATTTCACCCCAGAACAAAATCTATCCTTTGCCGGACACTATTAAACTTGGCCAGCTACTGCTGGGACACCAGATTTAGGGGATTGCTATTTTGGCAATTGAATTTCACCCCAGAACAAAATATATCCTTTGCCGGACTCTATTAAATTGGCCAGCCACTGCTGGGACATCAGATTTAGGGGATTGCTATTTTGGCAATTGAATTTCACCCCAGAAAATTATCTATCCTTTGCCGGACACTATTAAACTTGGCCAGCCACTGCTGGTACACCATATTTAGGGGATTGCTATTTTGGCAATTGAATTTCACCCCAGAACAAAATATATCCTTTGCCGGACACTATTAAACTTGGCCAGCAACTGCTGGGACACCATATTTAGGGGCTTGCTATTTTGGCTATTGAATTTCACCCCAGAACAAAATATATCCTTTGCCGGACACTATAAAACTTTTCCAGTCACAGCTGGGACACCAGTTTTACTGTATTTCTATTTTGTCAACTGAATTTCACCCCAGAAAATTATCTATCCTTTTCCAGACACTATTAAACTTGGCCAGCCACTGCTGGGACACCAGATTTAGGGGATTGGTATTTTGGCTAATGAATTTAACCCCAGAACAAAATATTACCTTTGTCGGACACTATTAAACATGGCCAGCCACAGCTGAAACCATTGATTTACGGTATTGCTATTTTGGCAATTGAATTTCACCCCAGAACAAAATATATCCTTTACTGGACACTGTTTATCTTGGCCAGCTGCTGCTGGGACACCAGATTTACAGTATTGCTATTTTGTTACTTTAATTTCACCCCAGAACAAAATATATCCTTTGCCGGACACTATTAAACTTGGCCAGCCACTGCTGGTACACCATATTTAGGGGATTGCTATTTCGGCAATTGAATTTCACCCCAAAAAATTATCTATCCTTTGCCGGACACTATTAATCTTGGCCAGCCACTGCTGGGACACCAGATTTACTGTATTTCTACTTTGGCAACTGAATTTCACCTCAGAAAATAATAAATCCTTTGACGGACACTATTAAACTTGGCCAGCCACAGCTGAAACCACTGATTTATGGTATTGCTATTTTGGCAATTAAATTTCACCCCAGAATAAAATATATCCTTTGCCGGACACTATAAAACATGTCCAGTCACAGCTGGAACGCCAGATTTACTGTATTTCTATTTTGGCAATTGAATTTCACCCCAGAAAATAATAAATCCTTTGACGCACACTATTAAACTTGGCCAGCCACAGCTGAAACCACTGATTTTCGGTATTGCTATTTTGGTAATTGAATTTCACCCCAGAACAAAATATATCCTTTGCCGGACAATATTAAACTTTTCCATTCACAGCTGGAACACCAGTTTTACTGTATTTCTGTTTTGGCAACTGAATTTCACCCCAGAAAATTATTTATCCTTTTCCAGACACTATTACACTTGGCCAGCCACTGCTGGGACACCAGATTTAGGTGATTGGTATTTTGACTAATGAATTTCACCCCAGAACAAACTATATCCTTTGCCGGACACTTTTAAACTTGGCCAGCCACTGCTGGGACACCAGATTTAGGGGATTGCTATTTTGGCAATTGAATTTTACCCCAGAACAAAATATATCCTTTGCCGGACACTATTAAACTTGGCCTGCCACAGCTGAAACTACTGATTTATGGTATCGCTATTTTGGCAATTGAATTTCACCCCAGAAAAAAAGATATCTTTTGCCTGACACTATTAAACTTGGCCAGCCACTGCTGGGACACCAGATTTAGGGGATTGCAATTTTGGCAATTGAATTTCACCTCAGAAAAAAATCTATCCTTAACAGACAGCAGACAGTGTTACACTTGACTAGCCACAGCTGGAACACCGGATTTAGGGGATTGCTATTTTGGCAATTGAATTTACCCCCTCAATAAAATATAGAATTTTCTATCCTGAGTTTCTAGCGGTGACAATAAGCACAGACAAGCCCTTGATGTAGGATATAGCAAAAAAAAAAAAAAACTAGTATTGATGGATTAATTGACTTGGTGGCAGCTTGTGCTGGTGCACCACAAGACACAAAATAGCCGCCGATCACCCCAGAAAAAAGTGACAGAAAAATGCTCTGTGCAGCCTAAAAACCAGTTAGCAATTAACTAGCAGAAGTTGAATGATTCACAGCTGTAGATCGATCACTTCATTAGGTGTTTTTGCTGAGTTTTCCCTGCCTAATCTCGCCCTCACAGCAGCTGCATCCTCTCCCTACAATCAGAGCAGAGTGACGTGCGGCGCTACGTGGCTCCAGCTTAAATAGAGGCTGGGTCACATGCTGCACATTAGTAGGCATGGCTGTGATGGTTTCTTAGGGCAAGAAGTAAAACGCTAGCTGATTGGCTGCTGTGCAGCCCTTCAGAAAGTGGGATGAAATCACCGAACAACAGATCCGAACCCGAACTTTTTTGAAAATGTTCGGGTCCGGGTCCGTGTCCGGAACACCCCAAAATTTGGTACGAACCCAAACTATACAGTCGGGTTCGCTCATCCCTAATAATAAAATATTTTAAAGTACCCACTGTATTGACTTGCTGTCATGTACTGGAGATAGAGAAATTCAAGTTTTCGGCACTACAGTATGACAAAGCTAATGAAATTTTTATTGTACACACTGTATTGGCTTGCTGTAATGTACTGGAGACAAAGAAATACATATTTTTGGCACTCCACTAGCCCAGAGATAATGTAATTTTTACAATACACACTGTACTGGCTTGCTGTAATGTACTGGAGACAGATAAATACAAATTTTCGGCACTACAGTAGGCCACAGATATTTAAATATTTTACAGTACACACTGTATTGGCTTGCTGTAATGTACTAAATACAGAAAAATAAGGATTGTTAGCACTACACTAGCCCAGAGATAATGAAATTTTTACAGTACACACTGTATTGGCTTGCTGTAATGTACTGAATACAGAAAAATTTAGATTTTTGTCACTACACTATCCCAGAAATACTGAAATTTTTACAGTACACACTGTATTGCCTTGCTGTAATGTACTGGAGACAGAGAAATACAGATTTTTGGCACTACACTAGCCCAGAAATAATGTAATTTTTACAATACACAATATACTGGCTTGCTGTAATGTACTTGAGACAGAGAAATACTAATTTTCGTCACTACAGCAGGCCACAGATAATTACATTTTTACAGTATGCACTGTATTTGCTTGCTGTAATGTACTGAATACAGAAAAATAAAGATTTTTGGCACTACACTAGCCCAAAGATAATAAAATGTTTACAGTACACACTGTATTGCCTTGCTGTAATGTACTTGAGACAGATAAATACAAATTTTCGGCACTAAAATAGGCCACAGATAATTAAACTTTTACAGTACCCACTGTATTGACTTGCTGTAATGTACTGGAGACAGAGAAATACAAGTTTTCAGCACTACAGTGGGCCACTAATAATGAAATTTTTACTGTTCGCACTGTATTGCCTTGCTGTAATGTACTGGAGACAGAGAAATACAGATTTTTGGCACTACACTAGCCCAGAAATAATGTAATTTTTGCAATACACACTGTTCTAGCTTGCTGTAATGTACTTGAGACAGAGAAATACAAATTTTCGTCACTACATTAGGCCACAGATAATGAAATTTTTACAGTACCCACTGTATTGACTTGCTGTAATGTACAGGAGACAGATAAATGCAAATTTTTGGCACTACAGTAGGCACAGATAATTATATTTTTATAGTACACACTGTATTGACTTGCTGTAATGTACTGGAGACAGAAAAATACTAATTTTCTGCACAACAGTAGGCCACAGATAATGTAATTTTTACAATACGCACTGTATTGGCTTCCAGTAAGGTACTGGATACAGAAAAATACAGATTTTCGGCACTACACTAGTCCAGAGATAATGTAATTTTGACAATACACACTGTATTTGGATATAGTTCTATATTGGATACAAATTTGTCCCAAATAAAATGTATTCTCTGCAGGAATACTGTATATACGGTTGCGGCCTAAACGCACACACAGATGCGCCCAAAACTAGTTAACTATTGCCAAAATATAAATCACTCTCTGCTAGGGTAAATAATATAACGGTACCGGATTGAACACACACACAGATGTGGCACAAGTTAGGTTAATTTCCCCAGAACAAATAATTTCTCTGATGGTACAGTGTATATCTCGGTAGCAAGAACACTGTAGTGAATAAGCCCCTTTTTATAATGTCTGCCCCACACACTGCTTTATGATGGTGCAGTGTATATCTCAGTACCAAGGAACACTGTAGTAAATAAGCCCCTTTTTATAATGTCTGCCCAACACACTGCTTTATGATGGTGCAGTGTATATCTCAGTACCAAGGAACACTGTAGTGAATAAGCCCCGTTTTATTATGTCTCCCCAACACACTGCTTTATGATGGTGCAGTGTATATCTCAGTGCCAAGGAACACTGTAGTGAATAAGCCCTTCTTTATAATATCTGCCAAACACACTGCTTAAAGGGGGGTAATTAGGAAAATGAAAATACTTAAATATTACTTTATTATAAATATATTCCCAAATGCCTTTCATTATTTATATTGTCTCGTTTTGTCTGGAGAGCAATCATCAGGGGAAACAAAATGGCCGCTGTCCTATTAGTTCACACAAAACCTGTCCTGATCACACATGAGAACAAGTTACTTTACAACGCTGAGGTAAAGAGCTGCCTCATCCTCCTCTCTGCACTACTTGTTAGGGATTATGATCCTGAATACAGATGATAAGGACTTTAGCTGAATTTAGCTGAGGAATTTAGTTCATGAGGAGATATGAAGTACAGAGAGGACGGACAGGACAGACTGTGGTAATGTGTTGCTGTGGTATTGGAGACCGCATACAAGAGCTGCTGCTCATTAGCCATACCTTCCCCTTCTCTACATGTCTCCTCATCATCTCCATTCCCACAGAGATTCACCTGTATTCAGGATCATAATCCCTGACAAGCAGAGCAGAGATGAGGATGAGGCAACACTACGGCTCATTGTGGTGAAGTAACTTGTCCTTCTGTGTGATTAGGACAGTTTTTGTGTGTACTGATAGGACGGTGGCCATTTCATTTCTCCTAAAGACTGCTCCCTAGACAAAACAAGCCATTCTAAGTAATAAAAGGTATTTGTGAATATATTTATTATAAAATAATATTTAAGTATTTTAATTTTTTTAATTCCTGGAGAACCCCTTTAATGATGGCGTATTGTGGATGTAACTAATCGGAAATCTTTCTGTCTTTTAGAAGTTATAAAAGCGATTTTCAAGCCCTGCACTATCTGTCCCTTCCTGGTGACGCCTGTTCCTGATAGTGCTGAAGCAAACCCCTTCTTAAAATAAAAAAATAAAAGGTGCTGCACTGCTGTCAAACACACACTTTAGTCCTTAAAAGGACTGTTAGGTCTTTCAATAAGGTTTTTGGAGTGAAATCAGTAAGTTTAGAGCAAAATGTTATCTGTCCCTGCCTACTGTCTGCTCTCCCTGATGCTGAATGAGCTGAACGCCGGACCTTAGCTCCTATATAAAATGGTATCACGTGTTCTGCTCCCGATGAAGGGGATCCAAGAGGCGACCCTGAAACGCGTTTAGCTTACTCCTAACCCTACCCTGTGCTACTAATAAAAGGAATTTACAAGAAGTACCACCGAGTGGACTTCCGTTCTTCCAGAGATCCCTACAGGCGACCCAGGCGCATGAGGTAGCAGTGCGGGTGTCTTGAGCTCTATCCCACATTGCTCCTCCTGGGTGAAGTAAGTTACTTCCATTGATTTTAATTACCTTTTAAATCTATTCCTACATAAATGTAAGTTTGAACTGTATATGGGAATTGTCTAAAAATTAATCTGGTAAAATCCACATCAAACATCCACTATCTCCAATGGTGAAATTTTCTCCACCTGTTGCAAACTATTAATCTCGGTTTCTGCTAAGCTAGTCTAGAAACATAGAAACATAGAATGTGTCGGCAGATAAGAACCATTTGGCCCATCTAGTCTGCCCAATATACTGAATACTATGAATAGCCCCAGGCCCTATCTTATATGAAGGATGGCCTTATGCCCATCCCATGCATGCTTAAACTCCTTCACAGTATTTGCAGCTACCACTTCTGCAGGAAGGCTATTCCATGCGTCCACTACTCTCTCAGTAAAGTAATTCTTCCTGATATTACTTTTAAACCTTTGCCCCTCTAATTTAAAACTATGTCCTCTTGTAGCAGTTTTTCTTCTTTTAAATATTCTCTCCTCTTTTACCGTGATGATTCCCTTTATGTATTTAAAAGTTTCTATCATATCCCCTCTGTCTCTTCTTACTTCCAAGCTATACATGTTAAGGTCCTTTAACCTTTCCTAGTAAGTTTTGTCCTGCAATGCATGTACTAGTTTAGTAGCTCTTCTCTGAACTCTCCCCAAAGTTTCCACATCCTTCTGCAGATATGGTCTCCAGTACTGCACACAATATTCCAAATGAGGTCTCACTGGTGCTCTGTAGAGCGGCACGAGCACCTCCCTCTTTCTACTGTTAATGCCTCTCCCTATACACCCAAGCATTCTGCTGGCATTACCTGCTGCTCTATGACATTGTCTGCCCACCTTTAGGTCGTCTGATATAATGACCCCTAAATCCCTTTCCTTAGATACTGAGGTTAGTACTGTATCACTGATTTTATATTCTGCTCTTGGGTTTTTACGCCCCAGGTGCATTATCTTGCACTTATCGACATTAAATTTGAGTTGCCAGATTTTTGACCATTCCTCTAGTTTTCCTAAATCCTTTTCCATTTGGTGTATCCCTCCAGGAACATCAACCCTGTTACAAATCTTTGTATCATCAGCAAAAAGACACACCTTACCATTGAGGCCTTCTGCAATTTGGCTGATAAAGATATTAAACAATATGGGTCCCAGAACAGATCCCTGAGGTACCCCACTAGTAACAATACCATGGTCTGAATATACTCCATTGACTACAACCCTCTGTTTTCTGTCCCTCAGCCACTGCCTAATCCATTCAACAATATGTGAGCCCAAGCTCAAAGACTGCAGTTAATTGATAAGCCTTCTATGTGGGACAGTATCAAAAGCCTTACTAAAGTCCAGATAAGCGATGTCTACTGCACCTCCGCCATTTATTATTTTAGTCACCCAATCAAAAAAGTCAATAAGATTAGTTTGACATGATCTCCCTGAAGTAAACCCATGCTGTTTTTTATCAATCAACCCATGGGTTTTTAGATGTTCCACAATCCTCTCCTTGAGTATGATTTAAATTAATTTCCCCACTATTGATGTCAGGCTTACTGGCCTATAGTTGCCCGATTCCTCTCTACTACCTCTCTTGTGAATTGGCACAACGTTTGCTAATTTCCAATTTTCTGGGACGACATCTGTTACCAGTGATTGGTCAAATCAATCTGTTAATGGTTCTGCTAATACACCTCTAAGCTCTTTTAATAGCTTTGGGTGTATCCCATCAGGCCCCTGTGATTTATTTGTATTAATTTAAGACAGCTGACTTAGAACCTCTTCCTCTGTAAAGACACATGCATCAAAGGATTCATTAGTCTTCCTCCCTAACTGAGGTCCTTCTCCTTCATTTTCCTTTGTAAAAACTGAACAGAAGTATTCATTGAGGCAGTCAGCTAGTTCTTTATCCTCTTCCATATACCTTCCTTCTTTTGTTTTTAATTTGGTAATTCCTTTTTTTAATTTCCTTTTTTCATTTATGTATCTGAAGAATGTCTTATCACCTTTTTCACTGACTGAGCTAATTTCTCTTCTGCCTGAGCTTTAGAAGCTCTTATAACTTGCTTGGCCTCTCTCTGCCTCATCTTATAGATTTCCCGGTCATCCTCGTTTTGGGTGTTTTTATACTTGCTAAATGCCATCTTTTTGTTTTTAATGATTTTGGCCACTTCTGCTGAGTACCACAGTGGTCTCTACCTTTTTTGCCTTTACTGACAAGCCTAATGCACTTTTCTGTTGCCTTCCGTAGTGCCAATTTTAAGTAGTCCCATTTCTCTTGGACTCCATTGAAATTGTTCCAGTCTGATAGGGACTCGTATACCACTGATCTCATTTTAGAAAAGTCTGTTTTCCGAAAATCTAAAACTTTTGTTTTTGTGTGGAGTGACTCAGTCACTGTACTTACAGTAAACATCACTGACTGGTGATCACTGGATCCTAAGCTTTCCCCTACAGTAATATCAGATACCAAATTGCCATTTGTGAATACCAAATCTAAAATGGCCTCCTTCCGGGTTGGCTCCTCAACTACTTGCTGTAGAGATAGTCTCTACAGCCATTTGTACCTATTTTATTATCACGGTTCTACCTCCACTATTTTTCTATAACTATTGGTCCTTTTACTCTAAGGGAACTGGCGCCCCTTTGTGGCAATTCTTTCTCTCTCTACCTCTTGTGGTTACCTGTCTAGAGTGTCCCTCTAGACAGAATAGTCCACAGGCAGCCTATTTCCTTCTTTTCCTGGCTTATCCTACCCTTCAGATCCTATTTTAACACTAGTGGTCCATCTTTGCTGCCCTGCCAGTTATTCCTAGACCCTCTTTCGAGAAGGCCTAGTGACTAACCGTCTCTTTTTTATGTATTTTTTGTCTCTGAATCTCATGTTCCGGCCAGCCAATCAGTGTAAGGCTTACAGCTAACATTGCTATGGTCTTACACTGAGGGGAATTACTTACCTGGATCTTCATTGGCTGGTTAGAATGCGCCAAACGTGCAGAGAGGAGACTTGAGCAATGCGACGAATACACGTGGTGCTTGGCCGAGTAAAGCAGAGCACTGAGCATAACGATGCTCGAGCTGAACCGATACTCGGCCAAGCATGTTCGCTCATCACCACACACAGCGTGTTAAATCAGGTCTATCCCGGCCTGCAGTTAAACTTTAGGGCGAATCTATCCTTGTGTACATCACTGTGCAGTGCATCAACTTGCATAGCTAGTCCATTCTGGTAGTGAAACAGTATGGCCTCTTGCACACAGACGTTGCTCCGCCATGGTCGTATTGTGGCCCACATACAGCGGGCCGTAATACACGGGGCACCAACCGTGGGAATTACGCATCACGGATGCGGACCCATTTACTTGAATAGGTCCGCACATCCGGAGATGCGGTGCCGATTGGAAAAGAAGCACGAAAGCACTACGTAGTTCTTCCGTGGGGTTCTGTTCCGTGCTCGCGTTCCGCAAAAAAATAGAACTTGTTCTATCCTTTTGCGGAACCGACGGATCGCGGACACCATTCAAGTGAATGGGTCCGTGACCCACATACGGCTGCCCCACGGTCGGTGCCCATGCATTGTGAACCGCAATTTGCCCTAGCTAAACAAAAAAAAAAATATACAGCATCCTTCGGTAAAGCAACAAATTAAAACGCCGCACACCCCTGCAGGTGTCCCACTGACTTTTTAATGGAACAAAATAAGGACATGGAGGCAGCACCAATAAAGTAGTCTAGAAAAAAAAAGGTTCTTTTAATCCATGTTATGGCAGTGCAAACACATGCAATCGAATCCCTTCTGTTAGATGTAGAATGACTGTGCGTAACTATTAGGGCTCATGCACACGAATGTATTTTCTTTCCGTGTCCTTTCCGGGGGGGTTTTCGGACCATATGCATTCATTTCAACTGATCCACAAAAAAAACGGATGTTAGTCTGTGTGCATTCCATTTCCATATGCCCGTATTTCCGTTCTGCAAAAAAATAGAACATGTCCTATTATTGTCCGCATTACAGATAAGGATAGTACTGTTCTATTAGGGGCCAGTTGTTCGATTCTGCAAAATACGGAATGCACATGGACATCATCCGTATTTTCTGAGAATCCGTTTTTTGCAGACCTTACAATTCATACGGTCGTGTGCACGAGCCCTTAGGCTTAGTTCACACTTACCTCGTTTGTTTATTTGTGTCAGCAATTGTCAACCCAAAGGTGTGGGTCAAGTCTACTGAACTGGTGCATATTTAGGGCTCTTTCACACGAGCTAATGCCGTGCAGGTAATCCACTGCGTGTAAGAGAGCCAAGCTCCGTTCAGGACAGCAAAGACACGGAGCATTAACATGATTAATAATGCTCCGTGCCTCTCTGTGATCTTTTTACTTCAAAATCACAGTGAGATAAAGAGGTCACTGTGATTTTCTAGCAAAGAGGTCAGAGAGAGGCACGGAGCATTATCAATCATGTTAATGCTCTGTGTCTCTGCTGTCCTGAATGGGGCTTGGCTCTCTTTCACACAGTGGATTACGCACACGGCATCTGCTTGTGTGAAAGAGCCCTTAGGGCTCATGCACACGAACGTATTTTCTTTCCATTCCGTACCGTATGCGGAACCACTAATTTCAAAGGGTCGGCAAAAAAAAAGGAAGTTACTCCGCAAAATACGGGATGCACACGGACGTTATCCGCATTTTTTCGGATTCATTGATGCGGACCTCAAAATACATACAGTCAATGTTAGCATCAGGTTTAATTTATCGTTGTGAACTTAACCGTACAGTGGCCCAAAAAAGGAGTAACCCCATGACTGTGGAGAGGGTGTTATCAGTAGGACTATGTTCACATCATTGTTTATTTTTACTTTCTTCTGATCCGTCAGAAAAATAGCAATAAAAAAACGGATCATTTAGTTTGAGCATCCGCCTTCACATCATCAGTATTTGGTCAGTATTTTATCAGTATTAGTAAGGTAAAAATAGGAGTGTGTCCAAAACAGAGACAACACGTGATTCAAATATTTGTATGTCCTGCTTTTCGCTTTCAAATCATGATTAGAGTTGAGCGGACATCTGGAAGTTTGGCTTCGACGGGTTCGGCCAAACTTCAGTAAAAGGTTCGGGTTCGGGGTAAAGTTCGGGTCGAGTTCGGGTCCCGAACACAAACTTTTTTGTGAAGTTTGGCCGAACCCGTCGAAGCCGAACTTCCAGGTGTCCGCTCAACTCTAATCATGATTTGAAAGTGAAAAGCAGGACATACAAATATTTGAATCACATGTTGTCTCTGTTTTGGACAATAAAGTCAATGGGGACCCGAACTTTTGGGCACTAAAATGGCCCTAAAAATTTAATGGAAAGGGCTAGAGGGCTGCAAAAGGCAGCAAAATGTGCTTAAGAGCATGGCATGTGCTCTGCAAACAAATGTGTATAGGGAAATAACTTAAAATAAAATAAATTAAAATTAAAAATTATTAACCTGCAACTCGGAGGAGGAGGTGGATGTGTAGGTGGAAGCGGCGATGGAGGAGGAGGAGGTAGCCAGCTAACAATGTTTTTTTGTTTTTTTTTAATTGGGGTAGCCCCGAAAATAATGGGACAAATAAAAAAAAAAGAAATCAAAGAATAAGTGCAGTTGAGTACAAGAATGTATGGTTGAGGCGGGTATAAATGTCTATTCTGCACAATGTACAGACAAGTCTTGTGGGATCCAAGCCTGGTTCATTTTAATGAACGTGAGCTTGTCCACGTTGGCTGTGGACAGGCGGCTGCATTTGTCTGTAATGACGCCCCCTGCCATGCTAAATACACGTTCAGACAATACACTGGCTGCAGGGCAGGCCAGCACCTCCAAGGAATAAAGGGCGAACTCAGGCCATGTAGACAATTTGGAGACCCAAAAGTTGAATGGGGCAGAACCATCAGTCATTACGTGTAGGCGTGTGCACACGTACTGTTCCATCATGTTGTTTAAATGCTGCCTCCTGCTAAGACGTTCCATATCAGCTGGTGGTGCCAGTTGCTGTGGAGTGGTGACAAAGCTATTTCACATGTCGGCCATGCTAACCATGCCTTGTGAGGTGCTGGCCGTGACCCAGCTGCGTTGGCGACCTCTTCCTCCTCCACCTCTGCCTTCGCCTTGTGCTTCCACTTGTCCCCCGGTGTCAGTTGGGAATGACCTCAGGAGCGTCTCTGCCAGCGTGCGCTTGTAGTCGCACATCTTCCTATCACGCTCCAGTGAGGGAATTAAGGATGGCACGTTGTCATTGTAACGGGGATCCACCAGGGTGGCAACCCAGTAGTCAGCAAAAGTTAAAATGCGGTCGTTTCGCAGGCACTGCCGCATGTAGTCGCTCATGTGTGCCAGGCTGCCCAGAGGTAACGATAAGCTGACCTCTGTATGTGGTGTATGGTCTGTGTCCTCCGTATCCCCCCAGCCATGCTCCAGTGATGCCTATGAGCTGCGTTGGGTGCCACCCTGTTGTGAACCAGGTTCCTCCTCCTCTACCTCCTCCTCCTCCTCGTCCTCCTGAACTGTGCCCTGGTTGGCTACATGTGTACCTGGCCTCTGCTGTTGCAGGAACCCACCCTCTGAGCTACTTCTGAATGACTGGCCTGAAACCCTGTGAAATGCCCCCTCTTCCTCCTCCTCTTCCTCCTGTGCCACATCCTCTTCCATCTAGTGATTTTTCAAGGAGACAAAGAAGTGGTATTGTAACGCTAAGAACGGCATCATCGGCACTGGCCATGTTGGTTCAGAACTCGAAACACCGCAACAAGGTACACAGGTCTCGTATGGAGGCCCACTCTATGGTGGTGAAGGGGTGCTGTTCCGCAGAGCGACTGACCCGTGCGTGCTGCAGCTGAAACTCCACTATCGCCTGCTGCTGCTTGAACAGTCTCTCCAGCATATGCAAGGTGGAGTTCCACCTGTTGGGCACGTCGCATATGAGGCGGTGAGCGGGAAGGCCGTAGTTTACGCTGCAGCACAGACAGGTGGGCAGCAGCAAGGTTAGAACGCCGAAATTGCGCACAGATGGACCGAACTTTCTGCAGCAGCTCTGACATGTCTGGGTAGTTTTCAAGGAATTTCTGCACCACCAAATTCAGCACATGCACCAGGCAAGGGATGTGCGTCAAACCAGCTAGTCCCAGAGCTGCTACGAGATTTGGCCCATTATCGCACACCACCAGGCCGGGCTTGAGGCTCATTGGCAGCAACCACTCATCCGTCTGTTCTTCTAGGCCCCTCCACAGCTCCTGTGCGGTGTGGGGTTTGTCCCCCAAACACATAAGTTTTAAAACCGCCTGCTGACGTTTAGCCCTGGCTGTGCTGATGTTGGTGGTGAAGGTCTTTCGCTGACCAGATGAGGAGGTGGTAGAAGAGGAGGAAGCGGAATAGGAGGAGGAGGCAACAGGAGGCAAAGAATAATGCCCTGCGATCCTCGTTGGTGGAAGGACAGGCGCCAAACCGCTATCCGCCTTGGGCCCAGCCGCCACTACATTTACCCAGTGTGCAGTTAGGGAGATATAACGTCCCTACCTGTGCTTACTGGTTCATGTATCTGTGGATATGTGGACCTTGCCACAGATGGCGTTGCGCAGTGCACACTTGATTTTATCCTCCACTTGATTGTGCAGGAAAGGGACGGCTCGCCTGGAAAAGTAGTGGCGGCTGGGAATGACGTACTGTGGGACAGCCACCGCCATCAGCTGTTTAAAACAGTCCGTCTCCACCAGACAGAATGACAGCATTTCAAAGGCCAGTAATTTTGAAATGCTGGCATTCAGGGCCAGGGATCGAAGATGGGTAGGTGAGTATTTTCTCTTTCTCACCAGTGTTTGGGAGATGTAATGCTGAACGCTTGCGTGTGACATGGTGGAGATGCTTGGTGATGATGAGAGAGGTGGTGGTGTTAGTGGCACATCCTCCGTTTGCTGGGTGGCAGGTGCCACTGTAACTCCAGAGGTGGAGGAAGAGGCAGAGACAGCAGCATAAGAGGAAGCAGGTGGAGCTTGAGACCTTTCTTGGTTTTTAAGGTATTTACTCCACTGCAGTTAGTGCTTTGCATGTAGATGCCTGGTCATGCAGGTTGTGCTCAGGTTTAGAAAGTTTATGCCTCGCTTCAGGCTCTGATGGCACAACCATCTAGTGTCTTGTCCTCAGGACATTGTCTGAAGAACTGCCACGCCAATAAACACTAGAACTGCTCACATCACTGGCATGAACTTGAGTCCAGTCGGGGTCTAGGACCTCATCGTCTTCCACATCATCTTCCACCCATTCTTGACCCCTGCCCTCCTCGTCGGTCTGCACACTGCAGAAAGCCGCATCAGTTGACACCTGTGTTTCTTCATCATCAGAGACATGCTGCTGTGGTATTCCCATGTCCTCATCCTGCAACATAAGTGGTTGGGCATCAGTGTATTCAATGTCTTCCACTTCTGGGGCAGGGCTATGTGGATGGCCCGGGGAGACCGGGTCACCAAAAAGCATAAGAGTCTGCTGCATGACTTGGAGCTCAGACTGGTTGGCTGCTTTGCAAGGGGGTGAGGTGAAAGACTGATGGGTATGGGCTGCAGGTGCCAACTCTGAGTTCTTTGCTGGATGGGAGATACTGTGAAGGAATTGGCGCCACTGACATCCACCCAATCTACAACAGCCTGTACTTGTTCTGGCCTCACCATCCGTAGAGCAGCATTTAGGCCTACAAATAACGCTGCAGGTTCTGTCATCTACTCGCACCTGAGGAAGGTGTTTCACTTGGACCTGTAGCTGATGCAGAACGGCCACATCCTCTCCCAGCAACAGGAGCTCCACCAACACCACCACAACCATGTCCACATCCCTTATTTGATGATCTCTTCGTTATTTGCATTCACCCACCAAACTAACAGATGGTTTTTATCTCAGGTGTCAATTTAACTGCCAAAAGTCAACAATTAAGTTCACTATCAGTAAGTCAGTGCCCGTGTCATAAACAGAATACATTTCTTTAGGTCACACAACAGTGTAACGGAGAAATTCAATACAATTACTTCACTATCAACAAAAATTAGATTTTTCAAACAAACAATGTAACAGCATAGGTTAACTGTTTAATTTGACTGTCAGAAATGCAGCGTACACCGCAAATGTGCTATCTACCACAAAACCGGTGTTTTTGCAACCAACTATATAAATTCTGAGTTCCAATGAAAATACAGGGTAGGCCTCAGATGTGCTATGAAGCACAAAACAAGTGTTTATTTCAACCAACTACAGAAATGCAGTCTGTTACTGCAAAATTTTAAAATAGGTTTTTGTGCGTTGTATGCAAAACTGCTCTGTGGAACAACAATACGGGTTTATTTCCCCCAAATACAAGTATGCAGTATGTCACTGCTAAATTTTTAAATAGGTTTTTTAGCGTTCTATGCAAAAGTGTTCTGTGGAACAAAAATACGGGTTTATTTCTCCCAAATACAGGAATGCAGAATGTCACTGCAACACGTTGAAATAGGTTTTTCAGTCTTTTATGCAAAACTGCTCTGTGGAACAACAATAAGGGATTATATCCCCCAAATACACAAATGCTGTATGTCACTGCTAAATTTGAAAATACGTTTTTGTGCGTTGAATGCGAAACTGCTCTGTGGAATAACATTACGGGTTTATTTCCCCCAAATACACAAATGCTAAATGTCACTGCTAAATTTTAAAATAAGTTTTTGTACATTGCATGCAAAACTACTCTGTGGAACAACAATACGGGTTTATTTTCCACAAATGCACAAAATTCTGTATGCCACTGCTAAATTTTAAAATAGGTTTTTCAGCGTTCTATGCAGAAGTGCTCTGTGGAACAACAATACAGGATTTAAAACTCTAAATTCTAAAATACGTTTTTGTGTGTTGTAAACAAAACTGCTCTGTGGAACAACAATACAGGTTTATTTCCCCCAAATACACAAATGCTGTATGTCACTGCTAAATTTTAAAATACGTTTTTGTGCGTTGTATGTAAAAATGCTCTGTGGAACAACAATACGGGTTTATTTTCACCAAATACAGGAATGCTATATGTCACAGCTAAATTTTAAAATAGGTTTTTGTGCGTTGTATGCGAAATTGCTCTGTGAAACAACAATAGGACTTTATTTCCCCCAAATACCAGAATGCAGTACGTCACTGCTAAATTTTAAAATAGGTTTTTCAGCGTTCTATGCAAAAGTGGTTTGTGGAACAACAATACGGGTTTATTTCCCCCAAATACACAAATGCTCTATGTCACTGCTTAATTTGAAAATACGTTTTTGTGCGTTGTATGCAAAACTGCTCTGTGGAACAACAATAGGAGTTTAGTTCCCTAAAATGCAAGAATGCAGAACGTCACTGCTAAATTTTAAAATAGGTTTTTCAGCATTCTATACAAAAGGACTCTGTGGAATAACAATATGGGTTTATTTCCCCCAAATACACAAATGCAGTATGTCACTGCTAAATTTTAAAATAGGTTTTTGTGCGTTGTATGCAAAACTGCTCTGTGGAACAACAATACGGGTTTATTTCCCCCAAATAAAAGTATGCAGTATGTCACTGCTACATTTTTAAATAGGTTTTTTAGCGTTCTATGCAAAAGTGTTCTGTGGAACAACAATACAGGTTTATTTCCCCCAAATACACAAATGCTGTATGTCAATGCTAAATTTGAAAATACATTTTTGTGCGTTGTATGCAAAACTGCTCTGTGGAACAAAAATACGGGTTTATTTCCCCCAAATACAGGAATGCGGTATATCACTGCAACGCATTGAAATAGGTTTTTCAGTGTTTTATGCAAAACTGCTCTGTTAAACAACAATACGGGATTATATCACCCAAATACACAAATGCTGTATGTCACTGCTAAATTTTAAAATACGTTTTTGTGCGTTGAATGCAAAAATGCTCTGTGAAACAACAATACGGGTTTATTTCCCACAAATACAGAAATGCGGTTAGTCACTGCTAAATTTTAAAATAGGTTTTTGTGCTTTGTCTGCCAAACTGCTCTGTGGAACAATAATACTGGGTTATTTTGAATCCAGAGGGAAAAAAAAACAGGCTGGTGTATTTGAGTTTCATTTACAGCATACTTATATAAGTAGATATATATATAACGCGAGGTTGGTCGCGACGCGTGGTTGATTAAGTGTGTGGTTGTGTAAGTGTGACTTAAGATTAAGTGAGGGAGTAACTGCCAGCTACATTATTTGTGGACATTGAGTGGCTGCATTTGACTCTATTGTACACTGGGACTTTCTGCTTTGCAAGCTTCATTGCTGTTTTAACACTTTTTTTTCCTTTACCAGGGTTGCACAGGTGAGTAATTAGGGTGTGGCTGCCTAATTAGGAGCCTTTAAGAAGTCAGCAGTAAGGAGAGCTCAGCCTTTGAATCCAGAGGGAAAAAAAAACAGGCTGGTGTATTTGAGTTTCATTTACAGCATACTTATATAAGTAGATATATATATAACGCGAGGTTGGTCGCGACGCATGGTTGATTAAGTGTGTGGTTGTGTAAGTGTGACTTAAGATTAAGTGAGGGAGTAACTGCCAGCTACATTATTTGTGGACATTGAGTGGCTGCATTTGACTCTATTGTACACTGGGACTTTCTGCTTTGCAAGCTTCATTGCTGTTTTAACACTTTTTTTTTCCTTTACCAGGGGTTGCACAGGTGAGTAATTAGGGTGTGGCTGCCTAATTAGGAGCCTTTAAGAAGTCAGCAGTAAGGAGAGCTCAGCCTTTGAATCCAGAGGGAAAAAAAAACAGGCTGGTGTATTTGAGTTTCATTTACAGCATACTTATATAAGTAGATATATATATAACGCGAGGTTGGTCGCGACGCATGGTTGATTAAGTGAGTGGTTGTGTAAGTGTGACTTAAGATTAAGTGACTTCAGATTCAGGGACTTCAGTGGGGGACTGAAATTCGTCAGTTCTTGTAACTAGATTATATTGTATTTTTTTTTTGTTTTTGTGGTGTAATCCCCATTAGTATGTCTTGCACAATTGACAATGCCGTCCAGTGCACATCTTGCATGATGTATGCAGTCCTGGAACAGCCGTTTGAGGGTGCATATCTTTGTTCAAAATGTGAGCAAATTACCCGTTTGGAATCGCACATCGAGTCTCTAAGCGGGCATATTGCAACACTGAGAGCCACTGACAATTTGCAAAAGAGTTTGCTGCTCACCGAGCAAGCAGTCTTTAGGGGTAGATGTGGGGGAGGGTGACAGAAAGGAGGCTGAGGAAAGTGAGGTAGCTAGCTGGGTGACAGTAAGAAAGGGGGTAGAGGGAAGAGTGCCAGGGAGGCTAGCCCTGATCTGACACACCCCAACAAGTTTGCACGTTTGGCAGATGAGGGGATGGCAGCTCAGGGACAGCACCGCTGCAGCTAGACACTTCCTCTGCCGGTCAGGGAATGTCAGCTCCAGTAAGCAGGGGACCAGGAGAGCAGGGCAGGCCAGACAGGTGCTGGTAGTGGGAGACTCAATTATTAGGGGAACAGATAGGGCGATCTGTCACAAAGATCGTGATCGCCGAACAGTGTGCTGTCTTCCTGGCGCTAGAGTTCGACACATCGCAGATCGGGTTGACAGATTACTGGGAGGGGCTGGAGAAGATCCAGCGGTCATGGTCCATATCGGAACCAATGACAAAGTTAGAGGAAGGTGGAGCGTCCTTAAGAATGATTTCAGGGATTTAGGTCACAAGCTTAGGGCAAGGACCTCAAAGGTAGTATTTTCCGAAATACTGCCTGTACCACGAGCCACACAAGAGAGGCAGCGGGAGATTAGAGAGGTTAACAAGTGGCTCAAGAACTGGTGTAGGAAGCAGGGTTTTGGGTTCATGGAGAACTGGGCCGACTTTGCTATCGGCTACAGGCTCTATCGTAGGGACGGGCTGCACCTCAATGGGGAAGGGGTAGCCGTGTTGGGGAGAAAGATGGATAGAAGGTTGGAGGAGTGTTTAAACTAGGGACTGGGGGAGGAAATTACATTACAGGAGGGGAAGATAGTGCAGATAGAGACCGGGGGCAAGGTAGTGGGACTGGGGGAGAAATGGAAGGAGAAACTAGAAAAGTTCAGAAGGAAAGGTGTAGGGCAAAAAATATGCATAAACCTCTCAAATGTATGTATACTAATGCCAGAAGCCTGACTAATAAAACTGGGGAACTGGAATTAGTGATGTGTGAGGATCATTATGACATAGTGGGAATAACTGAGACATGGCTGGATGATAGCTATGACTGGGCTGTTAATGTACAAGGTTACAATCTGTTCAGAAAGGATCGTCAAAACCGGAGAGGGGAGGGTCTGCCTTTACATAAAGTCCTGTCTAAAGCCCACACTCCGGGAAGACATCTGTGAGGGACACGAAAATGTGGAGTCACTGTGGGTGGAGATAAATGGAGCCAAAAACAATAATAAATTACTAATAGGAGTTTACTATAAACCACCTGATATACCAGAGTCCATAGAAAATCTATTACTAAACAGAGATAAACAAGGCGGCAAACCATAACCAGGTGGTTATTATGGGGGACTTCAACTACCCAGATATAGACTGGGAAACTGAGAGCTGTACATCCCATAAAGGAAACAGGTTCTTGGCAATAGCCAAAGACAATTACCTTTCCCAAATGGTTCAGGACCCAACTAGAGGGTTGGCCATACTGGACTTAGTATTAACCAATAGACCTGATAGAACAACAGACGTGCAGGTCGGGGGACACCTGGGAAATAGTGACCATAAAGTAATAACCTTCCAATTATCCTTCAAACGAGAGTTTCTACAGGGAGGAACAAGAATACCGGACTTAAAAAGAGCGAAATTTAGCCAACTAAGCGAGGCCATAGGCCCATTTAACTGGGACATAGTCCTCAAAAATAAAAATACAACCACAAAATGGGAGATTTTTAAAAGCATTGTAACATCTAATTGTGATCGATGCATACCTTATAGAAATAAAAGGCTAAGAAATAAGAAGAAACCAATGTGGATAAATAGAACCGTAAAAAAAGCAATAAATGAGAAAAAGAAAGCATATAAATCATCCTGGAACAGCCGTTTGAGGGTGCATATCTTTGTTCAAAATGTGAGCAAATTACCCGTTTGGAATCGCACATCGAGTCTCTAAACGGGCATATTGCAACACTGAGAGCCACTGACAATTTGCAAAAGAGTTTGCTGCTCCCGAGCAAGCAGTCTTTGGGGTAGATGTGGGGAGGGTGACAGAAAGGAGGCTGAGGAAAGTGAGGTAGCTAGCTGGGTGACAGTAAGAAAGGGGGTAGAGGGAAGAGTGCAGGGAGGCTAGCCCTGATCTGACACACCCCAACAAGTTTGCACGTTTGGCAGATAAGGGGATGGCAGCTCAGGGACAGCACCGCTGCAGCTAGACACTTCCTCTGCCGGTCAGGGAATGTCAGCTCCAGTAAGCAGGGGACCAGGAGAGCAGGGCAGGCCAGACAGGTGCTGGTAGTGGGAGACTCAATTATTAGGGGAACAGATAGGGCGATCTGTCACAAAGATCGTGATCGCCGAACAGTGTGCTGTCTTCCTGGCGCTAGAGTTCGACACATCGCAGATCGGGTTGACAGATTACTGGGAGGGGCTGGAGAAGATCCAGCGGTCATGGTCCATATCGGAACCAATGACAAAGTTAGAGGAAGGTGGAGCGTCCTTAAGAATGATTTCAGGGATTTAGGTCACAAGCTTAGGGCAAGGACCTCAAAGGTAGTATTTTCCGAAATACTGCCTGTACCACGAGCCACACAAGAGAGGCAGCGGGAGATTAGAGAGGTTAACAAGTGGCTCAAGAACTGGTGTAGGAAGCAGGGTTTTGGGTTCATGGAGAACTGGGCCGACTTTGCTATCGGCTACAGGCTCTATCGTAGGGACGGGCTGCACCTCAATGGGGAAGGGGCAGCCGTGTTGGGGAGAAAGATGGCTAGAAGGTTGGAGGAGTGTTTAAACTAGGGACTGGGGGAGGGAAATTACATTACAGGAGGGGAAGATAGTGCAGATAGAGACCGGGGGCAAGGTAGTGGGACTGGGGAGAAATGGAAGGAGAAACTAGAAAAGTTCAGAAGGAAAGGTGTAGGGCAAAAAATATGCATAAACCTCTCAAATGTATGTATACTAATGCCAGAAGCCTGACTAATAAAACTGGGGAACTGGAATTAGTGATGTGTGAGGATCATTATGACATAGTGGGAATAACTGAGACATGGCTGGATGATAGCTATGACTGGGCTGTTAATGTACAAGGTTACAATCTGTTCAGAAAGGATCGTCAAAACCGGAGAGGGGAGGGGTCTGCCTTTACATAAAGTCCTGTCTAAAGCCCACACTCCGGGAAGACATCTGTGAGGGACACGAAAATGTGGAGTCACTGTGGGTGGAGATAAATGGAGCCAAAAACAATAATAAATTACTAATAGGAGTTTACTATAAACCACCTGATATACCAGAGTCCATAGAAAATCTATTACTAAACGAGATAAACAAGGCGGCAAACCATAACCAGGTGGTTATTATGGGGGACTTCAACTACCCAGATATAGACTGGGAAACTGAGAGCTGTACATCCCATAAAGGAAACAGGTTCTTGGCAATAGCCAAAGACAATTACCTTTCCCAAATGGTTCAGGACCCAACTAGAGGGTTGGCCATACTGGACTTAGTATTAACCAATAGACCTGATAGAACAACAGACGTGCAGGTCGGGGGACACCTGGGAAATAGTGACCATAAAGTAATAACCTTCCAATTATCCTTCAAACGAGAGTTTCTACAGGGAGGAACAAGAATACCGGACTTAAAAAGAGCGAAATTTAGCCAACTAAGCGAGGCCATAGGCCCATTTAACTGGGACATAGTCCTCAAAAATAAAAATACAACCACAAAATGGGAGATTTTTAAAAGCATTGTAACATCTAATTGTGATCGATGCATACCTTATAGAAATAAAAGGCTAAGAAATAAGAAGAAACCAATGTGGATAAATAGAACCGTAAAAAAAGCAATAAATGAGAAAAAGAAAGCATATAAATCACTAAAACAGGAGGGGAGTCAGGAAGCACTGATAAACTATAAGGAAAAAAATAGAATATGTAAAAAACTAATAAAAACTGCCAAACTAGAGACCGAGAGATTAATTGCTAAAGAGAGCAAAACTAACCCTAAAATGTTTTTCAATTATATAAATGGTAAAAAATATAAACCTGAAGGAGTTGGCCCTCTACATAGCAATGAGGGGTGAGTTGCAGAAAGCGGCGAGGATAAAGCCAAGCTATTAAATATTTTCTTCACCACTGTTTTCACTGAGGAAAATAAACTGTCAGATAAAATGCAAAATGTAAAAGTAAATTCCCCTTTAAAAGTGCCCTGTCTGACCCAGGAAGAAGTACAGCAGCGACTTAAAAAGATTAAAATAGACAAATCGCCAGGACCGGATGGCATACACCCCCGTATCCTAAGGGAATTAAGTGATGTCCTAGCCAGACCCTTATTTTTGATATTCACGGACTCCATACTGACAGGGAATGTTCCACCAGACTGGCGTATAGCAAATGTGGTGCCAATATTCAAAAAGGGTCCAAAAACAGAGCCTGGAAATTATAGGCCGGTAAGTTTAACATCTGTTGTGGGTAAACTGTTTGAAGGTTTTGTAAGAGATGCTATCTTGGAGTATCTCAATGAAAATAAGCAAATTACACCATATCAGCATGGCTTCATGAGGGATCGGTCATGTCAAACTAATTTAATCAGTTTCTATGAGGAGGTAAGTTCTAGACTTGACAGCGGCGAATCAATGGATGTCGTATATCTGGACTTCTCCAAAGCATTTGACACTGTACCTCATAAAAGGTTAGTATATAAAATGAGAACACTCGGACTAGGAGAAAATATCTGTATGTGGGTAAGTAACTGGCTCAGTAATAGAAAACAGAGGGTGGTTATTAACGGTACACACTCAGATTGGGTCACGGTCACTAGTGGGGTACCTCAGGGGTCAGTATTGGGCCCTATTTTCTTCAATATATTTATTAATGATCTTGTAGAAGGCTTGCACAGTAATATATCAATTTTTGCAGATGACACTAAACTGTGTAAAGTAATTAACACTAAAGAGGACAGTTTTCTGCTACAGAGGGATCTGGATAGATTGGGGGCTTGGGCAGAGAAATGGCAGATGAGGTTTAACACTGACAAATGTAAAGTTATGCACATGGGAAGGAATAATGCAAGTGACCCGTACATACTAAATGGTAAAACACTCAGTAACACTGACATGGAAAAGGATCTAGGAATTTTAATAAATAACAAACTAAGCTGTAAAAACCAGTGTCAGGCAGCTGCTGCCAAGGCCAATAAGATAATGGGTTGCATCAAAAGGGGCATAGATGCCCGTGATGAAAATATAGTCTTACCACTTTATAAATCACTAGTCAGACCACACATGGAGTACTGTGTACAGTTCTGGGCTCCCGTGAACAAGGCAGACATAGCAGAGCTAGAGAGGGTTCAGAGGAGGGCAACTAAAGTAATAACTGGAATGGGGCAACTACAGTACCCTGAAAGGGTATCAAAATTAGGGTTATTCACTCTAGAAAAAAGACGACTGAGGGGAGATCTAATAACTATGTATAAATATATCAGGAGTCAGTACAAAGATCTCTCCCATCATCTATTTATCCCCAGGACTGTGACTGTGACGAGGGGACATCCTCTGCGTCTGGAGGAAAGAAGGTTTGTACACAAACATAGAAAAGGGTTCTTGACGGTAAGAGCAGTGAGACTATGGAACTCTCTGCCTGAGGAGGTGGTGATGGTGAGTACAATAAAGGAATTCAAGAGGGGCCTGGATGTATTTCTGGAGCGTAATAATATTTCAGGCTATAGCTACTAAAGATGGGTCGTTGATCCAGGGAGTTATTCTGACTGCCTGATTGGAGTCGGGAAGGAATTTTTTCCCCTTAAGTGGGGAAAATTGGCTCTACCTCATAGGGGTTTTTTGCCTTCCTCTGGATCAACTTGTAGGAAACAGGTCGAACTGGATGGACAAAAGTCTTTTTTCGGCCTTATATACTATGTTACTATGTTACTATGTATTTTCCCCAAATACACGAATGCAGTATGTCACTGCTAAATTTAAAAATAGGTTTTTGTGCGTTGTATGCAAAACTGCTTTGTGGAACAACAATATGGCTTTATTTCCCACAAATACACAAATGCAGTATGAAACTGCTAAATTTTAAAATAGGTTTTTGTGCGTTGTATGCAAAAGTGCAGTGTTTAACAACAATACGGGTTTATTTCCCCCAAATAAAGGAATGCAGTATGTCACTGCTAAATTTTAAAATAGGTTTTTGTGCATTGTATGCCAAACTTCTCTGTGGAACAACAATACAGGTTTATTTACCCCAAATACAGGAATGCAGTATGTCACTGCTAAATTTCAAAGTACGTTTTTGTGCGTTGTATGCAAAACTGCCTTGTGGAACAACCATACGGGTTTATTTCCACCAAATACAGAAATGCCGTATGTCACTGCTAAATTTTAAAATAGGTTTTTGTGTGTTGTATGCCAAACTGCTCTGTGGAACAACAATACAGGTTTATTTTACCCAAATACAGAAATGAAGTTGGTCACTGCTAAATTTTAAAATAGGTTTTTGTGCGTTGTATGCAAAACTACTCTGTGGAACAACAATATGGGTTTATTTCCCCGAATACACAAATGCTGTATGTCACTGCTAAATTTGAAAATAGGCTTTTGTGCTTTGTATGCAAAACTGCTCTGTCGAACAACAATACGGGTTTATTACTCCAAATACACAAATGCTGTATGGCACTGCTAAATTTGAAAATACGTTTTTGTGCCTTGTATGCAAAACAGCTCTGTGGAACAACAATAGGAGTTTAGTTCCCCCAAATGCAGGAATGCAGTAAGTCACTACTAAATTTTTAAATAGGTTTTTCAGCGTTCCATGCAAAACTGCTCTGTGGAACAACAATGCGGGTTTATTTCCCCCAAAAACACAAATACTGTAGTTCACTGCTAAATTTTAAAATACTTTTTTGTTCGTTGTATGCAAAACTACTCTTTGGAACAACAATACAGTTTTTTTTTCCCCAAATACAGAAATTCTGTATATCACTGCTAAATTTTAAAATACATATTTGTGCGTTGTATGCAAAACTGCTCTGTGGAAAAAACAGTACGTTTTTATTTAACCCAAATACACAAATGCTGTATGTCATTAGTAAATTTTAAAATAGGCTTTTGTGCGTTCTATGCAAAAGTGCGCTGTGGAACAACAATATGGGTTTATTTCCACCAAATACAGAAGTGCAGTATGTCACTGCTAAAGTTTAAAATAGGTTTTTGAGCATTGTATGCCAAACCTGCTCTGTGGAACAACAATACGGGTTTATTTTCACCAAATACAGGAATACAGTAGGTCACAGCTAAATTTTAAAATAGGTTTTTGTGCGTTGTATGCAAAACTGCTCTGTGGAACAACAATACGGGTGTATTTTCCACAAATACACAAATGCTGTATGTCACTGCTAAATTTAAAAATAGGTTTTTGTGCGTTGTATGCAAAACTGCTCTGTGGAACAACAATATGGGCTTCATTTCCTCAAATACACAAATGCAGTATGACACTGCTAAATTTTAAAATAGGTTTTTGTGCGTTGTATGCAAAAGTGCAGTGTTTAACAACAATACGGGTTTATTTCTCCCAAATAAAGGAATGCAGTATGTCACTGCTAAATTTTAAAATAGGTTTTTGTGCATTGTATGCCAAACTTCTCTGTGGAACAACAATACAGGTTTATTTACCCCAAATACAGGAATGCAGTATGTCACTGCTAAATTTCAAAGTACGTTTTTGTGCGTTGTATGCAAAACTGCCTTGTGGAACAACCATACGGGTTTATTTCCACCAAATACAGAAATGCCGTATGTCACTGCTAAATTTTAAAATAGGTTTTTGTGTGTTGTATGCCAAACTGCTCTGTGGAACAACAATACAGGTTTATTTTACCCAAATACAGAAATGAAGTTGGTCACTGCTAAATTTTAAAATAGGTTTTTGTGCGTTGTATGCAAAACTACTCTGTGGAACAACAATATGGGTTTATTTCCCCGAATACACAAATGCTGTATGTCACTGCTAAATTTGAAAATAGGCTTTTGTGCTTTGTATGCAAAACTGCTCTGTCGAACAACAATACGGGTTTATTACTCCAAATACACAAATGCTGTATGGCACTGCTAAATTTGAAAATACGTTTTTGTGCCTTGTATGCAAAACAGCTCTGTGGAACAACAATAGGAGTTTAGTTCCCCAAATGCAGGAATGCAGTAAGTCACTACTAAATTTTTAAATAGGTTTTTCAGCGTTCCATGCAAAACTGCTCTGTGGAACAACAATGCGGGTTTATTTCCCCAAAAACACAAATACTGTAGTTCACTGCTAAATTTTAAAATACTTTTTTGTTCGTTGTATGCAAAACTACTCTTTGGAACAACAATACAGTTTTTTTCCCCAAATACAGAAATTCTGTATATCACTGCTAAATTTTAAAATACATATTTGTGCGTTGTATGCAAAACTGCTCTGTGGAAAAACAGTACGTTTTATTTAACCCAAATACACAAATGCTGTATGTCATTAGTAAATTTTAAAATAGGCTTTTGTGCGTTCTATGCAAAAGTGCGCTGTGGAACAACAATATGGGTTTATTTCCACCAAATACAGAAGTGCAGTATGTCACTGCTAAAGTTTAAAATAGGTTTTTGAGCATTGTATGCCAAACCTGCTCTGTGGAACAACAATACGGGTTTATTTTCACCAAATACAGGAATACAGTAGGTCACAGCTAAATTTTAAAATAGGTTTTTGTGCGTTGTATGCAAAACTGCTCTGTGGAACAACAATACGGGTGTATTTTCCACAAATACACAAATGCTGTATGTCACTGCTAAATTTTAAAATAGTTTTTTTTGCGTTGTATGCAAAACTGCTCTGTGGAACAACAATATGGGCTCATTTCCCTCAAATACACAAATGCTGTAAGTCACTGCTAAATTTGAAAATACTTTTTGTGCGTTGTATGCAAAATTGCTCTGTGGAACCACAATATGAATTTATTTCTCCCAAATAAAGGAATCCAGTATGTAACATAGTAACATAGTAACATAGTATATAAGACCGAAAAAAGACTTTTGTCCATCCAGTTCGGCCTGTTTCCTACAAGTTGATCCAGAGGAAGGCAAAAAACCCCTGTGAGGCAGAAGCCAATTTTCCTCACTTAAGGGGAAAAAAAAATTCCTTCCCGACTCCAATCAGGCAATCAGAATAACTCCCTGGATCAACGACCCCTCTCTAGTAGCTGTAGCCTGTAATATTATTACACTCCAGAAATAAATCCAGTCCCCTCTTGAATTCCTTTATTGTACTCACCATCACCACCTCCTCAGGCAGAGAGTTCCATAGTCTCACTGCTCTTACTGTGAAGAATCCTTTTCTATGTTTGTGTACAAACCTTCTTTCCTCCAGACGCAGAGGATGTCCCCTTGTCACAGTCACAGTCCTGGGGATAAATAGATGATGGGACAGATCTCTGTACTGACCCCTGATATATCTATACATAGTTATTAGATCTCCCTCAGTCGTCTTTTTTCTAAAGTGAATAACCCTAATTTTGATAACCTTTCAGGGTACTGTAGATCCCTCATTCCAGTTATTACTTTAGTTGCCCTCCTCTGAACCCTCTCCAGCTCTGCTATGTCTGTCTTGTTCACAGGAGCCCAGAACTGTACACAGTACTCCATGTGTGGTCTAACCAGTGATTTGTAAAGTGGTAGGACTATGTTCTCATCACGGGCGTCTATGCCCCTTTGATGCAACCCATTATCTTATTGGCCTTGGCAGTAGCTGCCTGACACTGGTTTTTGCAGCTTAATTTGCTGTTTATTAAAATTCCTAGATCCTTTTCCATGTCAGTGTTACCGAGTGTTTTACCATTTAATATGTACGGGTGACTTGCATTATTCCTTCCCATGTGCATAACTTTACATTTGTCAGTGTTAAACCTCATCTGCCATTTTTCTGCCCAAGCCTCCAATCTATCCAGATCCCTCTGTAGCAGAAAACTGTCCTCTTTAGTGTTAATTACTTTACGCAGTTTAGTGTCATCTGCAAAAATAGATATTTTACTGTGCAGGCCTTCTACAAGATCATTAATAAATATATTGAAGAGAATATTGCCCAATACTGACCCCTGAGGTACCCCACTAGTTACAGTGACCCAATCTGAGTATCTACCGTTAATAACCACCCTCTGTTTTCTGTCACTCAGCCAGTTACTTACCCACATACAGACATTTTCTCCCAGTCCGAGCATCCTCATTTTATATACTAACCTTTTATGAGGTACGGTGTCAAATGCTTTGGAGAAGTCCAGATATACGACAGCCATTGATTCGCCGCTGTCAAGTCTAGAACTTACCTCCTCATAGAAGCTGATTAAATTTGTTTGGCATGACCGATCCCTCATGAAGCCATGCTGATATGGCGTTATTTGCTTATTTTCATTGAGATACTCCAAAATAGCATCTCTTAAAAACCCTTCAAACAGTTTACCAACAATAGATGTTAAACTTACCGGCCTATAATTTCCAGGCTCTGTTTTGGACCCTTTTTGAATATTGGCACCACATTTGCTATGCGCCAATCCTGTGGAACATTCCCTGTTATTATAGAGTCCGTAAATATCAGAAATAATGGTCTGGCTATGACATCACTTAATTCCCTTAGGATACGGGGGTGTATGCCATCCGGTCCTGGCGATTTGTCTATTTTAATCTTTTTAAGTCGCTGTAGTACTTCTTCCTGGGTCAGACAGGGCACTTTTAATGGGGGATTTACTTTTGCATTCTGCATTTCATCTGACAGTTTATTTTCCTCAGTGAATATAGTGGAGAAAAAAATATTTAATAGTTTTGCTTTATCCTCGTCGCTCTCTGCAACACCCCCCTCATTGCTATGTAGAGGGCCGACTCCTTCAGATTTATATTTTTACTATTTATATAATTGAAGAACATTTTAGGGTTAGTTTTACTCTCTTTGGCAATTAATCTCTCGGTCTCTAGTTTGGCAAATTTTATTAGTTTTTTACATATTCTATTTTTTTCCTTATAGTTTATCAGTGCTTCCTGACTCCCCTCCTGTTTTAGCGATTTATATGCTTTCTTTTTGTCATTTATTGCCTTCTTTACGGTTCCATTTATCCACATTGGTCTCTTATTGTTCCTTAGCCTTTTATTCCTATAAGGTATGTACCTCTCACAATTAGATGTTACAATGCTTTTAAAAATCTCCCATTTTATGGTTGTATTTTTATTTTTGAGGACTTTGTCCCAGTTAGTTAGGCCTATGGCCTCGCTTAGTTGGCTAAATTTTGCTTTTTTGAAGTGTGGTATTTTTGTTCCTCCCTTTAGAAACTCTCGTTTGAAGGATAATTGGAAGGTTATAACTTTATGGTCACTATTTCCCAGGTGTCCCCCAACCTGCACATCTGTTGTTCTATCAGGTCTATTGGTTAATACTAAGTCCAGTATGGCCGTCCCTCTAGTGGGGTCCTGAACCAGTTGGGAAAGGAAATTGTCTTTGGCTATTGCCAAGAACCTGTTTCCTTTATGGGATGTACAGCTTTCAGTTTCCCAGTCTATATCTGGGTAGTTGAAGTCCCCCATGATAACGACTTCATTATGATTCACGGCCTCGTCTATCTCGTTTAGTAATAGATTTTCTGTGGACTCTGGTATATTAGGTGGTTTATAATACACTCCTATTAGCATTTTATTATTGTTTTTGCTCCATGTATTTCTACCCACAGTGACTCCACATGTTCATGTCCCTCAGAGATGTATTCTCGAATTACGGGATTTAGACACGACTTCACGTAGAGGCAGACCCCTCCACCTCTCCGGTTTTGACGATCCTTTCTAAACAGATTGTAACCTTTTATATTAACTGCCCAGTCATAGCTATCATCCAGCCATGTCTCAGTTATTCCCACTATGTCATAGTCCTCCTCACACATCACTAATTCCAGTTCACCAGTCTTGTTAGTCAGGCTTCTGGCATTAGTATACATACATTTGACAGGTTTATGTGTATTTTTTACCCTACATCTTTCATTCTGAGCTGTTCTAGTCCCCTCTTCCATTCCTCCCACTGTCACTGCTTAAATTTAAAATAGGTTTTTGTGCGTTGTATGCGAAATTGCTCTGTGAATCAAAAATAGGACTTTATTTCCCCCAAATACAAGAATGCAATACATCACTGCTAAATTTTAAAATAGGTTTTTCAGCGTTCTATGCAAAACTGCTTTGTGGAAAAACAATACGGGTTTATTTCCCCCAAATACACAAATGCTGTAAGTCACTGCTAAATTTGAAAATACTTTTTGTGTGTTGTATACGAAATTGCTCTGTGGAACATCAATACGATTTTACTTCTCCCAAATACAGGAATGCAGTATGTCACTGCTAAATTTTAACATACTTGTGTGTGCGTTGTATGCGAAATTGCTCTGGGAAACAACAATAGGACTTTATTTGAACCAAATACACAAATGCTGTATGCCATTGCTAAATTTTTAAATAAGTTTTTGATCGTTGTATCCAACACTGCTCTGTGGAACAAAAAAACGGGTTTATTTCCCTCAAATACCTGAATGCAGTAAGTCACTGCTAAATATTAACATAGGTTTTTCAGCGTTCTATGCAAAACTGCTCTGTGGAACAACAATATGGGTTTATTTCCCACAAATACAGATATGCAGTATGTCACTGCTAAATTTTAAAATAGTTTTTTGTGCGTTGTAGGCCAATCTGCTCTGTGGAACAACAATACTGGTTTATATTCCCCAAATAAAGGAATGCAGCATGTCACTGCTAAATTTTAAAATAGGTTTTTGTGCGTGGTATGCCAAACTGCTCTGTGGAACAACAATACAGGTTTATTTCCCACAAATACAGAAATGCAGTATGTAACTGCTAAGTTTAAAATAGGTTTTTGTGCTCTGTATGAAAAACTGCTCTGTGGAACAACAATACGGGTTTATTTCCCCAAATAAAGGAATGCAGCATGTCACTGCTAAATTTTAAAATAGGTTTTTGTGCGTGGTATGCCAAACTGCTCTGTGGAACAACAATACAGGTTTATTTCCCACAAATACAGAAATGCAGTATGTAACTGCTAAATTTTAAAATAGGTTTTTGTGCACTGTATGAAAAACTGCTGTGGAACAACAATACGAGTTTATTTCCACCAAATACAGAAATGCGGTATGTCACTGCTAAATTTTAAAATAGGTTTTTGTGCGTTGTATGCCAAACTGCTCTGTGGAACAACAATACAGGTTTATTTTCCCCAAATACAGAAATTAAGTAGGTCACTGCTAAATTTTAAAATAGGGTTTTGTGCGTTGTGTGCAAAACTACTCTGTGGAACACCAATATAGGTTTATTTCCACAAATACACAAATGCTGTATGTCACTGTTAAATTTCAAAATACGTTTTTGAGCGTTGTATGCAAAACAGCTCTGTGGAACAACAATACGGGGTTATTTCCCCCAAATACAGGAATGCAGTATGTCACTGCTAAATTTTAAAATACGTTTTTGTGCGTTTAATGCAAAACTGCTCTGTGAAACAACAATAGGAGTTTAGTTCCCCCAAATGCAAGAATGCAGTATGTCATTGCTAAATTTTAAAATAGGTTTTTCAGTGTTCTATACAAAAGTGCTCTGTTGAACAACAATACGGGTTTATTTCCCCCAAATACAGGAATGCAGGATGTCACTGCTAAATTTTAAAATACATTTTTGTGCGCTGTATGCAAAACTGCTCTGTGGTAAAACAGGACGTGTTTATTTCCCCCAAATACACAAATGCTGTATGTCATTGCTAAATTTGAAAATACGGTTTTGTGCATGTTATCCAAAACTGCTCTGTTGAACAACAACACATGTTTATTTCCCACAACTACACAAATGCAGTATGTCACTGCTAAATTTTAAAATAGGTTTTTGTGCGTTCTATGCAAAAGTGCGCTGTAGAACAACAATATGGGCTTATTTCCACCAAATACAGAAGTGCAGTATTTCACTGCTAAATTTTAAAATAGGTTTTTGAGTGTTGTATGCCAAACTGCTCTGTGGAACAACAATACGGGTTTATTTTCACCAAATACAGGAATGCGTTATGTCACTGCTAAATTTTAAAATACATTTTTGTGCGTTGAATGCAGAACTGCTCTGTGGAACAACAATACGGGATTATTTTCCCCAAATACACAAATACTTTATGTCACTGCTAAATTTTAAAATCCATTTTTGTGCGTTGTATGCAAAACTGCTCTGTGGAACAACAAAACGGGTTTATTTCCCCCAAATACAGGAATGCAGTATGTCACTGCTAAATTTTTAAATAGGTTTTTGTGCGTTGTATGCAAAACTGCTCTGTGGAACAACAAAACGGGTTTATTTCCCCCAAATACAGGAATGCAGTATGTCACTGCTAAATTTTAAAATAGGTTTTTGTGCGTGGTATGCCAATCTGCTCTGTGGAACAACAATACAGGTTTATTTTCCCCAAATACAGAAATGCAGTAGGTCATTGCTAAATTTTAAAATAGGTTTTTGTGCGTTGTCTGCAAAACTGCTCTGTGGAACAATACGAGTTTAGTTCCCCCAAATGCAAGAATGCAGTACCTCACTGCTAAATTTTAAAATAAGGTTTTTAGCGATTTATGCAAAAGTGCTCTGTGTAACAAAAATAGGAGTTTATTTCCCCCAAATGCAAGAATGCAGTACGTCACTGCTAAATTTTAAAATAGGTTTTTCAGCATTCTATGCAAAAGTGCTCTGTGGAACAACAATACGGGTTTATTTCCACCAAATACACAAATGCTGCAAGTCACTGGTAAATTTGAAAATACTTATTGTGCGTTGTATGCAAACTTGCTCTCTGGAAAAACAATACGAGTTTATTTCTCCCAAATAAAGGAATGCAGTATGTCACTGCTAAATTTGAAAATACTTTTTTGTGCCTCGTATGTGAAATTGCTCTGTGGAACAACATTAGGACTTTATTTCCCCCAAATACAAAAAAGCAGTATGTCACTGCTAAATTTTAAAATAGGTTTTTGTGCGTTCTATGCAAAAGTGCGCTGTAGAACAACAATATGGGTTTATTTCCACCAAATACTGAAGTGCAGTATTTCACTGCTAAATTTTAAAATGGGTTTTTGAGCGTTGTATGCCAAACTGCTCTGTGGAACAACAATACGGGTTTATTTTCACCAAATACAGGAATGCCGTATGTAAATGCTAAATTTTAAAATACATTTTTATGCGTTGTATGCAAAAATGCTCTGTGGAACAACAATACGGGTTTATTTCCCCCAAATACAGGAATGCAGTATGTCACTGCTAAATTTTTAAATAGGTTTTTGTGCGTTGTATGAAAAACTGCTCTGTGGAACAACAATATGGTTTTATTTCCCCCAAATACAGGAATACAGTATGTCACTGCTAAATTTTAAAATAGGTTTTTGTGCGTTATATGCAAAACTTCTCTGTGGAACAACAATACGGCTTTATTTCCCCCAAATGCAGGAATGCAGTATGTCACTGCAAAATTTTAAAATAAGTTTTTGTACGTTGTATGCAAAACTGCTCTGTGGACCAACAATACAGGTTTATTTCCCTCCAAATACACAAATTCTGTATGTCACTGCTTAATTTTAAAATGCATTTTTGTGCGTTGTATGCAAAACTGCTCTGTTGAAAAAACAGTGTGTGTTTATTTCCCCCAAATACACAAATGCTGTATGTCATTGCTAAATTTTAAAATAAGTTTTTGAGCGTTGTATGCAAAACAGCTCTGAGGAATAACAAAATGGGTTTATTTCCCTCAAATACCTGAATGGAGAAAGTCATTGCTAAATTTCAAAATACGTTTGCCTGCGTTGTATGCAAAACTGCTCTGTGGAACAACAATACAGGTTTATTTCCCCCAAATACAGAAATGCATTATGTTATTGCTGAATTTTAAAATAGATTTTTGTGCTTTGTATGCCAAACTGCTCTGTGGAACAACAATAGGAGTTTATTTTCCCCAAATGCAAGAATCCAGTGCGTCACTGCTAAATTTTAAAATAGGTTTTTCAGCGTTCTATGCAAAAGTGCTCTGTGGAACAACAATATGGGTTTATTTTTTCCAAATACATATATACTGTATGTCACTGTAAAATTTTAAAATAGGTTTTTGTGTGTTGTATGCAAAACTACTCTTTGGAACAACAATACTGGTTTATTTCCTCCAAATACACAAATTCTGTATGTCACTGCTAAATTTTAAAATACATTTTTGTGATTTGTATTCAAAACTACTCTTTGGAACAACAATACTGGTTTATTTCCTCCAAATACACAAATTCTGTATGTCACTGCTAAATTTTAAAATACATTTTTGTGATTTGTATGCAAAACTGCTCTGTGGAACAACAATATGGGCTTATTTTCACCAAATACAAAATTGCGGTATGTCACTGCTAAATTTTAAAATAGGTTTTTGTGCTTTGTATGCCAAACTGCTCTGTGGAACAACAATAGGAGTTTATTTTCCCCAAATGCAAGAATCCAGTGCGTCACTGCTAAATTTTAAAATAGGTTTTTCAGCGTTCTATGCAAAAGTGCTCTGTGGAACAACAATATGGGTTTATTTTTTCCAAATACATATATACTGTATGTCACTGTAAAATTTTAAAATAGGTTTTTGTGTGTTGTATGCAAAACTACTCTTTGGAACAACAATACTGGTTTATTTCCTCCAAATACACAAATTCTGTATGTCACTGCTAAATTTTAAAATACATTTTTGTGATTTGTATTCAAAAATACTCTGTGGAAAAACAGTACGGGTTTATTTCCCACAAATACACAAATGCAGTATGTCACTGCTAAATTTTAAAATAGGTTTTTGTGCGTTCTATGCAACAGTGTGCTGTGGAATAACAATACGGGTTTATTTTCACCAAATACAGAAAAGCAGTATGTTACTGCTAAATTTTAAAATAGGTTTTTCAGCGTTCTATGCAAAACTTCTCTGTGGAACAACAATATGTGTTCATTTTCCACAAATACAGAAATGAAGTAGTCATGGCTAAATTTTAAAATACATTTTTGTGCATTGTATTCAAAACTGCTCTGTGGAACAACAATACAGGATTATTTCCCCCAAATACGCAAATGCTGTATGTCACTGCTAAATTTGAAAATACATTTTTGTGCATTGTATGCAAAACTGCTCTGTGGAACAACAATAGGAGTTTATTTCCCACAAAATCAAGAATGCAGTATATCACTGCTAAATTTTAAAATAGGTTTTTCAGCGTTCTATGCAAAATTGCTCCGTGGAACTACAATATGGGTTTATTTTAATACACAAAAACTCTATGTCACTGCTAAATTTTAAAATAGGTTTTTTGCTTTGTATTAACAACTGCTCTGTGGAACAACAATTTGGGTTTATTTCCCCCAAATACATGAATACAGTATGTCACTGCTAAATTTAAAATAGTTTTTTGTGCATTGTATGCAATACTGCTCTGTGGAACAATAATGCGGGTTTATTTCCCCCAAATACAGGAATGCAGTATGTCACTGCTAAATGTTGAAATAAGTTTTTCTGCGTTTTATGCAAAACTGCTCTGTGGAACAACAATACAGGATTATTTCCCCCAAATACACAAATGCTTTATGTCACTGCTAAGTTTTAAAATACATTTTTGTGCGTTGTATGCCAAACTGCTCCGTGGAACAGCAATACGGGTTTATTTCCCCCAAATACACAAATGCTTTATGTCACTGCTAAATTTTAAAATAGGTTTTTCAGCGTTCTATGCAAAACTGCTCTGTGGAACAATAATGTGGGTTTATTTCCCCCAAATACAGGAATGCAGTATGTCACTGCTAAATGTTAAAATAAGTTTTTTAGAGTTTTATGCTAAACTGCTCTGTGGAACAACAATACAGGATTATTTCCCACAAATACACAAATGCTGTATGTCACTGCTAAATTTGAAAATACATTTTTCTGCATTGTATGCAAATCTGCTCTGTGGAACAACAATAGGAGTTTATTTCCCACAAAATCAAGAATGCAGTACGTCACTGCTAAATTTTAAAATAGGTTTTTCAGCGTTCTATGCAAAATTGCTCCGTGGAACTACAATATGGGTTTATTTTAATACACAAAAACTCTATGTCACTGCTAAATTTTAAAATAGGTTTTTTGCTTTGTATTAAAAACTGCCCATGGTTTTATCCTGCCAATTCAGTCATAGACAACATTGTTCTCTGTATATGGCAACAATGGTAACTACTTAGCAACACTAAGGTAACAATGTTTAATGGTTATTTCCAATAATATTACAATGTGGTATATAAATACAAGTTATTCCAATTTTACCCACTATGGCATATAAACACTAATCACCCTGTTCATATGATGATTCGGTCATCTCTTTTGTTACTTAGTTGTATTTATTATTACTATTCTCCTCTCAAAGTGGCCACATCCCCAAATTGAGGTTGACAATTGATGGCAACTTTGTCAGAGTGTGCTTATTAGTTGGATGATAAGCTTTACATTAGGTGAATGTTCTAGAGGTTAAGTCAGTGCACATTTTGTGCAGCGCAGGACTTAACATCACTAATATCACTTCTGTGCATGGACTTAGTTCCAGTACAGTAGTGAGTTGCGCAGTATCTGTTTTACTTTACCTTTCTGTTTGATATCACTAGCGATGCTGAGTATGGCAGCACGCAGGAGCCTGCAGCGCAGGTAATTACATTAAAGAAACTGTAGCTATATGTATGCACACTGATAGCCTGCGCACTGACAGTTATCCACTTTCAAAGCCCCTTCTCCCTATAGACTATATCTAAGCGCATCAGTAAGCTTATTCTTGTAGTCTCTCTTGCGATAAAGATTAAGTCAATATACAGAGGCTGGCGGTGTAGCTGGCTTCTGTGTATATAGAGGCTAGCGGTGCAGCTAACAAAAGCAAGAGTTTTTTTACCTAAGTCTATGCGCACCGATTGATCGCGCAGGACATGCGCCGTTTACAATTGGGTTCCCTTCTAACTTTTGAAGTGTTTGCGCAAGGGGTCAGGGCGCAGCACGTCAGAGCTTAGGCACTAGTTAGCCATTAAGGATTGGTTGTGTCTCCAATATAGGGGTTTGGCTTCACTTCTAACCTGACGCCCATTGGTGGACACTGTATGTTACATACACGTGAATGGGTTGTCGCACTTGTCAATCAGCGAACAGTCTATTTAACCTTTAGAACTGGCGGGTTAATTCAATGCTGCCCAAATACCCCTGAAGAAGCCAGTGTTACTGGTGAAACATGTCGGGGGGCAGTTTTAGCTTTTAATTCAGTCTATGCAGTGCTGGCTAGCATAAGGTGATCGGTACGGCTGGACACGTTTACATTGTTAATGCCCACACTGCATTTAATACGGAGATGTAGCCACCCCCAATTGTTTAGCTAAATAGCAAACAGTTTGGCTGTTAGGAGTTTAGTCTGTTGATATAAGGTGGCTAAGTGTTAGCCGCAGTTAATAATAGTAGCCTATTTATACTCAATATTGGCTACTGGGTTTCTGTTAACCAGCCAAACACAGCTGGGGGTGTAAAGTGAATCTTTGAGTGAAGGTATCTGGGTGAGAGAAAGTGCACTTCTTCTCACCCTGATAGCCACTATCTTGAACCTCTCCAGCACAGCATAGACTTCAGTTTTTATACAGTTTGCGGCTCTATTTTGTTATTTTGTTACTTTGTTTGTTTTAGTAGTATCATTAAAAGTGAAGTTTTATACAGTACCTGGGTCAAGATGGGTATAAAGCCTTAGATGGCATCAGTATTTAAAAGTATTAATTTACCCTACCCGGGTCTGGTCCTGAATAGTTTAAAAACTGCTCTGTGGAACAACAATTTGGGTTTATTTCCCCCAAATACATGAATACAGTATGTCACTGCTAAATTTAAAATAGTTTTTTGTGCATTGTATACAATACTGCTCTGTGGAACAATAATGCTGGTTTATTTCCCCCAAATATAGGAATGCAGTATGTCACTGCTAAATGTTGAAATAAGTTTTTCAGCGTTTTATGCAAAACTGCTCTGTGGAACAACAATACAGGATTATTTCCCCCAAATACACAAATGCTTTATGTCACTGCTAAGTTTTAAAATACATTTTTGTGCGTTGTATGCCAAACTGCTCCGTGGAACAGCAATACGGGTTTATTTCCCCCAAATACACAAATGCTTTATGTCACTGCTAAATTTTAAAATAGGTTTTTCAGCGTTCTATGCAAAACTGCTCTGTGGAACAATAATGTGGGTTTATTTCCCCCAAATACAGGAATGCAGTATGTCACTGCTAAATGTTAAAATAAGTTTTTTAGCGTTTTATGCTAAACTGCTCAGTGGAACAACAATACAGGATTATTTCCCCCAAATACACAAATGCTGTATGTCACTACTAAATTAGAAAATAAATTTTTGTGTGTTGTATGCGAAACTACTCTGGGGAACAACAATACAGGTTTATTTGCCCCAAATACACAAATGCTTTATGTCACTGCTAAGTTTTAAAATACATTTTTGTGCGTTGTATGCCAAACTGCTCCGTGGAACAGCAATCCGGGTTTATTTCCCCCAAATACACAAATGCTTTATGTCACTGCTAAATTTTAAAATACATTTTTGTGCGTTGTATGCAAAACTGCTCTGTGGAACAACAACACGAGTTTATTTCCCACAAATACAGAAATGCAGTAGTCACTGCTAAATTTTAAAATACGTTTTTCTGCGTTGTATGCAAAACTGCTCTGTGGAAAAACAATAAGGGTTTATTCCCCACAAATATACAAATGCTGTATGTCACTGTTAAATTTTAAGATACGTTTTTTTGCGTTGTATTCAAAACTGCTCTGTGGAACAACAATACGGGTTCATTTCCCACAAATAGTCACTGCTAAATTTGAAAATATGTTTTTGTGTGTTGTATGCAAAACTGTTCTGTGGAACAACAATCGGAGTTTATTTCCCACAAATGTAAGAATGCAGTACCTCACTGCTAAATTTTAAAATAGATTTTACAGCATTCTATGCAAAAGTGCTCTGTGGAACAACAATACGGTTTGATTTCCCACAAATACAGGAATACAGTATGTCACCGGTAAATTTTAAAATAGTGTTTTCAGCTTTGTATGCAAAACTGCTCTGTGGAACAACAATACCTGTTTATTTCCCCTAAATGCACAAATGCTGTTTGTCACTGCTAAATTTCAAAATACGTTTTTCTGCGTTGTATGCAAAACTGCTCTGTGGAACAACAATAGGAGTTTATTTCCCACAAAAGAAGAATACAGTACGTCACTTCTAAATTTTAAAATAGGTTTTTCAGCGTTCTATGCAAAATTGCTCTGTGGAACAACAATATGGGTTTATTTTTTCTTAATACACAAAAACTCTATGTCACTGCTAAATTTTAAAAGAGGTTTTCGTGCTTTGTATGAAAAATTGCTCTGTGGAACAACAATTTGGGTTTATTTCTCCCAAATACATGAATACAGTATGTCACTGCTAAATTTAAAATAGTTTTTTGTGCATTGTATGCAATACTGCTCTGTGGAACAATAATGCGGGTTTATTTCCCCCAAATACAGGAATGCAGTATGTCACTGCTAAATGATGAAATAAGTTTTTCAGCGTTTTATGCAAAACTGCTCTGTGGAACAACAATACAGGATTATTTCCCCAAATACACAAATGCTGTATGTCACTGCTAAATTTGAAAATACATTTTTGTGCGTTGTATGCGAAACTGCTCTGGGGAACAACAATACAGGTTTACTTCCCCCAAATACACAAATGCTTTATTTCACTGCTAAGTTTTAAAATACGTTTTTGTGCGTTGTATGCAAAACTGCTCTGTGGAACAACAACACGAGTTTATTTCCCACAAATACAGAAATGCAGTAGTCATTGCTAAATTTTAAAATACGTTTTTCTGCGTTGTATGCAAAAGTGCTCTGTGGAAAAAAGATAAGGGTTTATTTTCCCCAAATATACAAATGCTGTATGTCACTGTTAAATTTTAAAATACGTTTTTTTGCGTTGTATGCAAAAGTGCTCTGTGGAACAACAATACGGGTTCATTTCCCACAAATACAGAAATGAAGTAGTCACTGCTAAATTTGAAAATATGTTTTTGTGTGTTGTATGCAAAACTGCCCTGTGGAACTACAATCGGCGTTTATTTCCCACAAATGTAAGAATGCAGTACCTCACTGCTAAATTTTAAAATAGGTTTTACAGCATTCTATGCAAAAGTGCTCTGTGGAACAACAATACGGGTTGATTTCTCCCAAATACAGGAATACAGTATGTCACTGCTAATTTTCAAAATACTTTTTTGTGCGTTGTATGCAAAACTGCTCTTTCGAACAACAATACGGGTTTATTTCCCCCAAATACAGGAATGCAGTATGTCACTGCTAAATTTGAAAATATGTCTTTCTGCGTTGTATGCAAAACTGCTCTGTGGAACAACAATAGGATTTTATTTCCCACAAAAGAAGAATACAGTACGTCACTTCTAAATTTTAAAATAGGTTTTTCAGCGTTCTATGCAAAATTGCTCTGTGGAACAACAATATGGGTTTATTTTTCCCAATTACAGAAATGCAGTATGTCACTGCTAAAATTTTAAAATAGGTTTTCGTGCATTGTATGCAAAACTGCTCTGTGGAACAACAATATGGGTTTATTTCCCCAAATACAGAAATGAAGTATGTCACTGCTAAATTTTAAAATAGTTTTTCGGCGTTGTATGCAAAACTGCTCTGTGGAACAACAATATGGGTTTATTTCCCCAAATACAGAAATGCAGTATGTCACTGCTAAATGTTAAAATAGGTTTTTGTGCGTTGTATGCAAAACTGCTCTGTGGAACAACAATACGGGTTTATTTCCCCAAATACAGAAATGCGGTATGTCACTGCTAAATTTTAAAATACGTTTTTGTGCGTTGTATGCAAAACTGCTCTGTGGAACAACAATATGGGTTTATTTTCCCAAATACACAGAATGCTAGTATGTCACTGCTAAATTTTAAAATAGGTTTTTGAGCGTTGTATGCAAAACTGCTCTGTGGAACAACAATATGGGTTTATTTTCCCAAATACACAAATGCTGTATGTCACTGCTAAATTTTAAAATAGGTTTTTCAGCGTTGTATGCAAACGTGCTCTGTGGCACAACAATATGGGTTTATTAAAACAATTACAGAAATGCAGTATGTCACCCCAAAATTATAGAACAGGTTTTCAGCATTGTATGCTAACGTGCTCTGTGGAACAACAATATGGGTTTATTTTCCCAAATACAGAAATGCAGTTTGTCACTACAAAATTTTAAAATAGTTTTTCAGCGTTGTATGCAAAACTGCTCTGTGGAACAACAATACGGGTTTATTTCCCCAAATACACAAATGCTGTATGTCACTGCTAAATTTGAAAATACGTTTTTGTGCGTTGTATGCAAAACTGCTCTGTGGAACAACAATACGGGTTTATTTCCCCAAATACACAAATGCTGTATGTCACTACTAAATTTTAAAATACGTTTTTGTGCGTTGTATGCTAAACTGCTCTGTGGAACAACAATACGGGTTTATTTCCCCAAATACAGAAATGCTGTATGTCACTGCTAAATTTTAAAATAGGTTTTTCAGCGTTGTATGCAAAACTGCTCTGTGGAACAACAATACGGGTTTATTTCCCCAAATACAGAAATGCTGTATGTCACTGCTAAATTTTAAAATACGTTTTTCAGCGTTGTATGCAAAACTGCTCTGTGGAACAACAATACGGGTTTATTTCCCCAAATACACAAATGCTGTATGTCACTGCTAAATTTTAAAATACGTTTTTGTGCGTTGTATGCAAAACTGCTCTGTGGAACAACAATATGGGTTTATTTCCACAAATACAGAAATGCAGTATGTCACTGCTAAATTTTAAAATAGGTTTTTCAGCGTTGTATGCAAAACGTGCTCTGTGGAACAACAGTATGGGTTTATTTACCACAATTACAGAAATGCAGTATGTCACTGCTAAAATTTTAAAATAGGTTTTCAGCGTTGTATGCAAAACTGCTCTGTGGAACAACAATACGGGTTTATTTCCCCAAATACAGAAATGCTGTATGTCACTGCTAAATTTTAAAATATGTTTTTCAGCGTTGTATGCAAAACTGCTCTGTGGAACAACAATACGGGTTTATTTCCCCAAATACAGAAATGCTGTATGTCACTGCTAAATTTTAAAATATGTTTTTGTGCGTTGTATGCAAAACTGCTCTGTGGAACAACAATATGGGTTTATTTCCCCAAATACACAAATGCAGTATGTCACTGCTAAATTTTAAAATAGGTTTTTCAGCGTTGTATGCCAAACTGCTCTGTGGAACAACAATATGGGTTTATTTTCCCAAATACAGAAATGCAGTATGTCATTGCTAAATGTTAAAATAGTTTTTTGTGCTTTGTATGCAAAACTGCTCTGTGGAACAACAATATGGGTTTATTTCACCAAATACAAAAGTGCGGTATGTCACTGCAAAATTTTAAAATAGTTTTTTGTGCGTTGTATGCCAAACTGCTCTGTGGAACAACAATAGGAGTTTATTTTCCCCAAATACAAGAATCCAGTAAGTCACTGCTAAATTTTAAAATAGGTTTTTCAGCGTTCTATGCAAAAGTGCTCTGTGGAACAACAATATGGGTTTATTTTTTCCAAATACACATATACTGTATGTCACTGCTAAATTTTAAAATAGGTTTTTGTGTGTTGTATGCAAAACTACTCTTTGGAACAACAATACAGGTTTATTTGTGCGTTCTATGCAACAGTGCGCTGTGGAATAACAATACGGGTTTATTTTCACCAAATACAGGAATGCAGTTTGTCACTGCTAAATGTTGAAATAAGTTTTTCAGCGTTTTATGCAAACCGCTCTGTGGAACAACAATACAGGATTATTTCCCCCAAATACACAAATGCTGTATGTCACTGCTAAATTTGAAAATACATTTTTGTGCGTTGTACGCGAAACTGCTCTGGGGAATGTAAGAGGGTGCAAGGTGTTGTATTTGATAGCAGGTACGTGTCACCGAGGTTGCTGGCCTCGGTGAGGTAAGAGCCGGGGTTTTTGGTCTGCAGCAGCTAGTGCTGCTCTGTTAAATAGCATGGCTGCAAAGCCGATCCGGGCTGGCTCTTACTGGGAGCAGCTAAAGAGTAGGGTGGGTGGCTGCTCCCCACGGTCCAGTCCATGTTTTGGGCTGGGTATATAACGCAGCCAGCAGCTGTGTCTGAGGGTGTGATTATCCTGGAGCCTGCAAACAGGGCTGAGGAATTCTCTGTCCTGGAGGAAGGAGCTCAGCAAGGTGGTGTTTCCCTGCGATCTGAAGGTGGAATCGCCTGCGGCTGAGCCGACTGCTAGGTGTGAACCCGCACCTAAACCACCCAAGGTGACTGGACCCTGTGTTGGCCTGTTTTTGTTTTGCCACAGTATTTCCGTTGTGTGTGAACTGTCACCAAGAGACTGCTTTTCATTTGTGGCGTGCAAGTGTGAATAAAACACTGTTTGATGCACCATCTGGACTCCTTGTTTTGCCTCTAAACTGCACCCGCACCGCTGTCTACCAGAGCGACTCCCCACATTTGGTGTCGGATGCGGGCATGCGCAGTGAGGCTGGCGTGAACGCCGAACTTTGTTTGCTGAGCAAAAGTGTATGTCCTATATTAGGCCGGCAAAGTTGCAGCCTGTGATTTCTGGCAACATGGAGGCTGCTGTGAAAGCCCTCATAGAGGCTAACGTGCAGCAGCGGGAGACCAACCAGTTATTGCTGCAACATGTGATGGCATTACAGGCGGCAGGAGCGTCCCACCACGTCCATGATGCCCGGAAAGCGGTCCGTGCGGCGATCCCAAAGATGACCCCCGCAGACGACGTGGAGACATACCTAGCCGTCTTTGAGAAGGTCGCCGTGAGGGAAAAGTTACCCCGTGACCAGTGGGCCGAGGTGGTTGCTCCGCTCCTGGCAGCCGGACCCCAGCAAGTTTTTTTCGATTTGGCAGATGTCCAGGCAGCTGACTACCCGACCGTGAAAGGTGAGATTCTAGCAAGACTGGGGGTGAATGTTTTGGTCCGGCCCAGCGGGTGCATCAGTGGGAATTTAACCCGGCTGAACCCGCCAGACCACAATACTATGACCTGCTACATCGGTTGCAAAATGGCTGCAGCCAGACATACTGACTCCCACTGCTATGCTCGACCGTCTGTTAGCAGATGTATTCTGGAGGTCTTTGCCATACCCTCTCCAGCACTGGATCGGCCAGGTATCCCCCACCAATGCCCTTGAGATGGTCGACCTGGTGGAGCGATATGAGGCCACCAGAAACCTGCAGGGGGTTCTTTGGGAGGAGGCCAGTCAAACCCCGGAAACCTCCACCCCAGTCCCGGCGGCCGGCCAAACCCGCCCGGGATGTACCCCTTGCAGATCCCTCCCCAGTAGTCTGCTGGCGGTGTCACGAGCCTGGCCACGTAAGGGCCGACTGTCCACAGTGGGGGAACCCATGGAGATTAATTATGGGTACCGGGCTTCCATGTATGCCCGGAGACTGTGTGCGACCGGCACCCCGAGACAATAGACAATCGACATCTGTGCCAGGTGCAAATCGGGGATAACCTGGCAGTGGCGCTGTTGGACTCAGGAGCCTGGTAACCCTGGTAAGTGCTGCCCTGGTACAGCCCCCCAGTATACGGGCCGGAAAGTTGGTGTGGTGTGTATACACGGAGACTTAAAGGACTATCCCACGGCTGTAATGTCTCTGTCCACGGCGGCCGGCACCTGGACTTGTGAAGTGGCGATCTCCACAAAGCTGCCCTATGAACTAATAATTGGGAGAGACTTCCTGGTTTTCCGTCACTGTGGCCTGAGATGAAAGTGACTAATAGCCCTGAGACAGGGGTAACCCTAGCAGAGTGGCCTGATACCCCTGGAAGGCCAGAACCCTGGGAGCCCGAGTCTGAAGGGCCAGCGGTAGGGGTGACCACTGCTGCAGCGGTAGTGGGGAGACAACCCCACTGAGTGTAATGGTGGGAGACACGGAGGACTTGCCACCGGGGCCTGAGTTGGCAGACCTCAATGTCTCCGGGAAAATTTTGGGACCGCACAACACCGGGACCAAACCCTAACCAGGGCCTGGGAGAATGTGCTGAAATTGATGGTAAACCCCAGAAACCAGGGGCTGAATTAATGTTCCCACGATTTATTGTTCTGCAGGATATGTTGTATCGGGTGAACCAAATCCGAGGTGAACCTGTTGAACAGTTGGTGGTGCCCACAGCGTATCGCAAGCTTGTCATGGAGCTTGCCCACCAACATGTTCTTGGGGGACACCTGGGGTGGCAGAAAACCCAGGACCGCATACTGCAGCGGTTTTATTGGCCCAGTGTGTTCAAGGAGGTAGAGAATTATTGTAAGTCCTGTCCGACCTGTCAGATAACTAGCCCCCAGCCACATTTCCGTAGTCCTCTGGTACCTCTGCCAATTATTGAAGTACCGTTCGAGCGAATCGCTATGGATTTAATTGGGCCTGTACCAAAGTCTGCCAGGGGCCACCAACACATTCTGGTAGTTCTCGACTATGCCACTCGGTATCCCGAGGCGGTGCCTCTGCGACATACCTCAGCTAAGCTCATTGCCAAAGAGTTAATGGAGATGTTTTCCCGTGTGGGCCTGCCAAAAGAGGTTCTGACAGACCAAGGGACCCCTTTTATGTCCAAAGTAATGAGGGAACTGTGTAAATTGTTGCGTATAAAGCAGTTACGGACGTCCGTTTACCATCCGCAAACAGACGGTCTTGTTGAGAGGTTTAACCAAACTCTAAAAATATGTTAAAGAGGGTGGTGTCTAGAGATGGGAAGGACTGGGACCTGCTTCTGCCCTATCTCATGTTCGCAGTGCGAGAGGTACCCCAGGCCTCTACTGGGTTCTCGCCCTTCGAACTGCTTTATGGCAGACACCCTCGGGGCCTGTTGGATATCGCCAAGGAAGCATGGGAACAACAGCCTGTCCCCCACAAAAGTGTCATTGAGTATGTCACCCAGATGCAGGAACGGATAGAAAGGGTGTTGCCGCTGGTCCGGGAGCATATGGAGGCAGCACAACAAGCCCAGAGTAGGGTGTATAATCGTCAGGCTCGGGTACGGGGCTTCAATCCGGGAGATCGAGTGTTGGTTCTGGTACCCACCCTTGACAGCAAATTCCTAGCTAGGTGGCAGGGCCCCTATGAGGTGATCGAGAAGGTAGGGGAAGTAAATTACAAAGTACACCAGCCAGGCGGCGCAAGCCGGAGCAGGTGTACCACGTGAATTTACTTAAGCCGTGGAAAGATAGGGACACGGCCGACGACCACAGCCCCCGGCCAGGGCTTCTAGGTGAAAAGGGTCCAGCCCCACAGTTCGAGGCCTGTGAAGCAGTAACCACGGTAAAATTGCAGACAGCCTGTCTTCCAAACAAGTTCAGGAAGTCAGGGAGTTCATCAGTCGGAACACGGATGTGTTCTCGGACCTCCCTGGCCGCACGTCTCTCATCCAACATGACATCGTCACTGAGCCTCAGGCCAAGATCCGGTTAAAACCATACCGGGTACCCGAGGCTCGGCGACGGGCCATCGCGGAGGAAGTGCAAGTAATGTTGAAGCTCGATGTCATTGAGGAGTCGAAAAGTGAGTGGGCCAGTCCCATAGTCCTGATACCTAAGCCGGATGGGACGCTGCGGTTCTGCAACGATTTTCGCAAATTAAATGAAGTGTCCAAGTTTGACGCGTATCCCATGCCCCGAGTAGACGAGCTGGTTGAAAGTTTAGGGCAAGCCCGTTATTTTTCTGTGCTGGACCTCACTAAAGGGTACTGGCAGGTACCCTTAACGGAGTCGGCTAAGGAAAAACCGCATTTGTTACCCTGCAGGGCCTGTATCACTACAAGGTGTTACCCTTTGGCCTGCATGGCGCCCCGCCACTTTCCAAAGGTTAATGGACATAGTGCTGCGACCACATCGTCGGTACGCCTCGGCCTACTTAGATGATGTAGTCATCCACAGCACCGACTGGGAAAGCCATTTACCCAAGGTGCAGGCGGTAGTGGATGCCCTGAGGAAAGCCGGACTGACCGCTAACCCAAAGAAGTGCTCCATAGGGTTAGAGGAGACAAAATATCTGGGATATGTAATTGGGCGGGAGTCATCAAACCTCAGGTAACCAAGGTAGAGGCCATTCGTAACTGGCCCCGACCGGTCACCACCAGGCAGGTAAAGTCGTTCCTGGGGATTGTAGGTTACTACATGAGGTTTGTGCCCCACTTTGCCACAATAGCAGCGCCGTTGACAGACCTGTTGAAGGGGCGAAAGTCTGGGAGGGTTAGCTGGAGTGAAAAGGCGGAGGAGGCTTTCGCCGCGTTGAAGTCGGCCCTGTGTGGGTCCCCGGTTTTGGTGACACCCGACTTCAACAAGGAGTTTGTCGTACAGACCGACGCTCGGAGGTAGGCCTCGGTGCGGTACTGTCTCAGGAGGTCAACGGGAAGAACATCCCGTTGTCTTCCTGAGCCGTAAGCTCAATCCCGCCGAGTCCAGATATAGTATAGTGGAGAGGGAGTGCCTGGCTATCAAGTGGGCACTCGAATCTCTCCGCTACTACTTGTTAGGGAGGAGGTTCCGTCTGGTGACCGACCATTCCCCTCAAATGGATGAGTCAGGCCAAGGAGAGGAATGCTCGGGTCACCAGGTGGTTCCTATCTCTTCAGAATTTCAAATTCTCCGTGGAACACAGGGCAGGCCGCTTGCAGGGCAACGCAGATGCCCTGTCCCGCGTCCACTGCCTCACGTGTGTTCACCCCTCAGGGTTGAACAAAGGGGGTGTGTAAGAGGGTGCAAGGTGTTGTATTTGATAGCAGGTACGTGTCACCGAGGTTGCTGGCCTCGGTGAGGTAAGAGCCGGGTTTTTGGTCTGCAGCAGCTAGTGCTGCTCTGTTAAATAGCATGGCTGCAAAGCCGATCCGGGCCGGCTCTTACTGGGAGCAGCTAAAGAGTAGGGTGGGTGGCTGCTCCCACGGTCCAGTCCATGTTTTGGGCTGGGTATATAACGCAGCCAGCAGCTGTGTCTGAGGGTGTGATTATCCTGGAGCCTGCAAACAGGGCTGAGGAATTCTCTGTCCTGGAGGAAGGAGCTCAGCAAGGTGGTGTTTCCCTGCGATCTGAAGGTGGAATCGCCTGCGGCTGAGCCGACTGCTAGGTGTGAACCCGCACCTAAACCACCCAAGGTGACTGGACCCTGTGTTGGCCTGTTTTTGTTTTGCCACAGTATTTCCGTTGTGTGTGAACTGTCACCAAGAGACTGCTTTTCATTTGTGGCGTGCAAGTGTGAATAAAACACTGTTTGATGCACCATCTGGACTCCTTGTTTTGCCTCTAAACTGCACCCGCACCGCTGTCTACCAGAGCGACTCCCCACAGGAACAACAATACAGGTTTATTTCCCCCAAATACACAAAAGCTTTATGTCACTGCTAAGTTTTAAAATACATTTTTGTGCGTTGTATGCCAAACTGCTCCGTGGAACAGCAGTACGGGTTTATTTCCCCCAAGTACACAAATGCTGTATGTCACTGCTACATTTTAAAATACGTTTTTTTGCGTTGTATGCAAAACTGCTCTGTGGAACAACAACACAAGTTTATTTCCCACAAATACAGAAATGCAGTAGTCACTGCTAAATTTAAAAATTCGTTTTTCTGCGTTGTATGCAAAACTGCCCTGTGGAAAACCAATAAGGGTTTATTTCCCCCAAATATACAAATGCTCTATGTCACTGTTAAATTTTAAAATACGTTTTTTTGCGTTGTATGCAAAACTGCTCTGTGGAACAAAAATAAGGGTTTATTTCCCACAAATACAGAAATGAAGTAGTCACTGCTAAATTTAAAAATATGTTTTTGTGTGTTGTATGCAAAACTGTTCTGTGGAACAACAATCGAAGTTTATTTCCCGCAAATGTAAGAATGCAGTACCTCACTGCTAAATTTTAAAATAGGTTTTACAGCATTCTATGCAAAAGTGCTCTGTGGAACAACAATGCGGGTTGATTTCCCCCAAATACAGGAATACAGTATGTCACTGCTAAATTTTAAAATAGTGTTTTCAGCTTTGTATGCAAAACTGCTCTGTGGAACAACAATACGGGTTTATTTCCCACAAATACAGAAATGCGCTATGTCACTTTAAAATAGGTTTTTGTGCGTTGTATGCCAAACTGCTTATTTTGCCAAACTGCTTATTTTTCCCAAATACAGGAATGCAGTATGTCACTGCTAAATTTTAAACTCGGTTTTTGTGCGGTGTATGCAAAACTGCTCTGTGGAACAACAATATGGTTTTATTTCCCCCAAATACAGAAATGCAGTATGTCACTGCTAAATTTTAAAATAGTTTTTTGTGTGTTGTATGCCAAACTGCTCTGTGGAACAACAATATAGGTTTATTTTCCCAAAATACAGGAATGCAGTATGTCATTGCTAAATGTTAAAATAGTTTTTTGTGCTTTGTATGCAAAACTGCTCTGTGGAACAACAATATGGGTTTATTTCACCAAATACAAAAGTGCGGTATGTCACTGCAAAATTTTAAAATAGTTTTTTGTGCGTTGTATGCCAAACTGCTCTGTGGAACAACAATAGGAGTTTATTTTCCCCAAATACAAGAATCCAGTAAGTCACTGCTAAATTTTAAAATAGGTTTTTCAGCGTTCTATGCAAAAGTGCTCTGTGGAACAACAATATGGGTTTATTTTTTCCAAATACACATATACTGTATGTCACTGCTAAATTTTAAAATAGGTTTTTGTGTGTTGTATGCAAAACTACTCTTTGGAACAACAATACAGGTTTATTTGTGCGTTCTATGCAACAGTGCGCTGTGGAATAACAATACGGGTTTATTTTCACCAAATACAGGAATGCAGTTTGTCACTGCTAAATGTTGAAATAAGTTTTTCAGCGTTTTATGCAAAACTGCTCTGTGGAACAACAATACAGGAATATTTTCCCCAAATACACAAATGCTGTATGTCACTGCTAAATTTGAAAATACATTTTTGTGCGTTGTATGCGAAACTGCTCTGGGGAACAACAATACAGGTTTATTTCCCCCAAATACACAAATGCTTTATGTCACTGCTAAGTTTTTAAATACATTTTTGTGCGTTGTATGCCAAACTGCTCCGTGGAACAGCAGTACGGGTTTATTTCCCCCAAAGACACAAATGCTTTATGTCACTGCTAAATTTTAAAATACATTTTTGTGCGATGTATACTAAACTGCTCTGTGGAAGTACAAAACGGGTTTATTTTTCACCCAAATACACAAATGCTGTATGTCTCTGCCAAATTTTAAAATAATTTTATGTCAGTTTTATGCAAAACTGCTATGTGGAACAACAATACAGGTTTATTTCCCCCAACTATAGAAATGCACTATGTCACCCCTAAATTATAAAATTGGTAATGTAGGGGGACCTGACCTGCCAGAAAAAAGTACATTTTCCTCCACTGAGCTACTAAAAAAGTATTAGACTGATGTCCCTGGCAGGCTGGCATACATGCAGGTCACATGCAGTTCCAAGGACACTGCAGTTGCTAAAATTGCCGCCGACCCCCACCTCACTAACAGATGGATTAAAAATTATTTGTCAGTATCACTGGGCTCAGGGCTGGGTACAAAAATGTCGCATAGCACCCTTGCTGTAGCTTGAAGATTTAACATTACTAAGTTCAACAGATTTCTTCCCTAATCTGTCCCTCACAGAAGCTGCAGAGTGACATCTTGCAGAGTGACAGCCTTTCAAAAAGCGGGAAGAAATCGCCGAACAACGAACCCGAACCCAAACTTTTACGGAAGTGTTCGGGTTTGGATGTGAAAAACCGTAATGTTCGGTACGAACCCGAACTTTACAGTTCGGGTTCCCTCAACCCTACTGAGAGGGGTACAATGTGACATGGCACAAGGTGGGCATAACTACTGTGAAGAAGGCACAATGTTAGCATATGTACTGTGAGGGGGCACCATGTGGGCATATCTACTATGAAGGGGGCACAATGAACATAACTACTGTGTGTGGGCACAATGAACATAACTACTGTGTTTAGGCACAGTCTGGACATAACTATTGTGTGGGGGGGACAAAGTGGACATAACTACTGTGAAGGGGGCACAATGTGGGCATTACTACTGTGAGGGGGCACAATATGAGCATTACTACTCTAATGCACAACGTGGACAATAATACTGTGTGGTGGCACTAAGGGGAAAGTAATGCCCTAGATTACTCTATTATACCATTGGGATAGTACAACCTGTTAATCTAGGGAATTGTTTTTATAGGGTGAGGTTCCAGAAAGGGTTGCACTTTTTGGGGTGAGTTCCCCAGTTACTAGTTCTTATAGGGCCAGCCCTGCTGGGAATTTACCTCAGGCCAACATAACAGCAAAACCCTGAATGTAGTAGGACCAGTTGGTTCTTTCAATTACCATACGGTGTATTGGTGTACCTTATGATTAATTTTATCGGGTAACATATTGGAATTCATTTACAAAGACTGGAAGAGATATTTATTAAATTGGTGTAAAGTAGAACTGGCTTAGTTGCCCATAGCAACCAGATTCCACCTTTCTTTTTTCATATCCCCTTTGGAAAAGGAAAGGTAGAATATGATTGTTTGCTATGGGCAACTAAGCGAGTTCTACTTTACACCAAAAATGTGTATTTATGGGTAAGTAACTGGCTTAGTGATAAAAAACAGAGGGTGGTTAATAACGGTACATACTCAGATTGGATCAGTGTCACTAGTGGGGTACCTCTGTGTCAGTGTTGGGCCTTATTCTCTTCAATATATTTATTAAGGATCTTGTAGAAGGCTTGCACAGTAAAATATCAATCTTTGCAGAGATTTTAAACTGTGTAAATCAATTAACACAAACAGGATGGTATACTGCTACAGCTGGATCTGGATAGATTTGTGGCTTGGGCCGAGAAGTGGCAAATGAGGTTAAACACTGGTAAATGTAAGGTTAGGCACATAGGAAGGTAAAATACAAGTAACTACAAAACAGGCAATACTGACATAGAAAAGGATTTAGGAATTTTACATAACAGTAAGCTTAAAGGGGTTGTCACATGAAAAATATTCAACAGTTTTCAACCAGCACTTAATACTTTTGTATTCGCATGTAATAAGTATTGGGCGAATCAAAGTCAACAAATTGGAATTCGATCAGAATTTCAGGAAAAATTCAATTCGTTGTATTGAATAAATTTTTCCTGAAATGGCAGTAAAAAGAAACAAAAAAAAAAAACATACTGACCTTATCCATTTTATCCCGGAGAGGCTGTCACGGTCATCTTGATAGAAGAAAACATGGCAAATCTCGTATTGAGTCAGGTAGGAATTTTTTTCCCCTACAATAAGGAAAATTGACTTCTACATCATGGGGTTTTTTGATCAATTTCACTGTATAATAGGCTGAACCAAATGTCTCTTTTCTGCCTTACAAATTATGTTACTATGTTTATTAGACCATTTTCTTCTATTGTGGCTATTAGAGATGAGTGAATTTCTCAAAAATTTGATTCAGCCGGTTCTCCGAATTTTCCGAAAAAATTTGTTTTGATCCGAAATTAATTGTCTGGCGAATCTCGTTAAGTATTAACTCAGTCTTACAGGTTGATGTTAGCGTCAAGAAGAAGCACACGCCATTTACACCGTCGTCAGCTGATTCCACATAGCTGTGGAAGCAGCATGAGGAGACCACAGAGAGGCCCAATGACAGAGTCTGGAGGTGGCAGCAGCATCAGAAGGAGGCCACAAAGTGGTACAATGACAATGTGGAGGTGGCGGCTGCATGAGGAGGCCACAGAGCGGCACAATGACAGTCTGGAGGTGGGGGCAGTAGCAGCATCAGGAGAAGGCCACCGAGTGGCACAATGGCAGCATCTGGAGGTGGCAGCAGCAGCAGCATCAGGAGGAGACCACAGAGTGGCTAGGTGACATAGTGTGGAGCTGGCAGCAGCGGCATCAGGAGACAACAAAGTGACCCGGTGACAGAGTGTGGAGATGGCAGCAGCATCAGGATACCACAAAGAGGCAAGGTGACATAGTGTGGAGATGGCAGCAGCATCAGGATACCACAGAGAGGCAAGGTGACATAGTATGGAGATGGCAGCAGCAGCAGCATCAGGAGACCACAAAATGGCAAGGTGACACAGTGTAAAGATGGCAGCAGTAGCATGAGGATACCACAGTGAGGCAAGGTGACATAGTCTGGAGATCACATAAAAAAGGCCAAAAAGGGAGAATAGAAGGCGCTCTTAGGTGGTAGCGGATATCGTGGGTTTTTAAACGTTTTTTCCCGCCCAGGTTGAGTTAATAATACTCACCTGATTGAGCTGCCCTTGTCTCGGGGCTCTCTATTGCGGGTGAAGGCTAAGATTGACTCGTCCAGATGGGTTGATGCTGCCAGAGGTGTCCTGTTCAACCTTTTGGCGGGGGCCACACCGCCAGATTGGTGACTAGTACAGCTCCTCACCAGACACGCCGCACGTGCAGCATGTCAGAAGCGCTGCCGCAGCAAGTCGTCTTTTGCAAATAAAAGTTCTTCTACTTCACCACCTGGGTTGTTCTTGCGCCCGTTGTCCTCCTCGTCAAAAGACTCCAGTCCAGACGAGTATCCATTCAAAAAGTTGTAATAGTCTGGAGATGGCAGCAGCAGCATCAGGATACCACAGAGAGGCAAGGTTACAGTGTGGAGATGGCAGCATCAGGAGACCACAAAATGGCAAGGTGACATAGTGTGGAGATGGCAGCAGCAACATAAGGATACCACAAAGTGACCCCGTGACAGAGTGGGGCTGTAGGTGGCAATACCAGTACTGATGAAAGTGGGTGAAAGAAGGAGCACTTGGCATCAGGCTGGTGGCAGCATCATAGTAGTAGCTGAGGCAGGTAGCCAGAAGAAACCGGTCTCTTTTGTCAAGGTTTGGGTGAGGCGGCATGGATGATCTAATCAGATGCATCAGGCATTGGTGGGTTTAAAACCTGGCTGATCCGGGCCTGATTCATCTTGACAAAGGTCAGTCACTCCACATTTTGGGTGGACAGGCGAGTTATTCTTGTGGTAACTATGGCCCCCACAGCACTAAATACCCGCTCTGATGCCACACTACTGGCCAGGCAGAACAGCTTTTCCAGGGCAAACTCGGCCAGTTGCGGCCACAGATCGAGTTTGGCTTAGTGATGGTGCGAACATAAAATTTTCAGTTCGCGAACGGCGAACGCAAATTTACGCAAATGTTCGCGAACGGCCGAACCGTGCAAACCGCCAAAGACTTCAATAGGCAGGCGAATTTTAAAACCCACAGGGACTCTTTCTGGCCACAGTAGTGATGGAAAATTTGTTTCAAGGGGACTAACACCTGGACTGTGGCATGCCGGATGGGGATCCATGGCAAAACTCCCATGGAAAATTACGTATTGGACGCAGAGTCGGGTTTTAATCCATAAATAGCATAAATCACCTAACATTCCTAAATTGTCTGGAATAACGTGCTTTAAAACATCCAGTGTGTGCATACGATCAGGTATGATGTTGTATCGATCAGGTAGTGTAAGGGTTACGCCCGCTTCACAGTGACAGACCTAACTGTGACAGACCAAAGTCCCCGTTTAATACACCGCAAACAACTGCAAACAGTCCATTTGCACAACCGCAAACTCCCCATTTGCACAAGGTTGGATACCAAGCTAGCCATGTCCCGTTCCTTGTCCTCACTGATGTCATTGAAGGTCTCTTCCTCGCGCAATGTACTGTGCCACCTGATATGAGTGGTGTGTTCAGTAATCAGCAATACTATTTTTATCAGTTTAATCCCTGTTACGTCCCCTATCAGGGGACGTGTATCGAATATATTTTAGGAACCGGGAGATGGAAAAAGAAGCTTGGTCGTTCCTCTTAGTTCCAATTTGGGGCACTGCGCATGTGCCGTGCAATGTACTGTGCAACCCTATATGAGTGGTGTGTTAACTAGTACTATTCTTATCAGTTTAATCCCTGTTACGTCCCCTATCAGGGGACGTGTATTGAATGGATTTTAGACAACCGCAAAGAATTGTCAAAAGCTGACAAACTGCAGAAATTGTATTAATCTGTGTGTGCGTCAATCTTGTTGTGATGACTGAGCTCGTGTGCACGTTCGGGAGATTGAATTGAATCCTTGCATGGGGAGATACAGAAAAAAGCTTGCTCTGTCCGCTTCCTTCTAATTTAGGGCACTACAGAGAGAACCATTACGACATCATGAAATAATAATTTTGTTCCTCTGAAGTACATCCAGCTATACTGTTCTGACCTCTGTACTTGCTCTGCCAAAGGAATGAGTTCTGTAGTTTTTCCATTGTCACTGAAAAAGTGCTTGATCTACAGAAACCAAATCTGAAACTCTTTATAGATAAAAATGTTTAATTTGATCTAATGGAATTGCAGTTCATTTTAACACTGACATCAAGATACACCCCTATTATTAGTTACATATGTTCCTAGTAAAACCAGTAGACTTTAAGTCACGGATTTCCTTCAGTAGTTGCGCTTCTTTATACAATGATTTGGGATTTCTGGATACAAAGTGAGGTCTAAGACTGTCCAATTTGTATCCATGAGTCCTGTACAATTGGTCTGACCCTTTGCATTTTCTGCATTTGCAGTTTCTCTTATCAGTCTGTACATTTAGACCAAATTGTATTTGCACTGTCACAGACTCACAGTATATATTAAAAAGGAAAGCTAACAATGTTAATACACTATGCTGTTTTGTTTGTTTTATTTTTTTAATCGGGTAAAAAGCCTAAGTTGTATTGGAATTGGTGGGGAATTTTTTAATTGTCTGCATTATTTCTAATAAACTATTAAGAGACTTAATTATGATTTTTTTTATTTTATTTATTAGAAACCCATACAACTTGAAAAAAAAATTCACAAAGAAAATTTATGTTTTTTCTATGAAAAATTATCTAGCCGATCGCTTTTGGTCTGATCACAATGAAGCAGTTATCTTCTGGGGTGTGCCAACATTGCCAACACACTCATAGAGGTGATCGCTTTAATGTGATACGCAAGCCCCTTTACCACAAAAAGGTAACAATCACAAAGGGGAATTGACACATGTATGTGCCTTTTTTTTTTTGTTTTGTTTTTGCAGCCACAGTGCAGCACTGCAGGCCAGAAAAATTAGGTTTATTGTTGCGGAAAAATTTATGTTTTCCCGGCAGAAAGCGTACTAAAACATTTGGGCCTTGAAGCCTAGTTGGTGGCGGAGAAGTCATGCAAGTCATCCGGCATGCAGAGATTAAATACAGCAGCGTGCGGACCATTTTTAGCCCAAGGCATCTAATCAGGGCTTCTCTTGTCAGTGACAATACCTCCTGCTGTGCTGAAGGTCCTTTCTGACAGGACACTTGAAGCTGGGCATGCCAGAAGTTTTATCGCAAATTGGGATAGCTCAGGCCACAGGTCAAGCCTGCACACCCAGTAGTCAAGGGGTTCATCGCTCCTCAGAGTGTCAATATCTGCAGTTAAGGCGAGGTAGTCTGCTACCTGTTGATCGAGTCGTTATCTGAGGGTGGACCCCAAAGGGCTGTGGCAATGCGTAGGACTTAAAAAGCTCTGCATGTCCTCCATCAACAACACGTCTGTAAAGCGTCCTATCCTTGCCGGCGTGGTCGAGGTAGGAGGAGGATTACTTTCACCTCTTCCCTTGCTCGATTTCCGTTGTGCTGTGACATCACCCTTATACGTTGTGTAAAGCATACTTTTTAACTTGTTTTGGAACTGCTGCATCCTTTCCGACTTCCGGGAATTCAGTAACATTTCAGCCACTTTCTGCTTATACCGGGGGTCTAGTAGCGTGGCCCCCTGTACAGGTCGTTCTCCTTTAGCCTTTATATACGAGGGTCCCTCAACAGGCATGACAGCATGAAAGACCCCATTTGCACAAGGTTGGATGCCGAGCTACTCATCTCCCGTTCCTCGTCCTCACTGATCTCATTGAAGGTCTGTTCTTCCCCCCAGCCACGTACAACACCACGGGTCCCAGATAGTTGACAACAAGGAGCACCCTGGGATGCCTGCTGTGGTTGGTCTTCCTCCTCCTCAAAGTCACATTCCTCCTCTGACTCCTCTTCCTCAGACTCCTCTTCCAGCGTTGCCGCAGGTCGAGCAAGTGATGATGATAAGGCTGTTTCTGGTGGTGAAGGTGACCACAACTCTTGCTCTTCATGCTCATCTACGGTCTGATCCAGCACTCTACGCAGGGCACACTCCAGCAAGAAAACAAATGGGATAAGGTCGCTGATTGTGCCTTTGGTGTGACTGCCTCGGTTTCTCACCTCCTCAAAAGGACACATGAGCCTACAGGCATAGCGCATGAGCATCCGGTAAAGTGGCAAAAAAATACCCAGCTCCGCAGAGGGTGTCCTAGCACCCCGGTCATACAAATACTCGTTGACGGCTTTTTCTTGTTGGAGCAGGCGGTCGAACATTAGGAGTGTTGAATTCCAACGGGTCGGGCTGTCGAAAATCAAGAGCCTCACTGGTATGTTGTTTCACCGGAAAAGTGCGCCATGGCCGTGTAGGAACGCCTGAAATGGCCACACACCTTCCAGGCCTGCTTGAGGACGTCATGTAAGCCTGCGTACTTACACACAAAGCCTTGTACAATCAGATTCAACACATGTGCCATGCACGGCACATGTATCAACTTGCCCAAATTTAATGCCGCCAACAGATTGCTTCCGTTGTCACACACCGCTTTGCCAATCTCCAGTTGGTGTGTGGTCAGCCACTGATCCACCTGTGTGTTCATGGCGGACAGGAGTGCTGGTCCGGTGTGACTCTCTGCTTTCAGGCAAGTCAACCCCAAGACGGCGTGACACTGTCGTATCTGGGATGTGGAATAGCCCCTGGGGAGCTGGGAGGGTGCAGTTGATGATGTGGAGCAAGATGCAGCAGCAGAAGAGGACTCAGCCGAGCAGGTTAGCGAAGAGGATAGAGTAGGAGGAGTAGAGGAGGTGACAGCAGGCCTGCCTGCAAGTCGTGGCGGTGTCACCAACTCCGATGCAAAGCCACGCATTCCATGCTTGGCAGCCGTCAGCAGTTTTACCCAATGTGCAGTGTACGTGATATACCTGCCCTGACTTTGCAGACCAGGTATCAGTGGTCAGATGGACCCTTTGCCCAACAATGTGTGCCAGACATGTCATGACTTCCTTTTCCACAATAGAGTACAGGTTGGGGACAGCCTTTTGTGAAAAATAATTTCAGCCGGGTACCTTCCACTGCGGTGTCCCAATAGCTACAAATTTTTTGAAGGCCCCAGACTCCACCAGCTTGTATGGTAAAAGCTGGCAGGCTAAGAGTTCCGTCAAGCCAGCTGTCAGACGCAGGGCAAGGGGGTGACTCTGTGACATTGGCTTATTACGCTCAAACATTTCCTTGACAGACACCTGACTGTGGGCAGATGAGCAGGAACTGCTGAAGGTAAGAGGCGGAGTGGCGGTTGGTTGAGAGGGGGCAAGGAGGACAGCAGTGGTTGACGTGGCTGAAGATGCTGGACCAGGAGGAGGATGGTGGCTTTGAGTTTGTGTGCTGCTTGTACACATGTGTTGATCCCATAGGCGTTTGTGACGCGAGATCATGTTCCTTCGCAAAGCAGTTGTACCTAGGTGGGTGCTGGACTTCTCACGACTCAGTTTCTTTTGGCACAGGTTGCAAATGGTATCGCTGTTATCAGAGGCAGACACACAAAAAAAATTCCACACTGCTGAGCTTTGCAATGACGGCATTCCGGTGGTGACAACAGCATGCCTTGATTGGCGTGCTGTCTGGCTGATCCCGGGTGCCGATACATGCTTTCTGACTGTTCCACTAGCTCCTTGCGACGACCTCCCCCTGTTTCCAACTCGTCTCCTCCTCCTCTCTGTCTCCTCATCTGAACTTTCCCCCTGTTCTTCTTTTCTTCGAGCGGGCACCCACATGACATCCACGGACACATCGTCATCATTAACCGCTTCACTTGTATCTGACAATTCAGTAAAGGAAGCAGCAGCGGGTACAACATCATCATCATCACACCGTACGTCCATGTGTGTAATTCTGCCTGACTGAGACATATCCCTATTATGTAGATCCTTTGGCAATACTGGTTGCGCATCATTCATTTCTTCCAACTGTAAATAAATCCTCTGACAGATCAAATGAAGCGGCTGTGGTGCTAGTGTTGGTGGTGGCGGCAGGCGAGTGGTAACTTGAGAGGTGCACGATGCTGAGCTGGAGGAGGATAGTGAGTCAAGGTTCCGAGTGGAAACTGTGGAAGATTAGGTGTCCTGTGTAAGCCAGTCAACTATGTCCTCAGAATTTTTCGAGTTCAGGGTATGTGGCCTCTGAACACTGGGCATTATTCTAAGGCCAAAGGAAATCACAGCACCACGATGGCCTCTGCGGGGTGGCCTGTCTCTGCCCTGTCATTTTTATTTTTTGATTAGTGGTACTATGCGTGCAAGGTACTGTGCCACCCAGTATGAGTGGTGGGCACTGGCAGTGGGCACACTACAGTCAGTGGAAGTGGGCCTGACACACACTGGCAGGCAACCAACCTTAGATTAAAGCGTAAAAATTAAATGCCTTATTTATCGGCAAGCTACTGTGCCACCCGGTATGAGTGGTGCGCACTGGCAGTGGGCACACTACAGTCAGTGGAAGTGGGCCTGACCCTTACTGGCAGGCAAAAACCTTAGATTAAAGGGTAAAAATTAAATGCATTATTTATCGGCAAGCTACTGTGCCACCCGGTATGAGTGGTGGGCACTGGCAGTGGAAGTGGGCCTGACACACACTGGCAGCAGGCAGGCAACTGAAATTAGATTAAAGTGTAAAAATTAAATGCCTTTTTTTTATGCAAAGTCCTGTGCCACACGGTATGAGTGGTGGGCACTGGCAGTGGGCACACTACAGTCTGTGGGCCTTACACACACTGGCAGCAGGCAGGCAACTGAAATTAGATTAAAGTGTAAAAATGTAATGCCTTTTTTTATACAAAGTCCTGTGCCACACGGTATGAGTGGTTGGCACTGGCAGTGGGCACACTACAGTCTGTGGGCCTGCAGCCTCTCACACACAGGCAGGCTAGGCAACTGCAACATATATATATGGAGAATAAATAAATGAAAGCAGACTAATGTAGCAGCCCTAAAAAGGTCTTTTCGGGGTGCTGTGATGCTGTCCATACAGCAGATGAGTCTGTGGACACAGAACACTGGCCTAGCTAACGCTTTCCCTATGAATTCATCAGCACAGCAGCAGCAGCTGCACTCTCCCTGCTCTCACTAACACACTGCAGCTTCAGACTGAATCTAAAATGGCTGCCATTTTTATAGGAGGTGGGAGGGTGTGGGAGGGAGGGTGCTGATTGGCTGGAATGTTTCTGCTGACTGTGAGGGTCAAAGTTTGCTCAATGATGATGTATAGGGGGCGGACCGAACATTGCCTATGGTCAGACCTGGGAGAGGATGGACGATGGCGCAGATAGGCAGCTGCCAACAGACTACATAGGATGTCTCTGTAGTAATTAAGTTTGCCTTACCTCTCAGTGGGTGTAAAAATGGCCCCATTTTGGACCAGTAGCGAGGGTCCAACAAGGTGGAGAGCCAGAAGTCATCCCTCTGCCGAATGGTGACAATTCGGCTGTGACTACGCAAGCAAGTAAGCATGCATCAGGCCGTTTGTGCGAGTGACTCAGAGGGACTCCCTGCCTCCATCTCCACTGCATACTGCCACGGTGTGCCTGGGTCCTCTGTCTCATCTTCGTCATCGCCCTGTTGATATGGGTTGAGCATATCCTGCTTGTTAAACACCACACCACATTTTCTAATGGTTTGTATAATATGTTTGGAAGTGTATAAACTCCAATTTAAATGTGCCTGCTTTTCATCTACAGGCTACATTCAGGTGCACCTGGAAGGCTCTGGGCCATATCAGCCGGTCTCGGGTGGGGCTCACAGGCACCTCCCACCTCCCATTGCAAGCATGGTTACATGCTGGAGGTCACTGGTGAGCTGTTTGTGAGTCAGGCATTGCGCTCCCGTAATGCCCAACGGCCCCTGGTATCGCCCATATGGAACAGGTAGGTTGAGTGGTAGGGCCTCGGGCTACTTGAGAGACCTTGACGTGGTGTCCGAGCTTAAGACATGTCCTCCTAGTAGGATATGTCGAACTAGCCTCTCAATTTTAACATCAGTATGATGGTTTAGTATTGCCGCAGAGTGCACCTGCCTTTGCTATGGTTATGTTTTAAAATCTACATAGAGGTATAATAATTTAATCAGCCTATAAATCATGGGAAAAATTATACTATACCAAATCTCGACTAGTAGAAATCAGTGCCCTTGGTTTCGAAATGGCCGTCTCCAATGCTGGATAAATTGGCTTAAATGGCTGATCAAAGATGTCCTGTACGGTATTGGATCTCGTCTCGTCTCCTCTGTCTTCCGATGACCTCCTGTGTTTTTTTTTTTCTGTCTCTCTCCACACCTTTTTATCTAACTTTAAAAGGGACTTGGTTTGGTCTGATCATTGACTAGTGACATCATCAGAGGGATTTATTTTCTATCCCAAGACCTCCCCCTCTGAATACGTAATCAAGACCTTAACCTTGTCTTAACACTAGGTGGCACCAATGCTCTATGTAAAAGTTTTGGCCCAAAACTGGTTCTTTCCCATGCATCCCTTTGTTAATTAAATAGGGGTATTCTTTAACTCACCGTCCAGCCAAACAAACATTGAGAAATCTCCCAAACAATGGATCTATTATCTGGTCAAACACTTACTATTTTCTTAGTCTCTTGACCAGACCTCAGTAATCCAGAATACACATTGTAACACTAGAACCATTGTTTTGGAGAAGACCCAATGTTTACACTTGACCACCTATGTAAAGAAATCCATGAATAGCTATTATCCAACACTGGTTCAGCCATACAATGTAACATTAAACAGAAATACTATTTCTACATATTCACTGAATTTGTCTATACCAAACTACAAGTTAAATACCCTTATACAATTTTCACTAATAATATAAATCCTACATTCTATTATTTGATTATAACCTATTAACACCAGATACATTTCTATTTATTAACATTAACTAAAACTTATTCCCGGATTATATTATGTTATTCATACTTTGGTATATCCACGTCCCTGACCATCCAGCTATGCAAATACTTTGAAACTTCACCAGACAAGAGTATCTATGTCTTCTAATCTTTATGTAGTAATTCATTAGTCCCAAGGATATGAACTGACCCTGCTCTTCACAATACCACATCAGCAAAATGGCTCCTTTAGATATTGTTTCATAGAACTTGGATAGGCCTTATAGTTGGACTTATAATTCTGATCCAAAAGTTCTAACAAGTCCCCCCCTTCTTCCTAGTTAGTTAAGTGTCAACTTTAAACATAACTGGGAAGAAGGTCAGAGGAACTATATAGGTCCATCCACTTAGGCCTTCTACTTTGAAAGAGATTGTCCTCTTTCTATCCGCTCTGCTGAAGACCCATTGTCGTCTCTTTTACGCTTTAATTGATAGATAGATCTTACTAGATAAGATGATTAACCAAATTAAACATTCTATTGCGAATATCTGCATTATTATTATAACTATATTAATTTTAACATTTGAGGACAATATTTGATGATCTTGCTGGGAATATTTCAAAGTATTTATCATTACATTATCTTTCTTAACCAATAATTCTATGGTATGATTAGGTTTATTATCTAATAAAAACTTTAAATCTGGATGAATGGGAATTTCCTTTCCCTGAAAGGCATCTACAATTAAAATCTCACTTTCCTATACGTCATTACCTATTGGATAAAGGGTAACATCTCCAATAACTACTTTAGCATTCTTGGGTACTCTAATAATGACAGAGGTAGGTAATAAAATTTTCCTATTCTGGATTAATTCTCTATAATACACATTGGCTTCCTTTTCATTGGTACTTACTAACCACTTATTTCCCACTAAAACAGCCTGTACATTATTCTTCTCCTGACTCTTACTGATGGTGACTTTACATTTTTCAGACCCATATTTTATATAATCTAATCCATATAATGCCTGGGATGCATCATACATAAATGGTTTTCCATCACATTGGAAATTATTATCCTTAAATTTTATACATCCATTTAACATATGTATGGAAAACACCTCGGGTTAATTTATTCGATAAAAAATTATTTCTAGAGTTTGTATCCTCATAGGCAAATCATTTTGATATGTTCCCACATTATGAATGTATTTAACCTGAAATATGTTCTTATCATTTACAACTTGTATCGATAATAAAAAGCAAATTTCCATTTTCTCAGGGTCAATGTATAATGGTATAGCGCTACCCATCTCATAAGATAAGTTAATATGAAATTCTTCTATAGCCTCCTCTCCAAGGTCCAGAAGCATTTTCTTGACCACATCACGGGAAACAAAAATATAATGGAACTCGACCATGAATGAAGTCGCTCATACCACTCAAAATTGTTAAAGTATGAAACATGATGGCATCTTTTAAAAATAAATAATAAAAATGATTCTTGTGTAAATCCATAGAATGTGAAATTAATTCAGAATGTAAATTTGTTGTAACAATAAAATTATTAACAACATCCACTATTTTTTCCATGTTAGTCTTTTGAAGTTCAATCTCCTGATAGAGGAGTTCAATGTTTTCTCTCAGATTTTCAACCTCCACCTGTAAAGTTTTAACGGAAACTGAATTAACGGCTGAAGTCGTAGTAGCTACCACAATTCCCAATGTAGTGAAGACAATACTAGCAATTAAAAATCCAAGGAATCTCTTTGGTCGCTCATTCCTAGTCAGAGGTTGTTTAATAAAAGGTTTCCGGGCATGTTCCAGAATATCTGTTACTCTCATTTAGACTTGCTTCACATGGATCTTGTACCACTCTTGCATTTCCTTCAGTTGAAATTGTGATACATTGTATTTCCTTTCAATAGATGTCTTTGGCTCCAAGCTTACAAAAATTTTCTGAGATAAAATCTTCTTTTCTACCAACAAGAACCCTGGAGTATCCTGTAACATAATTCCAGATGATAATCCCGACTCAATAATAGGTTCCATCCAAAAATGGGCACTGAGGATTAATATTATCCATTTGATAGCCGTAGCCCTTGTAGTCACCATCCTCTTGTTGGATCAACGTCTCAATTCAACCAGTCTCTTTCTATAAAATAAATTAATAGTAAAAATGTATATTCCTTAATATTTATCTATGCATACATTATTTATTTATACTATGTAAAATTCTTTTGCATAGCAGACACAGAAGTGGAACACCTTGAACTGAGAGAAATCGAAAATAATTCTCTTATTCATTTTCTTTTTCAACATCACCTTCTATGATTCTCAATTGTGATTTAGGATGACATATTCGCAATTGATTTACATTGACCCACTTTTCTATAAGACCATTTTTCGAGTCAATTTTCAACTTATAGACCACAGGTGATATTTTATTAATGATGTCATATGGACATTTCCATAATGGAGGAAACAGGTGTTGTGAAAGTATCATTCTTCTCCCCGCCATCAGCTCGAAGGGTGACATCTTGGTAGCAGCACTCGGAGTTGCTCGAATAGCCATGAGTACCAATGGTAATCTCACGTCCCAATCTTTACCTGTCTCCTTAACATACTTTTTAAGTATATTGACAATGGATTGGTTATACCGCTCCACGGATCGGCTAGATGCTGGACGGTAGGCAATATGTAGTCTTCTCTTCACCCCCAAGATTTTCCATATCTTGGTCATTACCTCACTTACAAAGTGTGATCCATGGTCTGAGTCAATTCTTAATGGTAACCCAAATCTGGAAAATACATGATTTTTTAACAAAGTGCCACATGTTTCGGCTGTGTTATTACGAGCTGGTAAACACTCTACCCATTTGGAAATAACAGGTGGCAGGCACACTCTTATTTGGGGTAAATTGTAATTTATTCGATTAAAATAAGGTAAAATGGTGTTGTAATAAATAAGGTAAAAGTGATGTTGTGAATGGGAGTTAGGTCTGTGGGTGCGAGTGCTGTGGCTAGTGGTTAGGTGGTGCTTGGTGTGTTGGTTGGGGTAGTTTTAGTTGAAACTTGGATAAATTGTGAGTGAGTGTGGGATAGGTAAAAATATACAAATAAGATTGTTGAAAATAAGATTGTTAAAAATACTGGGGGAATATACCCCAAATAGTACATAAAATATTTCAGTATAGCCGATATATGTTGCCTTGTGTAGAATGATATAGAGGTAATATGTAGAAAGTGTAAATAGACTTACTCTGCTGTCAAGGCGTGGGCTGGTTCTCTACAAGGAAGTGTTGGTAGTTACCTGATAAAAAAATAAAATAAAACAATAATGAAAAATAATATAGGTAAAAATAAAATTGAAAAAAAGTAACAGCCCTCTGAGCCAGAGACAGTACGGGACGCCGCATCGAGGCTCAGAGTACCGCGCTCCCATCTACTCATATTTTACTTTCAGGACTTACAAGCACTTTGTATCCAGCTTCAGACTCTAACTATTATATTGCTGTTTTTGCACAAAGAATGACTATATAAAAACTCTCTATTGCTGTTAATTACAACCAGTTCAGCCCCTTTTTTTTCAATTTTATTTTTACCTATATTATTTTTCATTATTGTTTTATTTTTTATTTTTATGAGGTAACTACCAACACTTCCTTGTAGAGAACCAGCCCACGCCTTGACAGCAGATCAAGTCTATTTACACTTTCTACATATTACCTCTATATCATTTTATGTACTATATGGGGTATATTCCCCGGTATTTTTAACAACCTTATTTTCAACAATCTTATTTGTATATTTTTACCTATCCCACACTCACTCACAATTTATCCAAGTTTCAACTAAAACTACCCCAATCAACACACCAAGCACCACCTAACCACCAGCCACAGCACTCGCACCCACAGACCTAACTCCCATTCACAACATCACTTTTACCTTATTTATTACAACACCATTTTACCTTATTTTAATTGAATAAATTACAATTTACCCCAAATAAGAGTGTGCCTGCTACCTGTTATTTCTAATTATCTCTATCTGACTGGGTGAGTCAGCACTGGCAAATCTCTTGCACCTCTACCATCCATATTGATTGCATGGAGCCGTCTATCTCACTTAACTCTACCCATTTGGTAACAAGTAACTGTTAACATGTATCTATTTCCTCAGGATGACCTGGTGACAGGACCAATAAAATCGATTTGTATATAGGACCATGGTAATGAAAACCCTTTCTTCTGGAGTGGAGCACGATGTTTAGGACCTTGAGGTTGAAATTGCGCACATACTAAACAACCTTGACAATGACTCTGGACATCCTTCAACATATGAGGCCAGTAAGCATAATCACGTAGTGACTCATATGTGATCTTTTCTGCACGATGACCAGCTGTTGGTGCATCATGGGCATGCTGTAACATTAAACCTCTAAATGAAGTAGGGATTTCCCATTGTTGAATACCATTTCTAGATGTTATCATAAATAACCCATCTTGAATACTAAATTGGGATTTGGTATTCATAAGTAATCGGAGATCCTCCTTTTGGGCATACTCATCTTCCGATTTGGGATTACTATTAGGATCCTCAATATGTTTATAAAAGATTCCTAGTATAGGATCTTCCTTCTGACTTTTGATCAGATCTTCACTTACAGATTCCTGACTCCATTGAGCTACCCTATGTTCATTCTGGGCCTTAACCTGTTGTCTAGTGATAGCGTCAATAGGGATCATCTCTAATAAATGATCTATTTCAATTCGATCACCATTAATAGCTCCTTGTTTAGCCAATTTATCGGCTAAGTCATTACCCTCTCTGTCTATATCCTGGGTTTTGGAATGACCCTTGTGGGTATGTATTCTACAAAACTGTTCCGGACATAACTAATAACTAAAACAAATTCTTTGATATTATGCTCTATGGCATTTTGAACCGTTTGGTATACAGCAGCTAATTCCGCTACCTGGCTACTCTTTGCACCAATGCTGTATCCTACAGAAATATTAGGGCATTCATTTATCCAAGTAATACCAATTCCTGCCACTAATTTCCTTTCATCTCCTATCATGGTGTGGTAAGCACAACCATCTATATATACAAAGGGAAGTAGAGAACAATAGACCTCTTCATATACCTTGTAAAGGTAAGATTTTTGTTCTTCTAGAAAATCATCTACCAGCTCTTCTTTATGAGAATGAGCGGTACAGTCATGAAGTTCAGCCAGCTATTGGGATACGGGACACTTTTTATTTTGCTTATACCGAACTTCTAACGGCCATCCTTGTAAAGACAAGGTCCAAGCAATGATTCTGCTATAGGATAAGTTGCCATCCCTAATTTTGTCACTCTGCAAATATTGTAGGGGTGGATGTGCTGTTTCAATAATGATTTTCTTACCCTGTATAAAACTTCTAAAGTTTTGAGGTGTCCAGACTGTGGCTAATAAAGCTTTCTCACAGTCATTAAACTTTACTTCTACCGGTGATAGGGACTTACTGGCATAGGCTATAACCTTATTCAATTTATCTTGTGTTTGGCATAACACAGCACTGATGCTAAGATCTGCGAAACCAGTTTCCAGATAAAAGGGTTTACCCCCTCTGGATATGCCAGACATGGTGCTTGGGTCAGTTTTCTTTTAAGTTCATTCATGGCTTGTTCCTGATCCTCCCCCCATGTCCATGGTACACCTTTCTTTAACAATGTTAACAACGGTTTACTAATTTCAGCATAGTTATCAATAGAGATGGCCTGAACTAGTCGCCGGCGAACAGTTCCTGGCGAACATAGCTTGATCGCGTCCACCGTGGCGGGCAAACATATTCGATGTTCGCGTTCGCCCCTATACTTTATTATTGAGCAAACTTTGACCCTCTACCTCACAGTCAGCAGACACATTCCAGCCAATCAGCATACCCTCCCTCCCAGACCCTCCCACCTCCTATCTAAACGCAAGGACAGCATCCATCTTAGAATCATTCTGAAGCTGCAGTGTTAGTAATTGTAAATCACAATGCGATTAATATAACCTGTATTATTCGCATTGCGATTACAACTTAGATCTGAGTTCCTAATGGTTGTATTGCTAGAAAATAACGAAGATGACGAATATAGCACTATATTCTCAACCTTCGTTATATTCTAGCAATACAACAACCATTAGGAACTCAGATCTAAGTTGAATTCTCAATGCGATTAATATAACCTGCATTAATCGCATTGCGAATTCAACTTAGAGCTGAGTTCCTAATGGTTGTTGTATTGCTAGAATATATGTTATATTCTAGCAATACAATCATTAGGAACTCAGCTCTAAGTTGTAATCGCAATGCGAATAATACTTACAATTATTATTCGCTTTCCGAATCCATTTGATGCCTTTATTTGATTGTATATGACGGTTGACTATGACTACCACCAACGTTCTGCTGCCTCCAAAGCAAGATATCTGAACCCCCATGAGCCATTTGGGCGTTTTTAGAAAACGCATCAAGAACGCATCAAAAACGCATCTGCGTTTTTATAATTTTTTAATTTTTAATTTTATTTTTTGTGTACTTTGCCACATTTGGTTGCATATTTACATTTGGTATAGGCAAATATTGTAGTCTAGATGATTACTCTGCCCAAATCTATATTCAGCTACATGGCTTAGAAAATATGCTGTCAAACAATGATCCTAGGTTTTGGTATAGACACATAATCTACTGTAGAGACACCTTGCCTACTGTAAAGCATGGCGGGGGGGGTCAATCATGCTTTGGGGCTGTTTTGCTTCTACAGGTACAGGGAAGCTTCAGCGTGTGCAAGGTACCATGAATTCTCTTCAGTACCAGGAGATATTGGATGAAAATGTGATGCAGTCCGTCACAAAGCTGAGGCTTGGGAGAAGTTGGACCTTTCAACAGGACAATGATCCCAGGCATACCTCCAAGTCCACTAGAGCATGGTTGCAGATTAAAGGCTGGAACATTTTGAAGTGGCCATCTCAGTCACCAGACTTAAATCCGATTGAGAACCTCTGGTGGGACTTAAAGAAAGCAGTTGCAGCGCACAAGCCTAAGAATGTGACTGAACTGGAGGCTTTTGCCCATGAAGAATGGGCGGAGATACCCGTAGACCGCTGCAAGACACTTGTGTCAAGCTATGCTTCACGTTTAAAAGCTGCTATAACTGGAAAAGGATGTTGTACTAAGTACTACGATTGAATGTCACTTGGGGGTTGACTAAAACTGATAATGATGTGAGCACAGAAAAGACATTTGTGGTTATTTCATTATAAATGTTATGTTATATTTGTCTGACTTACAAGTGCCTCTTTGATTTAATTGCAAACAAGATTACTGAAATGATCAAAATCATTGTCAAACTGGCCAAAACACTCAATTTCAGTGGGGGTTGAATAATTTTGAACACAACTGTAATAATTTGAATCTATAGTCATACCAATGATAGTGTCTTTAGACAAATTAACTTCATTTGGCATGCCATTATTTATGATTATTTGGGTTTTCAATTTTTTTTAATTCACAATAGGGGTAGGATTTACTGAAATACCTAATTGTGGCATTCTGTTTGATAAACATATCAATGCATCAGAATTTTTTAATTTTTGGCCTCTGGATACCTGAATAGGTAACAGGAAATTATTAGTACCTGGAGGTATGATTATATCTCGTGGTACTAATATGTTGACTGCATATGGCAGTACCTGGGATGACTTAAGGGCTTCAAATTCATTCATAAAATCATCAGGATTTCCTTTTAATCTTGTCCACAATATGGAATTTACTATATCCACATGGATGGCAGAACTATGCAATATATCGTTGCCAATGTACATGTGATATCGGGGTTCATTAAGCACCAGGAATAAATGAGTTGTTGATTTACCTGCAATAGAAATGGTTAACATACATTTTGCAATGATGTTATGATTATCAGACTTAATATAATATCAAAGTCATATATCCAATTATCTTGGGGATTTGGATACCTGACTTTTGGATTGGCCAACTGATTTAATAGATCTCTACTAATGTGGCTATTCTCATGGCGCAAATCCGATTTAGCCCTTTTAGTTCTTCCGAGGTCATTTACTTGTACTGGGAAGAATATTTTATCATCCACTTTTTCAATTCCCACTAGGAATTGTTCATGATCATTGAACCCATTAGAGTCAGTAGGTTCTGGGTGAAGGGGGATTGTAAGAACATCCCCTTCCAAACAGACATCTTTGACTCGTTCAGGAGACACATATATGGTGTTATTCTCCTGGGATCTGATCCATGCGATCATATAGGTTACTTCTCTTTCTCCCATAACCTCTTGGAGATTAATTTTGTGACCTATATGATTGGGATTTTTCTGAACCATCTGATTCAAAACCACTTTGAACCCTTTCAGGCCTACGTTGAATTCCCCTAAAATAATTTCTCTGGAATTTTTGAAAAGGAGGGAACCGCCTATTTCTAAACTCATGATTATTATTATTAGGGTTTCAGCAGCTTTTGGACCCTTACTCTCATCTGGCCTAGGCTGATTTTGTTTTTGTTCGGGAAGGCCTAGAAGTTTGTACAACTTCTGCATAACTCCTTTTATGACTTTCAAATTTTCCCTGATCTCTTTTTATCTGAGTGACAGCTATTTCCTCACTAGCTCTTTTAGATTTCCTATCAGGAGACTCATCAGCATTTTGTAGAGCGGCATACAAAGTTGTGCTTATGCTGGTTATATTCACTGAAATAAAGGACTACAAGGCTTTTTCTGAAAAAGTTGGAGTTCTGGATTTCCCTTTATTTTCTACAAAGTTGTGCTCTCTGTGAGTAACCAATCCAGATTTCTTCTGGAATGGTAATCCCTAGCCAAAATAAATTTTAATTTATTGGGTAATGCCTCATAAAATAACTTTATAAATTCACAGCTTTTAAAATTGGGACTTTTTAGAAAAACTGTATGCATTTTTAAGAACTGACAAAAACTCCCTGGGACTTTGATTAGGCCTGCATTTTAAAGTGAATAAGGTGCTCCTGGAAGCTGTAACTGACTTATAGGGACCAAATTCAGTCTTGATTTCTGTTACCATTTCGGTCCAATAATTCTTACCCATATCTCTGAGGGAATTAAAGAAGTACCGATGTTTTGGTTCGAATACCCAGGTAAGAAATTCAATTTTCTGTCTGTCCTGTTCTAATTGTAAAGTTTTCATGGCCTCCTCATAGGTTTCTAGATGACTTATTATGGAGGGTGATCCTTTTTTAGCAAATTGACCCACAGTTTATTTCAGAAATTTGATAACTTTGGTAGTGTCTATCACGGGTTGATAAACCGTTTGGGATGGACTTTTAGAAGATCTAGGAGGTGAAATGGGTTCTAATTTAGGGAGAGAATGTTCTCTCAGAGACATTAACTCTTCTCCTTTATAGGGGTCATCATATTTAGTACCTACATTTAATTCCCCCTGGAAAGTTTTGCCTTTAAAATACTTCTCTTTGTTGGTTGTTTAATTTGAAAAGGGGTGGAATCTCTGCTATCTAACTAATTTTGCAACCTCCTATTGTCCTGATACAACTTTTGACACTCTAGTTCTAAATCAGCAATTGAGACAATTGACATTTAGACAATTCACCTGATGTTTGACTTAATTTATATTCAAGAGCTTGTATTACCTTTTGCTGTTCATCGCATTGGTCATTGTATTCTGATAATTTAGCAGACAACTGTGCTAATTCACCAGAAACTGTAGCAGCTTTAATTTCCATCACACTCATTTCTTTTTGATACATATCTAATTCTGTAGCCTGTTCACTATTTTTATATTTTGCTTTTTCCAATTGCACATGGGAAGGAATAATGCAAGTCACCCGTACATATTAAATGGTAAAACACTCGGTAACATTGACATGGAAAAGGATCTAGGAATTTTAATAAACAGCAAATTAAGCTGCAAAAACCAGTGTCAGGGAGCTACTGCCAAGGCCAATAAGATAATGGGTTGCATCAAAAGGGGCATAAATGCCCGTGATGAGAACATAGTCCTACCACTTTACAAATCACTTGTCAGACCACACATGGAGTACAGTGTACAGTTATGGGCTCCTGTGAACAAGACAGACATAGCAGAGCTGGAGAGGGTTCAGAGGAGGGCAACTAAAGTAATAACTGGAATGAGGGATCTACAGTACCCTGAAAGGTTATCAAAATTAGGGTTATTCACTTTAGAAAAAAGACGACTGAGGGGAGATCTAATAACTATGTATAAATATATCGGGGGTCAGTACAGAGATCTGTCCCATCATCTATTTATCCTCAGGACTGTGACTGTGACGAGGGGACATCCTCTGCGTCTGGAGTAAAGGTTTGTACACAAACATAGAAAAGGATTCTTCACTGTAAGAGCAGTGAGACTATGGAACTCTCTGCCTGAGGAGGTGGTAATGGTGAGTACAATAAAGGAATTCAAGAGGGGACTGGATTTATTTCTGGAGTGTAATAATATTACAAGCTACAGCTACTAGAGAGGGGCCGTTGATTCAGGAAGTTATTCTGATTGCCTGATTGGAGTCGGGAAGGAATTTTTTTCTCCTTAAGTGGGGAAAATTGGCTTCTGCCTCACAGGTTTTTTTTTGCCTTCCTCTAGATCAACTTGTAGGAAACTGGCCGAACTGGATGGACAAATGTCTTTTTTTCGGTCTTATATACTATGTTACTATGTTACTATGTTCTGCTAATTCACAAATTAAATATACAAATTCAGGCCACGATTGAGCAATTAATGCATCCTTCTCTTTCTTATGTTAAGCATTATGAATGTGACAGAGAAAATCAGCAAATCTAGATTTATCAGACCAGATGTCCTCTGCATATGATACAGCTCTCTTTCCTAAGTCAACTATCCAATCCCTTATTGGCCTCTCAATATCCAACCTGGTATGACTATGAGACATCACATGATATTTAACTAATTCTTGATTGTCCCTATCATGCATATCAGTCTTTAGTGCCTCAACTTGCACAACTTGGCTAACCTCGCTATTGTTTTCAGACAGTTTTACACTTTTCACACCACAAGTACCACAATGACCTCTCAAATATTTATTTTGCACAACAAAATTTTGTTTCAATTACCGGCAGATCTTGCTGGGGCCTCCAATTATGTCGGGATATTTACACTGTTTCTGATTAACATTTTTTATGATTTATGAATAAATTATATAGCTACTATAAACTCGTGATCTGCGCTGAATTGAAGAAGAAAACTCAGTTGTAAACCAAAATATATATATGATTTATTACTAACAAAAAAAACAAATCAGTATAAACTACGGTACAATTGGTAATAATCAATTAATCTATAGCAATGTCTGATAAAACATAAATATCACAAAATACAATCAATTAAAATCTGATTTCTCTCAGTCGATATAGGTGTTATAAATCCAAATCTGGTCTATTACGGATATATCTCTATATGATTAACCATATACAGCTAGAACTAAGTTTAGTTCCTAGGAGATGATATTATATTATTAATAATATCTCTGGATCTCCAGAATTTTGTATAAATTTTAAGAATCATGCTGCAGGTACATACTCTAAATTTATACCAAATAATCTACTATATAAAATATGGTTAAATCTATATAGAGGTATAATAATTTAATCAGCCTATAAATCATGGGAAAAATTATACTATACCAAATCTCGACTAGTAGAAATCAGTGCCCTTGGTTTCAATATGGCCGTCTCCAATGCTGGATAAATTGGCTAAAATGGCTGATCAAAGATGTCCTGTAGGGTATTGGATCTCGTCTCATCTCCTCTGTCTTCCTATGACCTCCTGTGTTTTTTTTTTTCTGTCTCTCTCCACGCCGTTTTTTCTAACTTTAAAAGGGACTTGGTTTGGTCTGATCATTGACTAGTGACATCATCAGAGGGGTTTGCTTTCTATCCCAAGACCTCCCCTTCTGAATACGTAATCAAGACCTTAACCTTGTCTTAACACTAGGTGGCACTAATGCTCCATGTAAAAGTTTTGGCCCAAAACTGGTTCTTTCCCATGCATCCTTTTGTTAATTAAATAGGGGTATTCTTTAACTCACCGTCCAGCCAAACAAACATTGAGAAATCTCCCAAACAATGGATCTATTATCTGGTCAACCACTTACTATTTTCTTAGTCTCTTGACCAGACCTCAGTAATCCAGAATACACATTGTAACACTAGAACCATTGTTTTGGAGAAGACCCAATGTTTACACTTGACCACCTATGTAAAGAAATCCATGAATAGCTATTATCCAACACTGGTTCAGCCATACAATGTAATACTATTTCTACACATTCACTGAATTTGTCTATACCAAACTACAAGTTCGATACCCTTATACAATTTTGACTAATATAAATCCTACATTCTGTTATTTGCTTATAAACTATTAACACCAGATACATGTCTATTCATTAACATTAACTAAAACTCATTTCCCGATTATATTATGTTATTCATACTTTGGTATATCCACATCCCTGACCATCCAACTATCCAAATACTTTGAAACTTCACCAGACAAGAGTATCTATGTCTTCTAAACTTTATGTGGTAATTCATTAGTCCCAAGGATATGAACTGACCCTGCTCTTCACAATACCACATCAGCAAAATGGCTCCTTTAGATATTGTTTCATAGAACTTGGATAGGCCTTATAGTTGGACTTATAATTCTGATCTAAAAGTTCTGACATTCTACATATGGCCACGTTCACCTCCTTCGGTGGCTTAACAAAAAACTGCCACACTGCCGAGTAGGTGATTTTCCACCCAACAGTCAGCACTGACTGACTGCTACCACGGCTGCCTGCACCACTACTTCCCGAGAAGGTAGGCTGCTGCGAAGCAGGTAGTCTACCCCGGGCACGTTTGGCTCTGACCTCCCACTGCTACCACCCTGCTGACTCCCAGCCATGCTACCACCTTGCTGGCTTAGCCGCTGGCTTACGGGCAAGCTGCCACTCTGTTCTCCTGATAAAGATGAAGCCTCTTCTGCACCCGGCTCCCAAGTGTGATCGGCTTCATTATCATCGAGTAGTGTCTGCACATCACTGATGTCCTCCTCAACGGTCTCTAGGTCAGGAGCCTGACCGCTCGCAACACCACCTCCTACGCCACTGTCCTCATCAATACTTGCCCGCCTAGAGGAGGAAGCGGCAGATGCCTCTCCAGATCTTGCCTGGGCAGTAGCTGCTGACTGCCCTCTAGTAGCTCGTCCTCGCTGTATAGTGGAGCTGAGCCCACAGCATACAATACTTCTGTGGCTGAGGGAACAGCAAAGGACAGATTCAGGTTGAGCACAGGTTAGGGCACAGGGCTGCTCCCGGGCCATGCCAACTAAGGGTTGTGTCTGACGAACCCACCAATTGTTGGCTGGGGGTGTCTGATGTCACTTGGGATAAAGTTGATGACCGAGTTAACCAATCAAGAACCAGTGGGTTTCAGGTCAAGACACGACAGCTAGATAACATCGGGAGCTCAGGCACTTCGCTGCAACTCCTGCTGCCACACCCCCTTACTCTGCTGCAACCTTTGCATGCGCCTGAAACATTTAGGCCTCTGCCACTCCTCTTTGCATGGCCTGGCACATTTCTGTCTAACATACTTTTAGATGAACTAAATAAATTAAAAGCAAATTAAAACACCCCTAAAAGCGATGAATATATTTTTCTTTTTGTATTCAAATACGCCACTAAATGCTTTCACCACAAATAACTGCAACAGTGAAGTGTGTATATATTTTTCTTTTTGTACTGAAATAGGCCACTAAACGGTTTCACCACAAATAACTGCAACAGTGAAGTGCGTATTGTAAGAGGGCGCAAGGTTCCGTCGTCGACGGAAGGTACGTGTCACCGAGGTTCCTGGCCTTGGTGAGATAAGAGCCGGATTTTTTGTGTGTCAGCAGCAGCTAGTGCTGTTTGACACATTGATATTTAGTATGGCTACAAAGCTGATCCGGGCTGGCTCTTATTGGGAATAGTCAAGTGCTGGGTGGGAGGCTATTCCCCACGGTCCAGGCCGAACTTTTTCCGGGCCTTTAAAAAGGCAGCCACCTCAGCAGGTGAGGGGGTGACTATCCTGGAAGCTGCTGGTGTTACTGTGGAGCTCTCAGGGCTGAGAGCAAGAGTCTGCAAACAGGCGTGCAGTCTACCTGGAAGCCTCTGGTGGAAACTTTGCGTGGCCGAGTTAACTGCCAGGTGTGAACTAACACTGACCACTCAGGTGACCTTGCTATGGGACTGATGTTTTTGCCTTGTGTTTTGCCTCGTGTGAACAAGCACTAAGACTGTTTTTGTGTTGCTGAGTGTGAATAAAACACTTCTGCTTTGCCCAGAGAACTGTGTACATTGCCTCTATACTGCGTCCGCAAGCCTGTCTACCAGAGCAATTCCCCACATTTGGTGTCGGATGCGGGCATGTGCAGTGAGGCTGGCGTGAACGCCGAAAATTTTAGTTTTTGCTGTGTTGGACTGCATGGCATATATTAGGCCTGCAAGTTTTATGGTTCCTGACAAGATGGAGGAGGCCATTAAGCACCTGATTCAGAGTAATGAGCTACAGCAAAAAAGACATGAGGAGGCTAATGAGCTACAGCAAAAAAGACATGAGGAGGCTATGTGTGCACAGCAGCAGATGAACAATCTCCTAATGCAGCAGCTGATAGCCGTGCAGGAGTCGGTGCGAACGTCCCTGCAAGGACTTGCAACCACGACGGCCCCGACTGTGTCTTTCGCCAGGGACAAAGTCCGATACGCCCTGAGGAAAATGGGTCCGGAAGACGATATAGAGGCATTCCTGACGGTGTTCGAAAGAACCGCGAAGCAAGAGCGGCTGCCATTGGAGCAATGGGCTGAGGTGGTGGCGCCTTTTCTGGTGGGGGACGCACAAAAGGCCTATTTTGACCTCAGCTGCGAGGAGGCAAAGGACTATGAGAGGCTAAAAGGTGAGGTGTTGGCCAGGTTGGGGGTAAACACCTAGTGTGTCAGTGGGTGTTTTCCGAGTCCCGACCCTTCCGGTCACAAGCCTATGACTTACTTCACCTAGTAAAAAAATGGCTCCAGCCTGAACTGTTGAGCCCTTCTCAGATGGTTGAAAGGGTCGTGGTCGACAGGTTTGTGCGTACCCTCCCAAGAGCTATACAGCGCTGGGTGGGACAAGGCGATCCAGGCAACTTGGATCAACTAGTTAGCCTGGTGGAGAGGTATATGGCCACTCAGGATTTGTTGAGGGACTCAACAGTCCGTAGGAGGAATACCCTGGGGAGGAGGGACGCTGCGGGGGTCAAATGTTGGCATTGTCAGGACTGGGGACATGTGGCCGCCAACTACCCTAGGGCACCCGAACCCATGGACCGCAGGTACGCTCGCCGGTCCTCTCTTTTTGCCCAACCAGTGTATATAGCTGACCCCTGCTGGCCGCGGACACCCCTCCGATGTGTGACATCATGGTTAATGGACACTCCGTGCAGGCCCTGCTGGACTCTGGGAGCCTGGTAACTCTGGTCCATGAGTCGTTGGTAACGGAAAAACTCCCAGAAAGGCGAACCCTTACCATTGTCTGTATACATGGGGATCGCCGGGAGTATCCCACCACTAAGGTTTCCCTGGCGGTGGGTGGGAAAGAGGTGCCACATGTCGTGGGAGTGGGGAGACAGCTCCCTTATGCCGCAAAATTGGGGAGGGGCTTTCCCCTGTTCTGGACTTTGTGGAGGAACGGGTTGCCTACCTGTGGGGAAGAAAAATGTCCGGGTCCCGAACCTGAGGATCCCGAGGCAGAGGCACCAGAGGTAGGGGTGACCACTACTTCTGTGATAGAGGAGGAGACAACCCCAATGAGTGTAATGGTGGGAGACATGGAGGGCTTGCCACCAGGACCTGAATTGGCAGACCTCAACGTCTCCAGAGAAAATTTTGGGACCGCGCAACACCGGGACCAAACCCTACCCAGGGCCTGGGAGAACATTGTGATAATTGATGGTAAACCCCAAAAACCTGGGGCTGAGTTAATGCTTCCCCACTTTGTTGTTCACCAGGAAATGTTGTATCGGGTGAACCAAATCCGGGGTGAGCATATTGAACAGTTGGTGGTGCCCACAGCATATCGCAAGCTCATTATGGAGCTTGCCCACCAACATGTTCTTGGGGGACACTTGGGGTGGCAGAAAACCCAGGACCGCATACTGCAGCGGTTTTATTGGCCCAGTGTGTTCAAGGAGGTAGAAAATTATTGTAAGTCCTGTCCAACCTGTCAGGTAAATAGCCCCCAGCCACATTTCCGTAGTCCTCTGGTACCTCTTCCAATCATTGAGGTACCGTTTGAGCTAATCGCTATGGATCTAATAGGGCCCATACCGAAGTCCGCTAGGGGCCACCAACACATTCTGGTCGTTCTCGATTACGCCACTCGGTATCCGGAGGTGGTGCCCCTGCGACATACATCAGCTAAGCTCATAGCTAAGGAGTTAATGGAAATGTTTTCCCGGATGGGCCTGCCTAAGGAGGTTCTGACAGACCAAGCAACCATTTTTATGTCCAAGGTTATGAGGGAACTGTGTAAATTGTTGCGTATTAAACAGTTGCGGATGTCCGTTTACCATCCGCAAACGGACGGTCTCGTCGAAAGGTTTAACCAAACTCTAAAAAATATGTTAAAAAGGGTGGTGTCTAGAGATGGGAAGGACTGGGACCTGCTTCTGCCCTATCTCATGTTCACAGTGCGAGAGGTGCCCCAGGCCTCTACTTGGTTCTCGCCCTTCGAACTGCTTTATGGCGGACACCCTCGGGGCCTGTTAGACACCGCCAAGGTAGCGTGGGAACAACAACCCGCCCCCCACAAAAGTGTCATTGAGTATGTCACCCAGATGCAGGAACGGATGGAAAGGGTGTTGCCGCTGGTCCGGGAGCATATGGAGGCAGCGCAACAAGCCCAGAGTAGGGTGTATAATCGTCAGGCTCGGGTACGGGATTGGGTTTTGGTTCTGGTACCTACCCTTGACAGTAAGTTCCTAGCTAGGTGGCAGGGGCCCTATGAGGTGATCAAGAAGGTAGGGGAAGTAAATTACAAAATTACAAAGTACACCAGCCAGGGTGGCGCAAACCAGAGCAGGTGTACCATGTGAATTTACTAAAGTCGTGGAAAGATAGGGACTCGTCCGACAACAGCCCCCGTCCAGGGCTTCTAGGTGAAAAGGGTCCAGCCCCACAGTTTGAGGCCTGTGAAGCAGTAACCACGGTAAAAATTGCAGACAGCCTGTCTTCCAAACAAGTTCAGGAAGTCAGGGAGTTCATCAGTCGGAACACGGATGTGTTCTCGGACCTCCCTGGCCGCACTTCCCTCATCTAACATGATATCGTCACGGAGCCTCAGGCCAAGATCCGGTTAAAACCATACCGGGTACCAGAGGCTCTGCGTCGGGCCATCGCAGAGGAAGTGCAATTAATGTTGAAGCTCGATGTCATTGAGGAGTCGAAAAGTGAATGGGCGAGTCCCATAGTCCTAATACCCAAGCCAGATGGGACGTTGCGGTTCTGCAACGATTTTCGCAAGTTAAATGAAGTGTCCAAGTTTGATGCGTATCCCATGCCCCGGGTAGACGAGCTTGTTGAGAATTTAGGGAAAGCCCGTTATTTTTCTGTGCTAGACCTCACTAAAGGGTACTGGCAGGTACCCTTAACGGAGTCGGCCAAGGAAAAAACTGCTTTTGTTACCCCGCAGGGCCTGTATCATTATAAGGTATTACTCTTTGGCCTGCATGGCGCCCCCGCCACTTTCCAAAGGTTAATGGACATTGTGCTGCGACCTCATCGTCGGTACGCCTCGGCCTACTTAGATGATGTAGTCAACCACAGCACCGACTGGGAAAGCCATTTGCCCAAAGTGCAGGCGGTAGTGGATGCCCTTAGAAAAGCTGGACTAACCGCTAATCCAAAAAAATGTGCAATTGGGTTACAAGAGACCAAGTATCTGGGGTATGTCATTGGGCGGGGAGTCATCAAACCCAGGTAAATAAGAGGAAATACGTAATTGGCCCCGACCGGTCACCACCAGGCAGGTAAAATCGTTTCTGGGGATTGTAGGGTGCTGTACTGTCTCAGGAAGTCAACGGCGAAGAACATCCCGTTGTCTTCCTGAGCCGTAAGCTCAACCCAGCCGAGACCAGGTATAGCATAGTGGAGAGGGAGTGCCTGGCTATCAAGTGGGCACTCGAGTCTCTCCACTATTGCTTGTTAGGGAGGACGTTCCGTCTGGTGACCGACCATTCCCCTCTCAAGTGGATGAGCCAGGCCAAGGAGAGGAATGCTCGGGTCACCAGGTGGTTCCTGTCCTTACAGAACTTCAAGTTCTCAGTGGAACACAGGGCAGGGCGCTTGCAGGGTAGTGCAGATGCCCTGTCCCGCGTCCACTGCCTCACATGTGTTCACCCCCTCAGGGTTGAACAAAGGGGAGTTGTGTGTAAGAGGGCGCAAGGTTCCGCCGTCGACAGAAGGTACGTGTCACCGAGGTTCCTGGCCTCGGTGAGATAAGAGCCGGATTTTTTGTGTGTCAGCAGCAGCTAGTGCTGTTTGACACATTGATATTTAGTATGGCTATAAAGCTGATCCGGGACGGCTCTTATTGGGAATAGTCAAGTGCTGGGTGGGAGGCTATTCCCCACGGCCCAGGCCGGACTTTTTCCGGGCCTTTAAAAAGGCAGCCACCTCAGCAGGTGAGGGGGTGACTATCCTGGAAGCTGCTGGTGTTACTGTGGAGCTCTCAGGGCTGAGAGCAAGAGTCTGCAAACAGGCGTGCAGTCTACCTGGAAGCCTCGGGTGGAAACTTTGCGTGGCCGAGCTAACTGCCAGTTGTGAACTAACACCGACCACTCAGGTGACCTTGCTATGGGACTGATGTTTTTGCCTTATGTTTTGCCTCGTGTGAACAAGCACTAAGACTGTTTCTGCTTTGCCTCGTGTGAACAAGCACTAAGACTGTTTTTGTGTTGCTGAGTGTGAATAAAACACTTCTGCTTTGCCCAGAGAACTGTGTACCGTGCCTCTATACTGCATCCGCAAGCCTGTCTACCAGAGCAATTCCCCACAATATATTTTTCTTTTTGTACTGAAATAGGCCACTAAACGCTTTCACCACATATAAATGCAACAGTGAAATGTGTATATGTTTTTCTTTTTGTACTGAAATGGGTCACTAACACTTTCGCCACTAATAACTGCAACAATGAAGTGCGTATATATTTTTCTTTCTGTACTGAAATAGGCCAATAAATGCTTTCACCACATATAACTGCAACAGTGAAGTGTGTATATATTTTTCTTTCTGTACTGAAATAGGCCACTAAACGCTCTTACCACAAATAACTGCAACAGTGAAGTGTGTATATATTTTTCTTTTTGTAATGAAATAGGCCACTAAACGTTTTCACCACAAAAAACTGCAACAGTGAAGTGCGTATATATTTTTATTTTTCTACATAAATGGGCCACTAATGGCTTTTTAACAACGCACTTGCACCCCAATAACAAGAACAAATTGCTGGAATGACAGAGCTGTATAATGGCCATTTGGATCCCCAAATAATCTTTCCCTGCACTTGTAAATCACCTTTTTAGCACTGTGCCTAGCGCCTTCTGACATCTCTCCCTGCAATAAGATGCTATGAAATGATTCCTCACTATCCTTTCCCTGCACTTATAAAGTTTTTCCCTGCACGTTTTTTTTTTGGGGGGGGTTCACAATGAGTTTTTTTTTTATTGCTGTCCCTAGCTCTTCTCATGTCTGTCCCTGCACTCAGAACGCTGGAAAGTGACTGGATCCAAGATAGCAGCCGTATTTATAGGGCTGTGACATCACAGGGCTAGCTGACTGGCTGGCTGTTGATTGGCTGCATGCATGGTATTATGGGTCATCCCGCCTTCCGAGAGTTCCTTGCCCTATGTCCTCACACGTGTAGCCGCCATTTTAGGAAAAATTGCGATTCGTTACCACAAAGCGCGAGGAAATTCGCATTCGTTTATCTCTAGTGGCCACCATTACAGCTCTAGAAGGCAGCCACTCCAGAATATTGGTCTCATGCCCTTAAAGGGGTTACCCAAGACTAAAAAAAGTCCCCCATATACCCGGGCCCCTCACAGTGAATCTACTTACCTGTCTCCTGGCTCCCTGCACTGCCGTAGCTGTTCCCCCCCTCCCCCCCATTTGTGGATGAAAACATCCGGTGACAGGGACGAGCCTCCCTTGCATCTAATGTTGAACTCAACAATAGAGGAATATGGTGTTAGAATAACATGCCTCAGAATTACATGATGATTGGCCTCAGTTTCTGCAGTGAACAGAATTTCCTTATAGTAATTAATGTCATGTATCCACTATCTACTAATTTCTCTCTGGTCTTTTGTAATTATGGTTTTCATCCCAAAGCCTCGGTTTTCAAATTTCATTGCTCAGACAAAGTACCTGGATTTGGGATGAGTGAATCGACTTAGGACTTTCCACTGTCAAAAACCGAACTCTATTTTGGTTCCATGTGGTACCTTGGAACCGAACCAGAGTTCAGTAAAAGGTTTTTTACAGTAGAAATAAATTTCTGAAGTTATTACCCAAAGTCTCGCGAGACTTCCTGAAGTAATAACTTCTGCTCATAAGAGCTAATACATTCTAATACTGTACGATGCGCTCGCTCTGTACAGTATTCTCACAAACTTTTATGCGAATCGACTTCGGATGTTTCATCCGAAGTCGATTCGCTCATCCCTAATCAGGATGTTAAAGTCAGTGTGGAGTAAGGTCCATTAGGCTTTAGACTCAGCAGCTCTTTGTGCCAAATGCAAGTCCTATTACAGTAGTCCACATAAGTTTAAGGTAGGAGATAAAGTGTAGTAGTCTACCAAAACATCTGCCTAATGTAACCATTTGGCAAATTGGGTTCTGGGTTTACTGGTTCTTTTAAGATATTAAAACAAATCAATACAGTTTATTTTGTGTTGGACTTGCCTAGAAGCATGAGAATACCCAAGAACTTTCACTGTTCACCTTTTAAGCCTACATCTCCTTTTAGAAGGCTTGTCCATACACTCCCATCTGGTTTTCCATGGTCAGCATGAATATGTGGTTCAAAAGATCCATGTCTCTCTACACTGCCTTAATCTCTGATAGGCTTGCCTGTATCCTATCAGAGGCCGACACAGGCGACATGATGACTTAATCATCATTGTGCTGCCTGAGCCGGGCAGCGCACAGCACCAGATACAAGCCGTAAGAGGCCTGCACCGCATCCAGGGCTGTGGAGTCGGAGTCGGAGTCGAGGAGTCGGAGGCAATTTTGGGTACCTGGAGTCGGAGTCGGAGTCGGCAAAAAATGGACCGACTCCGACTCCTACTAGATTTAAATTGGAATAAAAAAAAATTGGAATAAAAAAAAAGCAAGTTTAAATGTCCCAATTCAGATAAAGTTATAAATAATTACTTCTCTACTGTAAGAATAAAGGCCAATGCATGCAGTGCGTCACGTTACCGCTAAACAAAGACGTTAAGTGACCGTGAAGAAGCATGCTTTTCATATGCTTTACTATGCAGTTAAAGGGACACTGGCAGGCTGATATATCTGCTGGTATTCATCAGAGGATTAGGAATACAACTAGACGACTGTTACCCCCAGTTGAGGTTTACTTGTGTTTAAAAACGTTTTAATCAATATGCAAATTCTCTACCTTTGTGCCCAAGGGGGCAGGCGCACATGTAGAGTACTGGCAGCACTAGACAGGACTAGGTAGCGAGGAGGAAGAGAGAAAGCTGGCACAGCCTCAGCATAGCCAGACAAGGCTGCTGCCAGTACTCTACACGTGCGCCTCCGCAGGAATTCAGCGTTCGGCTAGCCGGAAAAAAAAGGCTTCGGGCGCGGCTGGGCACAAAGCCGCAGGAGACGCTGCCCCATTGGGCACAAAGATAGTGAATTTGCATACAGATTAAAATGTTTTTTAAACACAAGTACAGCTTAACTGGGGGTAACATTAGTATAGTTTTATTCCTAATTCTCTGATGAATACCAGTATATATATATCTTTAGCTGGAAAATCAGCCTGTCAGTGTCCCTTTAAGGAGCGGCAATACTTACACTTTCCATTGTCTTGTGGTCTGCTGTTACAGGGAACCCATGGTTATCCTAGCCTCTCACTGATAACTGATTAAGGACTGGAGACACTTGTATAAGTGAAGGGAATGGATAGTCAATAGTTCAAGACTGAAGCTGTAAACCATTTGAAAAACTGCTATCATTCAGCTAAGGCTATAAAACATGTAAACTCAGATTGTTAGCTTAAATTTTAAACATGACTATGGGATTCTACTAGGAAAATCATGTTTTAAAATAAATGCCCCTTCCCCTGCCCCTTCCTGGATCCTCCCACTGCTCTATCTTCAGCAGAAGATCAGCACACAAAGGAGAAGGCAGCAGCTTCTGCTCAACTACCTCTCTGTGCTAGAGGAGATTAGAAGAACTTGGTGGAACAGCTTCGTATTTGCATATTAAATACAGAGGAGTCGGAGTCGAGGAGTCGGAGTCGGAGTCGAGGAGTCGGAGTCGGAGTCGGAGTCGGAGTCGGAAGTTTCAAAATCTGAGGAGTCGGAGTCGGACAGTTTATCTACTGACTCCACAGCCCTGATTGGAATTACTTGGACAGATGAATTCCCAATGTCTCAGTAGGATACAGTATTAGTGCTAAAAGTAGCCAAGTAGCAGAATTAGCCGCTGTATACCAGACTGTTCAAATTGCTCTGGAGCACAATATTAAAGAATTTGTCATAGACACCGATTGCAATTTTGTATGGAACAGTTTTGTTGAATATATGCCTACTTGGAAAAGGAATAACATGTTGCGGTCCAATAACAAACCTGTGAAACATGCAACATTGTTTTGTACCATAGATGAGTTAGTGCACGATAATGGTTTAACCATTATAAAACTAAAGTTTATTCTAAAACCCTTTGGACTTTGGACAAAGAAGCTAATGATCTAGCCGATAAACTTACCAAACAAGGTACCATAAATGGTGATCATGTAGACATAGATCATCTATTAGAGATGGTACCCATTGAAGCTGTCACTAGACAACAAGCTAGGGAACAGATTGCAGATAATGTGGCTCAGTGGAGTCAAGAGTCTACAAGTGAGGATCTGATTAAAAGCCAAAAGAAAGATCCTATACTGGGAATCTTCTATAAACACATTGAAGAACCTAGTAGTAATCCCATATCGGAGGATGATTATGCACAAAAAGAAGACCTCCGATTACTAGTGAAAACCAAATCTCAGTTTAGTATTCGAGATGGTTTATTGATAAGGACCTCAAAGAATGGTATTCAACAGTGGGTTCCCACTACATTTAGAGGCCTAATGTTACAACATGCCCATGATGCACCCACAGCTGATCACAATGGGGAGAAAATTACCTATGAATCCCTACATGATTATTCTTACTGGCCTCATATGTTGAAAGATGTGCAAATTTACTGTCAAGGATATTTATATGTGCTCAATTCCAACCTCAAGGTCCAACGCATCATGCCCCACTTCAGAAAAAGGGTTTCTCACTGCCATGGTCCGATATACAGATCGATTTTGTAGGTCCTGTTACTAGGTCATCCAGGGGAAACAAATCCATGTTAACAGCTATTTGTGTGTTTACTAAGTGGGTAGAGTGTTTACAGGCTCGTAATAACACAGCTTAAACATGTGCCGCTTTGCTTATTAACCATGTATTTTTTCAAATTTGGGTTATCATTGAGAATCGATTAAGATCGTGGTTCGCACTTTGTAAGTGAGGTAATGTCTAAGATGTGGAAGATCTTGGGTGTCAAAAGGAAGTTACATATTGCCTATCGTCCAGCATCTAGTACATCCGTTGAGCGCTATAACCAGTCCATTGTCAATGTTCTGAAGAAGTATGTTAAAGAATCAGGTAAAGACTGGGACGTGAAGTTACCGTTAGTGCTCATGGCTATTAGAGGCACTCCAAGTACGGCTACCAAGATGTCGCCCTTTGAGCTGATGACAGGTAGGAGAATGATACTTCCACAACATCTGTTGTATCGCACATCGGATCAGAATCTGATCAATGCAGCCACGACACATCAGTATGTGGAGAATCTTCATCAACATCTTCAACAAGCATTTGCTTTCGTCTGTCTCAAAAGAGTCTCGAGAAAGCAGCAGTAAGTAATAAAACTTATTATGATCTTAAAACCACTAAGAAGGAGTATGAGATCGGTGATAAAGTGTATCTCTACAATTTTGCCCTTGATCGGGTAAAAGAGAGGAAATTTCTTCCCTCATGGAAGGTCCGTAAGATGTTATCGATAAAATCTCGCCTGTGGTATATTAAGTAAAAAGTGATAAAAATGATGGTTTCTTAGAGAAATGGGTGCATGTCAATCAATTACATGCTTGTCATCCTAGGTCACAACTGAGAATAATGGAAGGTGATGCTGAAGAAGAGAATTAATAAGGATCTCACTAAAATGTGATAAATGATTGACATTATGATTTTCTCAGCTTACAGATTTTGTGTTTAGTTACAAAATGTTTCTCAATAGTATAACTAGGAAACTGTAAGTATCAATTATTAAGAGTATGTATTTATACTATCGATTTCTTTAATAGAAAGAGAAGAGTGCCAGTTTGAACCAAGACATGATTCGCCAAGACGATGATGACCACCAAGGCTACAGCTGTCGTGTGGATGGTGTTAATCCTTGGAGCCCAGTTTCAGACTGAACCTATCATCGAACCGGGACCATCATCAGGAGTTATCTTGCAAGATGCCCAAGGATTCTTGTTGGTTGAGAAGAAGATTTTATCTCAGAAAATCTTTATAAGCTTGGATCCGAGGACATCCATTGAGAGGAAATACAACATATCCCAATTTCTGTTAAGAGAAATTCAAGAATGGTATAAGGCACATGTGAATCGAGCTCAAATGAGAGTACAAGATATTTTGGAACATGCTGGAAAACCATTTACTCTACAACCCATGTATAGAAACGAGCGACCAAAAAGATTTCTTAGTTTCTTCATTGCTAGTCTTGTCGTCACTACATTGGGAATGGTGGTTGCTACTACCACCTCATCAGTTAATTCGGTTTCCGTAAAGACCTTATAAGCGGAAGTAGGGAATTTGAGAGAAAACATTGAATTTCTATATAAGGAAATTGAGCTTCAAAAGACAAATCTGGAGAAAATGATGGATGTTGTTAATAATATTGTGGTTACTACGAATTTGCATTCTGAACTAAATTCACATTCCACGGAATTACATAAGAGGCATGAACAATTTAAATATGAACTTGTATTTGTGAAAGATGCCATTATGTTCCATACATTAACAATTTTGGATAAAGTTCAAAGTGGTATGAATGACCTAATTAATGGTCACGTGCCATTATATTTTGTTTCTCATGACATGATAAAGAAAATGTTAGGTGAACTGGACGAAGAGACCACAGAAGAGTTCCATTTAAATTATCATTTGAAATGGGGAGTGCCTTACCATTATATATTGATCCCGAAAGAATGGAGATCTGTTTTCTATTATTAATACCATTTGTAGATAATAAGAATATATTTCAGATGAAGTACATTCATAATGTCGGGACATACCAAAATGAATTCCACATGAGAATACAAACTCCAGAGATAATTTCACATAGAATGCCTGAACCTGAGATGTTTTCAATACTTATTTTGAATGAATGTGTGAAATTCAAGGATAATAATTTTCAATGTGGTGGAAAACTGTTTGTATATAACACATCACAAGCATTATGTGGGTTAGAATATATAAGGTACAGATCAGAAAAATGTAAGGTGACCATTAGTAAAACTCAGGAAAATTCTAGTGTAAAAGCCACCTGGAAATAAGTGGTTAGTATGTATAAACGAAAAAGAAGCCAATGTATAATTTAAAGAGTTAATCCAGAATAGAAAGATATTATTGCCGACTTTAGTGATTCTTGTTCAAATACCCAAGAATGCTAAGGTAGTTATTGAGGACGTTACCCTTTACCCAGTGGGTAATGATATATGGGAAAGTGAGGTATTTGTCGTGGATGTGTTTGAGGGAAAAGTAATTCCCATTAATCCAGATAAAAAAAATGTGTTAGATAATAAACCTAACCATATGCTTGAACTATTAGTAAAGAAAGATAATGTGACAGTAAATACGTTGAAATATTCATTATGAGATCATCAAATATTATCCTCAAATGCTAAAATTGACATAGCCGAAATAGTAATACATGTAATAGCACTAGGATGTTTAATTTGGTTAGTAATATTATCTAAGAAGATTCATCAAATGAAACCTAAAAAGGACAAGACCGGATAGAAATGGATAGAAAAGGGGCAACCTCCATAAATTAAAAATTATATATTTTGATGGACAGGATATTTCTTCTGACCTTTTTCCCAGTTACATCTAAAGGTGACACTTGACTAACGTAGGAAAAAGGGGGGGGGGGATCTAAAAGGAAACCATCTTATGAGGGCTTATGCAGATTACAATATGGACTGATATTTGTGCTGTATGGGAACCATCTTGTCTGGTTTTTAGACGGTCAAATGAGTTCAAGCTTTTTTAGACTAAAAATCACTAACTCTGAGATTAAGGATCCGTGCAGAAATGTTTGCATAAGTATTCTCTTGAGAGAAGGGGGTTTAACATGTATCATAAAAGTCTTCATGCCTTTACAGAGACGTATCATAAAATGCTGTCTGTAGATAGGTAACCAAGTAGAAATGTGCTGAGTTTTAGTTTATTCTCAGTGAATAGAAAGAGGATCTAATTTTACTATTCTTTTTAATGTTCATATTAATCATCATGTGAATGGATTTTGGGTTTTATATGATGTCCTAAAATTGTATGTTTGAAATAACTAGAAGTGTGGTAATTATATTATATTCATTTAGTGTTAGAATAAGGTGAATTTCCACTGTAGTTGCAGTGTGTCACAGAATGGTGTACAGTTAATTAGGTACACTTTCTTAGAAGATCTCTTAAAGGGGGATTGTGGACATAGATATTATAAGCAAATACTCATTGTCTCTATGAAGGTATCTTAAAGTGTCAAAGAAATCTGTTTTTATCCCAATAAATAGAGTAGGAGTTTTATGGTGTGTGTCTTGATTAAATACGTTAGTTTTGTATTTAGAGACAGACTGAATGTCTGGTGGTGTGTATACATAAATGTCTTTTAGGATTAGGAGTCTAGTCATTGATACACATAGATGTTTGCGTTGCATTGTTAAGAATTGTTATTCAAGGTTTTGGTTAAAAATTATCTTGTTGGCGAAATTAAAAGAAAAACACAAACTTTAACATAGAACTCCAGTGCCATCTATTGGTGGGGTTAAAGTAAGACATGAGTTGTGAAATAGGTGGGGGAGTAACACAAGTGATGTCACTAGTTATTGATTCACCCGGCCAATCCCATTCCTAAATGGGAGAAAAAGGCAACATGAGCTGATAGAAGGGATCCTTATCATGATCATCTCCACTTCATCACTTCGTCAACTCATCAATCTATTCAATGAATAACTCACTACAGCAAGAAGAATAAGACAGGAAGGAATAGGAACTGACTATACTACATTCCTGAACCTTGATATATACAGTTGCATTTATACAGTTGCAAGAAAAAGTATGTGAACCCTTTGGAATGATATGGATTAAATGTTACCATATTTTTATTGAACACACCATGTATATATTCACAGTGCAGGTGGAAAAAGTATGGGAACCCTTGGATTTAATAACTGGTTGAACCTCTTTTGGCAGCAATAACTTTAACCAAACGTTTCCTGTAGTTGCAGATCAAACGTGCACAACGGTCAGGACTAATTCTTGACCATTCCTCTTTATAGAACTGTTTCAGTCCAGCAATATTCTTGGGATGTCTGCTGTGAATCGCTTTCTTGAGGGTTGAGGTCAGGACTCCAGAAGGCGTATTTTCTTCTGTTTAAGCCATTCTGTTGTTGATTTTCTTCTATGCTTTGGGTCGTTGTCCTAATGCAACACCCAACTTCTGTTGAGCTTCAGCTGGTGGACAGATGGCCTTAAGTTCTCCTGCAAAATGTCTTGATAAACTTGGGAATTTATTTTTCCTTCAATGATAGCAATCCATCCAGGCCCTGATGCAGCAAAGCAGTCCCAAACCATGATGCCCCCACCACCATACTTCACAGTTGGGATGACGTTTTGATGTTGGTGTGCTGTGCCTCTTTTTCTCCACACATAGTGTTGTGTGTTTCTTATAAACAACTCAACTTTGGTTTCATCTGTCCACAGAATATTTTGCCAGTACTGCTGTGGAAGATCCAGGTGCTCTTGTGCAAACTGTAAATGTGCAGCAATATTTTTTTTTGGGACAGCAGTGGCCTCCTCTGTGGTATCCTCCCATGAAATCCATTTTTGTTTAGTGCTTTACGTATCATAGATCCGCTAACAGGGATGTTAGCATATGCCAGAGACTTTTGTAAGTCTTTAGCTGACACTCTAGGTTTCTTCTTCACCTCATTAAGCAGTCTGCCCTGTGCTCTTGCAGTCATCTTTACAGGATGGCCACTCCTAGGGAGAGTAGCAGCAGTGCTGAACTTTCTCCATTTATAGACAATTTGTCTTACCGTCTACTGATGAACAGCAAGGCTTTTGGAGATACTTTAATAACCCTTTCCAGCTTCATGCAAGTCAACAATTCTTAATCGTAGGTCTTCTGAGAGTTCTTTTGTGCGAGGCATCATTCACATCAGGCAATGCTTCTTGGGAAAATCAAACCCAGAACTGGTGTGTGTTTTTTATAGGGCAGAGCAGCTGTAACCAACACCTCCAATCTCATCTCATTGATTGGACTCCAGTTGGCTGACACCTCACTCCAATTAGCTCTTTGAGATGTCATTAGTCTAGGGGTTCACATACTTTTTCTACCGACACTATGAATGTTTACATGGTATGTTCAATAAAAACATGGTTACATTTAATTCTTTGTGTGTTATCAGTTTAAGCAGACTGTGATTGTCTATTGTTGTGACTTAGATGAAGATCAGATCACATTTTATAACCAATTTGTGCAGAAATCCATATCATTCCAAAGGGTTCACATACTTTTTCTTGCAACTGTATTTACATATTACTGTATCATCTCCAAAGAATTTATTTCAGTTCTAGTCATTTATATGGTTGAATAGATATATATGGAAATAAAATATGGTAACTCTGTTTTAAATTTAAAAAACATCTGTCGGCTGGGAGAAATCAGGAGTAAATTTTGGAAATTCATTTAATGTTATAATTACGATAACTGATTCATTTATTGATTATAACTATATTCTTCTAGGTTATTGAGTTTTTCTTAATTGCATATCATTGTTTATTATCATTTTATTGTCACTGATTTTATATTTTATTGTATTTGCACTGAATTATTATTAATAAATATAAATATATATTTTGTATACCGGTTTCTTTTTGTATTCAACTCAGCGCAGATAAAAGAGCTGTACTTATTGTTTATGAAAATAAGTTGGAATCTCCTTGATTATCGATCCTGACTTGTTTACATAAATAAAAGACTGTTTTTCAGAAACAGTATAAATATTCTGAAATGCCCGTACTAGTAATCATGTTCCCCATAGTCCCCCAGGAGTAATAATTCTCCTTCTGTGTGGCAGTAGAAAAATGTCCCATAATTTGTGCCAGTGCAAAATTATGTATGCCAGTACAAAAAAAAAATCCCCTATTTAGTGCCCCAAGAAAATGCCTCCAACAGTGCTCCTTGTCCCTCCCCCATAGTAGCCCTACAGCATGGTGCCAAATTAAAAACCAATAAACCCAAATGCTTACCTCCATGCAGCTGACAGTGATGCGGTCCGCATCACTGTCAGCTGCATGGAGGTAAGCATTGGGTTTATTGGTTTAATTTGGCACCATGCTGTAGAGCTACTATGGGGGAGGAACAAGGAGTCACTGTTGGAGGCATTTTCTTGGGGCACTAAATAGGGATTTTTTTTTGTACTGGCATACA
>CM065598.1:56155751-56229094 GCA_033119425.1 Bufotes viridis
ATCAGCTCATGGAGAGGAGTTGCCCTAACTAGCCCTCTCACCCCACCCCTACCTAAAGAGCAGCAGGGTTATGCCGGAAGACTGCTGTCGAAAGGGGTTAGCCCTAAAGGGGTCTATAAACCATCAAAAAATGTGGTGATAAGAAAGCAGGATGCGCTCATACCCATATGCAGTTGTGCATTTCTATAGGGAGCACATCCTGCACTTGTAGTCCGTTGCTAATGGCAATCACCAGCAAAAAATGCATACAATGGATGATGCCAGCAACGGACTACAAGTACCACAATGGACATCCTACATAAGATGAAATTTATGTGGATGTGGCAAGAATTCAGAACAAACACAGAACCAGAGATAGGTGCACACTGCCGTCACACTAAACCCTCACACTGATGTTAAAAATTGAGAGTTAGTTCGACATATCCTACTAGGAGGACATGTCTTAAGCCTCGGGCACCAGCGTCAAGGTCTCTCAAGTAGCCCGTGGGCCTAACACTCACCTACCTGCGCCATATGGGCGATATCAGGGAGCCAGTGGGCAATTACAGGAGCATTAGGACGACTCACAAACATCTCCTCTGTTACCTCCAGCATGTAGCCATGCTTGCAATGGGAGGTGGGAGGTGTCTATGAGCCCTACCCAAGACTGACTGATATAGCCCAAAGCCTAGCAGGTGCACCCAAATGTGACCTGAAGATGAAAAACAGGCACATTTAAATTGGAGTTTATACACCTCCGTACATATATATATATAAACCATCAAAAATGTGGTGATAAGAAAGCAGGATGCGCTCATACCCATATGCAGTTGTGCATTTCTATGGGAGCACATCCTGCACTTGTAGTCGTTGCTAATGGCAATCACCAGCAAAAAATGCATACAATGGAGGGGGAGCTACTCATGCAGAGACCTGCTGACTGGTGCCCGAGGCTTAAGACATGTCCTCCTAGTAGGATATGTCGAACTAACTCTCAATTTTTAACATCAGTGTGAGGGTTTAGTGTGACGGCAGTGTGCACCTATCTCTGGTTCTGTGTTTGTTCTGAATTCTTGCCACATCCACATAAATTTCATCTTATGTAGGATGTCCATTGTGGTACTTGTAGTCCGTTGCTGGCATCATCCATTGTATGCATTTTTGCTGGTGATTGCCATTAGCAACGGACTACAAGTGCAGGATGTGCTCCCTATAGAAATGCACAACTGCATATGGGTATGGCGCATCCTGCTTTCTTATCACCACATTTTTGATGGTTTATATATATATGTATGGAGGTGTATAAACTCCAATTTAAATGTGCCTGTTTTTCATCTTCAGGTCACATTTGGGTGCACCTGCTAGGCCTTGGGCTATATCAGTCAGTCTTGGGTAGGGCTCATAGACACCTCCCACCTCCCATTGCAAGCATGGCTACATGCTGGAGGTAACAGAGGAGATGTTTGTGAGTCGTCCTAATGCTCCTGTAATTGCCCACTGGCCCCTGATATCGCCCATATGGCGCAGGTAGGTGAGTGTTAGGGCCCTCGGGCTACTTGAGAGACCTTGACGCTGGTGCCCGAGGCTTAAGACATGTCCTCCTAGTAGGATATGTCGAACTAACTCTCAATTTTTAACATCAGTGTGAGGGTTTAGTGTGACGGCAGTGTGCACCTATCTCTGGTTCTGTGTTTGTTCTGAATTCTTGCCACATCCACATAAATTTCATCTTATGTAGGATGTCCATTGTGGTACTTGTAGTCCGTTGCTGGCATCATCCATTGTATGCATTTTTGCTGGTGATTGCCATTAGCAACGGACTACAAGATGCAGGATGTGCTCCCCTATAGAAATGCACAACTGCATATGGGTATGAGCGCATCCTGCTTTCTTATCACCACATTTTTGATGGTTTATATATATATATGTACGGAGGTGTATAAACTCCAATTTAAATGTGCCTGTTTTTCATCTTCAGGTCACATTTGGGTGCACCTGCTAGGCTTTGGGCTATATCAGTCAGTCTTGGGTAGGGCTCATAGACACCTCCCACCTCCCATTGCAAGCATGGCTACATGCTGGAGGTAACAGAGGAGATGTTTGTGAGTCGTCCTAATGCTCCTGTAATTGCCCACTGGCCCCTGATATCGCCCATATGGCGCAGGTAGGTGAGTGTTAGGGCCCACGGGCTACTTGAGAGACCTTGACGCTGGTGCCCGAGGCTTAAGACATGTCCTCCTAGTAGGATATGTCGAACTAACTCTCAATTTTTAACATCAGTGTGAGGGTTTAGTGTGACGGCAGTGTGCACCTATCTCTGGTTCTGTGTTTGTTCTGAATTCTTGCCACATCCACATAAATTTCATCTTATGTAGGATGTCCATTGTGGTACTTGTAGTCCGTTGCTGGCATCATCCATTGTATGCATTTTTGCTGGTGATTGCCATTAGCAACGGACTACAAGTGCAGGATGTGCTCCCCTATAGAAATGCACAACTGCATATGGGTATGAGCGCATCCTGCTTTCTTATCACCACATTTTTGATGGTTTATATATATATATATGTACGGAGGTGTATAAACTCCAATTTAAATGTGCCTGTTTTTCATCTTCAGGTCACATTTGGGTGCACCTGCTAGGCTTTGGGCTATATCAGTCAGTCTTGGGTAGGGCTCATAGACACCTCCCACCTCCCATTGCAAGCATGGCTACATGCTGGAGGTAACAGAGGAGATGTTTGTGAGTCGTCCTAATGCTCCTGTAATTGCCCACTGGCCCTGATATCGCCCATATGGCGCAGGTAGGTGAGTGTTAGGGCCCACGGGCTACTTGAGAGACCTTGACGCTGGTGCCCGAGGCTTAAGACATGTCCTCCTAGTAGGATATGTCGAACTAACTCTCAATTTTTAACATCAGTGTGAGGGTTTAGTGTGACGGCAGTGTGCACCTATCTCTGGTTCTGTGTTTGTTCTGAATTCTTGCCACATCCACATAAATTTCATCTTATGTAGGATGTCCATTGTGGTACTTGTAGTCCGTTGCTGGCATCATCCATTGTATGCATTTTTGCTGGTGATTGCCATTAGCAACGGACTACAAGTGCAGGATGTGCTCCCCTATAGAAATGCACAACTGCATATGGGTATGAGCGCATCCTGCTTTCTTATCACCACATTTTTTGATGGTTTATATATATATATGTACGGAGGTGTATAAACTCCAATTTAAATGTGCCTGTTTTTCATCTTCAGGTCACATTTGGGTGCACCTGCTAGGCTTTGGGCTATATCAGTCAGTCTTGGGTAGGGCTCATAGACACCTCCCACCTCCCATTGCAAGCATGGCTACATGCTGGAGGTAACAGAGGAGATGTTTGTGAGTCGTCCTAATGCTCCTGTAATTGCCCACTGGCCCCTGATATCGCCCATATGGCGCAGGTAGGTGAGTGTTAGGGCCCACGGGCTACTTGAGAGACCTTGACGCTGGTGCCCGAGGCTTAAGACATGTCCTCCTAGTAGGATATGTCGAACTAACTCTCAATTTTTAACATCAGTGTGAGGGTTTAGTGTGACGGCAGTGTGCACCTATCTCTGGTTCTGTGTTTTTTTAGCCTAAAGGGGCCAAAGATACCATGCATAGAATTTTTTTAATACTTTTTTCAACACAGTACTACAAAACCAAATCTCTAAAGGCCAGTGACTTCTCACATTGGGGATCTGGAATGTAACGCATGTAGCAGGAGGAACTCCAGCGTCCCAAGCGTTTGATAACATGTACAGGCACCTTATGCATGATGCGGAAGGAGTGCCCCGTGATTGACAGAGGATCAATTCCTGAACCGGCTAACACAATACGGATGAACCTGAGAAAAGAGGTAATAGATAACGGTGCCGCCCCTTGCTTGAGTACCGGGGAGTCTGCCGGCTCGGACCTGACCATGAGCAACCATGTGTCCAGCACCCGTACCGGACACCACCTATTGGCCAAGGGGAAGTACCTGACCTCTCCTCTACCCATTCCCCCGGCCGAGATGTCTTGGACGAGGCCAAAGTGAGAATATACATAGAGCCGTGCCGGCGGAGCTGGTCCTTGCTCAGGAATTTCGCAGGTGTGTTGGCGCCCGTAAGCTCGCCTGGCCTGAGGAATCCATAGAAGGCCAGGTACATGGCTGTCTCTAAAAGAGCACTAACCTACCAAATGGTTTACCCTGTAGTTTGTCAGCTACAGACCTAAACATGCTACCAGTGAACGGCTGCCGAGTATGCCGTTTCTTAATGGCCAACTTCCTTAAACCCTTCAATGTCGCCCTGATAGGGTGGGCTGAGAAGAGCGACGGTAGGTCTGGAAACAGCATGTACCAATGGTGTTGAATCCCTGCCAGGTACAGCTTAATGGTGCTGTTGGCCAGATTCAATTGAGAGTGGCAAAAGCCGACAAACCCCAATAGGTGAGTGATTGGCCCCTGTCCCATGGCTGGGTAGGTGTTCTTATAATCAAGGAAGAGGCGCTAAGCCGTCTTGTAGGCCCTCACGGTATTAGCGGAGAGGGACTTGGCCATCAGTCTCCTAGCTACGGCAACCGCAACTGGGACCGATCTGCCCCCAGACAAACCTGAAAGAAAAGTCAAAAATTAAGACGGGACAGTGCGTCTGCTGCAACATTACTGTGAACACTAACGTGTTTACAAACAAAATGAAAATTATACATCAGGGACAGCCAAACGAACCTCCTAAAAAACGACATCACCTGTGTGGAACTATACCTGCCTTTCATGATGATGTCCACGACTGCCGCATTGTCAGTCAGGAACAGCACCGTACGGTTCTTCCACTGCTTACCCCATGCTACTGCTGCCCCTACAATAGGATACACCTCAAACAAGGAAGAACATAAGAAAAAGCCCAGAATTGCTGCAACCTCTAGTGGCCATGGACTAGCAAACCAATGATCGCTGTACAGAGCGGCGACGCCGACTGACGACGAGGCATTAGTGTGTACTACCGGAGACTGATCCAAGATCAACGGAACAAAGAGTGACACTCTGTTCCACTCAGTTAAAAACCTATCCCACATCAAAAGATCCGCCATGGCCTCCGGCCCGAGAGTCACCATGTTGTCCTGCACGTGGGCCTGTGGGAGTAATGCTAGGAGCCTCGAAATAAAGGACCTACCCTGAGGAATGATGCGCATGGCGAAGTTGAGCATGCCTGGTCGCCACCCTTACTCGAGCCCACCTATGCACCACCTGTCTAACCCTGTCTTATTTATCTAGAGGGAGACTGGCTTGCATGCGCACTGTGTCCAGCTGAATACCCAGGAACGTGATGGCGGTAGCAGGGCCTTCAACCTTGTGAGAAGCTATAGGCACACTCAAGTCTGAAAACTCCGTGCGCAGCGCTGTAGGTCCTGGGGTTGCTGCGCCGGGGTTCAATGAGAAGGAAGTCGTCCAGGTAATGTGTGACATGGCTGACCTGAAAGACATCCAACAACACCCAATGCAAGGCGGTCGCCAACTGTTCAAAGAGCCACAGGCTCGATTTGGACCCGAAAGTCAGTTTGTTGGCAAAATAGTACTGTTCCTGGCACTTGATGCCAAGCCACTGCCACAGGTACGGCTGGATGGGGAGCAATTTGAAGGCGTCTGTAATATCCGCTTTACACAACCAGGCGCCTCTGCCGAACCTAAGTATAACCTCAATAGCCTCATCAATGGAGGCGTACCTCATAGAGAACTCGTCTGAGGGAATCAGCGAATTCAAGCTAGGAAAGGGTAAGGAATGCGGGGCCGACAAGTCATAAATTAACCTCTTTTTATTCGAAAACTTGCCAGTCACCACCCTGACCGGCTTAACCCTCCAACAATCATATGGGGGCTGTGTCACAGGGCCGACCAAATATCCTTTGTCCAGCTCCAGCTGGATCAACTGGGTGACTGTCTCAGGGTCTCTAATTGCCGATAACAAGTTCCTGCACTCATGCGGGGCTTCAGGAAGGGCAAGCAAACCTGTGTGGAAGCCGAAACATAAGCCGTTGAGTATGAACTGTACCCAGGCTGAGTCTGGATGACCGGCTAGAAAACGGACGAGGAGATCCACATTGACCACGCTTAGTCATGCGTGACTACTACCCTTCTGCGTGCAAGCAGCGCGGGGGTGAGCTCTGAAACACAGCGTACACAACTGAAGCAACCTACATTGATTGTAGTGGCAGACTGTGTAGTTGAAATTATTACATAATGGAGACTTGCCAAGATACTTCACAGGCCGACCCAACTTGTCAACAGCCGCGAGAACTCTACTAGCTGGCTGGGCCGGGGAATCGCTAGCTACGGAAGGCCCTGACAAGCTACCACTCTCAGAACACCAGTCGGCTGTATGTAGGAGCCGCAACCTGAGCAAGTCGGGGCCTTAAGCCCCACGAAGTGGCAAAACAGCTCCGTATCAACCTGCGACCAATCCACAGAACGGTTGCACTGGGTGAGGGTGGCTGCCGCCTTGGCCGAAAAAGAGCGGTGGTAGTCGTAAAACGCGGTGCCACCGTATTTGTACCCTAAATCAACCACCTTAAATAAATACAAATCTAATTCTTCCCTTCTGAGGGGGTTAACGGTGCACAGCACATCCCGATAGCGGCTGAAGGCCAACACGAATTCAGCAATATTCAGCTTCCTATTCAACCTGATGTCCCTAGACTTAAGCACAACAGAGACCTCTCCGCATGAAATGGTCTTGTTGTCCGGGGCTTCGTGTGCAGCCACGAGAAGAGACGCCAGATTGATGTCCTTGCCTTCCAAAATATCCTGTCGGATACTAGCGGGTACAAAATGGGATGGTGCTATCGTGGTAGAAAGACTGGACCCACCCTGAGCACCGGAGGCAGACGAGCCGGCGAGTGATGAAACCTGCACCGCGGTGCATCCTCTATAGTCTCCAGCCTAGTCTGCATGTCCGACATGGACGAACCCATCGTGTTGACAGCCGCATGTAGCTGATTGAGCGACGTGAGGATGGTGGTAAGGGAAACTTCATCCTGACCAGAAGCCGCCTGGTGTGACGAAAGAAGTCTACCGCCTTCCTCGTGGAAGCTGGGAATGGAATTCCCCTCCTAGACAACTCCGCCGTCAGTTTAGGGACAGTCCACAACCTAATCGGTAACTCCGCAACCCGCTCAGACTGCTGCTCCCCGCTGTCCCGGGAGGATGAGGAACCTTCTGGAAGAAATGCCTGAGACATCTCCCTACTAAAAGAAAGTACAAGCTCAAGTGACCACATCAACACCTACAACAACCACAGGCCGTATAAGCCTCAAACAAGCACCACGAAGGAGCCACTGCCCCCGTGCCTAAGGGCAAAGGCGCCCACGGTCGTATCCACAAGGCTGCCAGGTCTGTCAGCCTGGCCGGTTACCGTATCGGGAAGTGGATAAGCGTCTAAAGAGGACTTAATCCCGCTGTGCACCCAAGGTTGAGCCAGACTTGTGCAAGTCCACAATTCTCTTTCTGATATCTTGGCTGATTTCTTTAGACTTTCCCATGCTGCTACACAAAGAAGGTGTGTATTTAAATACATCCACAGGTGTGTCTCTAACTAACTCAGATGTTGCCAACAAAATTTACAGAAGCTTCCAAACACATGACATCATCATATGGGCAGTCCAGAATTCTTTAAAGGCATACTAATCTTAGTGTATGTAAACTTTTGACATTGCAGAAAGTAATAAAAATGCCTTAAAACCTTCTCTCTTTCATTATTCTGCCATTTGGCAAATAATAATAATTATGGTAATCCTAATTGATGAAACACAGGAAAAGTTTATTCTGATTTCATGTCAGATATTGAGAAAAACATTCACATGTGTCTTTTTATATAGTGTATGTAAACTTCTGGTTTAAACTGTATATATAGTGGATATAAAAAGTCTACACACCCCTGTTAAAATGTCAGGTTTCTGTGCTGTAAAAAAATGTGACCTATAAACTGTACAACTCAATTGAAAAACAAACTTAAATCTTTTAGGTGGAGGGAAGAAAACAAAAAAAAAAAAAAAAAAAAAAGGGGTTGCATAAGTGTGCACACCCTTAAACTAATACTTTGTTGAAGCACCTTTTGATTTTATTACAGCACTCTTTTGGGTCTTAGTCTATCAGCATGGCACATTTTGACTTGGCAAGATTTGCCCACACTTCTTTGCAAAAACACCCCAAATCTGTCACTGTACCTGATGGGTGAATAAATCACTGTTTTTATCTGGAGTGCTGTCCGATTTCCTGACTATATATATATCTATATCTATATAACATTACATTGTATGTGTTTTTTTAAAGAAGATAAAAGCAGAAATTCGTAACTGCAAACTACTGTAAATCACAATAGTAACAAAACCTTTCATTATAGGAGAACAAAATAAATGGTAGTGCCGTTTTTATCAAATGAACGCCACTAACTATAAGGGGATCTGGCTGCCGTTAGAAAACCCAGCATTTTACCTGACCAGAAAATGTAGGATGCTGGGCTATTCAGTCCCATATTTGTCACAACGTGGTGTGGGAGGGAACTCACACCAAACACAATGGGAAAGGAAAAGGTATCAGGCCTGGAAACTAGGGAGAGGAAAAGGTCACCACCTAATGAAATCCTCACCCTAGCTAAAGGAACGAGACACTTAACTTCTGCAGGAAGACAAGCAGGATCAACAGAGAAGACAACACATCAGCTCTTCCACAACCAAATGAAGCTATCCACCGCAGGGAGTGATGGGAGTAGCTAGACTAAATAGGGTAATAGTAATGACCACTATGCTGCACCTGAGACTAGAGGTGGTCATTACCATCAACACTACAAGAAGTAAAACCAAAAGAGATTGTCAGATGACATCACGTGCGGAAAGTCTGTTTGATCTCCTAAACACAGTCACGGTACCCCCTTCTACCGGTGGCCTCCGGACACCCAGGACCAACTTTATCCGAGTGAGCTCTGTGAAAGGCCCTCACCAGACGACTGGCATTAACGTTGGCCGCAGGGACCCACATCCTCCCCTCAGGTCCGTAACCCCTCCAGTGAACGAGATACTGGAGGGATCTACGAGAGAACTCAAGTCAATTTTCCTGGCAATTTGAAATTCCAAATTACCGTCCACCGTGAAGGCTCCGGAAGGCTAGGAGGTCAGCAAAACAGGTTCCACATATCTCTTCAACAACGACTTATGGAACACATTATGAATTTTCAAAGCTTGAGGAAGCTCAAGATGAAAGGCCACCGGGTTAACAATGGCAGTGATCTTATATGGACCAATAAACCTTGGACCCAACTTCCAAGAAGGTATTTTCAAATTAAAGTTTCTTGTGGACAGCCACACAGAATCACCCACTCTCAGGTCCGGACCACTCATACGTCTCTTGTCAGCCATACGTTTATACTTCTTCCCCATCTTTTTCAGATTATTTATAATTTTCTGCCAGATAGATGACAAAGAAGAGGAAAATATTTCCTCTTCAAGTACACCAGAAGTCTCAGTGCCAGAAAATGTGCCAAATTGCGGGTGGAACCCATATGCCCCAAAGAACGGCGACTTATCAGTGGACTACTGTCTACGGTTATTTATGGCAAACTCGGCCAAGGCCAAGAACGAAGACCACTCCTCCTGGTTCTCTGAGACAAAACACCTCAAGTAATTCTCCAGATTCTGATTTGTGCGTTTAGTCTGTCCGTTCGAATGAGGATGAAAGGTTGTACCCCCAGACGAGTACAGAGTGCCTTCCAGAATTTGGAAACAAACTGAGTCCCTCTATCAGACACCACATCAGAGGGAATACCATGTTATTTCACGATGTTGTCGATAAACACTTGTGCAACAGTTTTAGCATTGGGTGGACCTGGTAATGCTATTAAGTGCGCCATCTTACTAAATCGATCAACGACAACCAGAATCACAGTTTTCCCTGAAGAATTAGGTACATTTGTGATAAAATCCATGGATAAATGAGTCCATGGTCTGGACGGGAGGGGCAGTGGAAGTAAAGATCCTAAAGGCCAAGTATGTGTCACCTAGCACGTTCACAAGTACCACAAGCTGACACATAGTCCTCAACACACTTACGCAACCCAGCCACCAGAATCTATGAAATACGAGATCGACAGTCGATCTGCTCCCAGGGTGTCCTGTGAGAACTGTAAAGTGATGTTCCTCGAACACCTTGTGACATAATTCTGACATAACAAACAACTTCCCCAGAGGGCAAGAATCCGGTGCATCTCCCTGGGCCTCCAACACCTCTGCCAAGGTCCCACCTCATGGTCAGGATATAGGGCGGATATTACTACCCCTTTGGACAATATCGGGCCAGGATCTTCTGAATCACCTCCCCAGGAAAGCTACACAACAAAGCATCAGCCTTGACGTTCTTGATCCCAGGGCGATAGGTGACAATGAAATTAAATCTGGTAAAAACAATGACCATCTGGCCTCTCTTGGGTTCAGTCGTATAGCCGAAGCCAAGTAAGACAGATTTTTGTGATTAGTAAGCACAGTAATTGGATGAATTGCTCCTTCCAACCAATGTCGCCATTCTTCAAAAGCCAACTTAATGGCTAGCAATTCCCTATTACCCACGTCATAATTTCTTTCAGCAGTCGAGAGTTTCTTAGAGAAGAATGCACATGGGCGTCATTTACTACGTGAAGGACCCTGCGACAAGACCGCATCTACCCCAACCTCAGATGCGTCAACTTCCACAATGAACGGCTGTGACACATCTGGTTGCAACAGTATAGGGGCAGAAGCAAAACACTCCTTCACCGCTGAAAAGGCTTGTAATACTGCATCAGACCAAACTGAGAATTCGAACCTTTCCTAGTCATGTCCGTTAAAAAGTTTAACCACAGACGAGTAGTTCAAAATGAATTTATGGTAGTAATTGGTGAACCCCAAAAACAGCATAAGCGCTTTCAAATTTTCGGGATGGTCCCAGCCCAGCACAGCACGGACCTTCTCAGGATCCATCCGAAAACCTGAAGATGAGAGTAGATAACCCAGGAATTGCACTTCCTGAACTGCAAATACACACTTATCCATCTTAGCATACAATTTATTCTCTCTTACAATCTGTAACACCTGTCTCACGTGATCCTGATGAGTTTCCATGTCTGGAGAATAAATTAGTATATCATCCAGATACACAGCAACAAACCTCCCCACCAGATGATGAAAGATGTCATTAACAAAATGTTGAAAAACCGCAGGCGTATTGGTTAATCCAAAAGGCATGACCAGATTCTCAAAATGACCCTTAGGGGTATTAAATGCTGTCTTCCATTTGTCCCCTCCTTGATCCTTACCAGATTATATGCCCCCTCAAATCCAACTTGGAGAACACCTTGGGACCGACAATCTGATTAAACAAATCAGGGATCAAAGGAAGGGGATAAGGATCACGGACAGTAATACGATGGCCTAGCATCGAAGTCCAGGCATGGCCTAAGAGTTCCGTCCTTTTTTTAACAAAGAAAAACCCTGCAGCCACTGGGGATTTAGATGGTCTGATATGTCCCTTAGCCAAACTCTCTATGATATATTCTCGCATGGCCGCTCTTTCGGGTTCAGAAAGGTTATACAACCGAGATTTGGGCAACTTAGCTCTGGCAATAATATTGATGGGACAATCATAATCACGATGCGGAGGTAATTCCTGGCCTCCACTTTCAGAAAATACATCAGAAAATTCACATATAAATGAGAGTACAGCTTTAGTGGTTACAACAGAAAGCGATGTATTAAGACAGTTGTCTAAGCAATAATCACTCCAATCGAGAATCTGTCTCGCTTGCCAATCGATGGTAGGATTATGTTTACTTAACCATGGCAAGCCCAAAACCAACGGAGCAGGCATACCCTTCAACACAAAACACAAAGTAAATTCCTGATGAAAATCACCAACTCTCAAACTCATGTCCTGCACAATGTGTGATAAGCATTTCTGGGCAAGTGGAGCGGAGTCAATAGCAAACACCGAAATATTTTTCTCTAATGCACTTGTTGCCAACCCATGAATACGGACTAACTAGCCATCAACTAGGTTAACTCCGCCCCACTGTCAATAAAGGCCTTAATTCTCACATTTTTGGAGTCTAGCGCCACCTTGGCAGACAGGAGAAATCAGGTACTACCAGTAAAAGACAAAAGTAAGTGACTCCCCAACCACACCACCAAGAGTAATTTGGGGATTAAACGTTCTTTTTTGTTTTCACCATGATGCTGAAAGTGAGGACATGCATTAACAAAATATGCCCTTTTTCCACAGAAAAACAGACACCCTTCTTATGACTAAAATTCTTGACAGCAGGTCCAGGAGTAGCTCCCCCAACTGCATGGGTTCGTCACCAGACATAAACTCGAGTGTCTCTCCTCTCCACCCAAAGTGTCAGAGGATGCTGCCACCTCATATGATAGTACATCCTGAGAGTGAGGGACCTTAGAACTCTCTCTCAGACGTCTATCAATACGTACAGTAAGTGACAAAGCTTCCTCCAATGACTCAGGATTTTCATGACAGGCCAACGCGTCTTTCAGCCTCTCGGATAATCCCTGACAGAATTGGCTATGGAGAGCTGGAGCATTCCACTCTGTATCCGTAGCCCATCTCCTAAATTCAGAACAATAGACCTCCGCAGACCGCTTTCCCATAAGCCACGCAACTTAGTCTCGGCCAGGGAAATCCAATAGTCATCGTAGATAAGACCCAGAGTTCAGAAAAACTAATCTACCGACCGGAGGAATTGCTATGCGGTTGGCAAAGAAAAGGCCCAAGCCTGGGCTTCTCCTTTAAGAAACTACATGATTATACGCACTCTTTGACTTTTATCACCAGAAGAGCGAGGATGCAGCTTAAAATATAATTTGCATAACTCCCCAAACAGAGTGAAATTATCACAGCCCCGGAAAATCTGTCAGGAGAGCAATTTTAGGTTCAGGGCAGGCCTGATTCCCTCTGTCGGAACAAGTCACCTGAGGCCTCTGGATCTACGAGAAGGTTTTTCGGAGGTCAGCTACCTCCAAAGACAACCCCTGTAGTTGTCCAACCAGTGCAGAGATCGGATCCATCGCCGAACTGACACAAAAAAATTGGCTGTTTTACTGTATAATGTCACGGCGTGGTGTGGGAGGGGAACTCCACACCAAACACAAGGGGAGTGAGAAGGTATCAGGCCTGGAAACTAGGGAGAGGAAAAGGTCACCACCTAATAAAATCCTCACCCTAGCCCTGGCTGCTAACCGAATGAACAGACCTCAAAGGTAGGACTGTTCATTCACAGGAACCTAACGCCTGGCTAACCCTGTAAGGCCCTGGGGATAGTAACTGGGCCACAGACGACCTGGTCCTTCCCAGCTGAAGGAACAGGAGTCTACCTCAGGCTTAATACCAAAAGACCGGGGAAAAACACAATACAAATATAAAGGAATGAGACACTTCTGCAGTGAGATAGACAAGCAGGAACACCGGTGAAGACAACACAACAGCTCTTCCACAACCAAATGAAGCTATCCACCACAGGGAGTGATGAGAGTAGCTAGACTAAATAGAGTAATAGTAATTACCACTATGCTGCACCTGAGGCTGTGGTCAACTCATTACCATCAACAATACTGCAAGAAGTGAAACCAAAAGAGACTGTCAGGTGACATCACGTGCGGACAGTCTCTCCAATCTTCTAACCCCAGTCACGGGAAGGACCGTGACAATATTTTAGACAAAATCTGCAAAAGTGTTTTCTGGCGGATCCTCCAATATACATGGTGGCGAAACTTAACATGAACTTCTGTGCCCATAATAAGAGATGAGCAGATTTCTCAAAAATTTGATTTGGTCGGTTCGCCGAATTTTCCGAAAAGATTCGACCGAATTTATTTGTGGCAAATCACGTAAAAAAACAGCTATTTCCTGGCTGCAGAGAGCCTGTAAAGTGGTGTAGAACACTGTGTCTTGCAGTAACACGCATAGGGAGTCTGCTGTGGTAGCGAAACAATACTGTGAGTCAGTATGATACGCAGATGACAGGCGTCGCTCTTAGAATCACTTCAATCTTCACTCAATTGTGAACTCAGCCTTACAGCTCAATTTTAGCTCCAGGTATAAAGAACCATGCAGAGGCCCAAGATCCTACTATAGCGTGAAAGAGCACACTCCTTTTACACCATCGTCAGCTGATTCCACATAGATGTCTACAGAACCTGTTCTATTAAATGCTTATACAAATAGAGCCCTGATGACAGAGTGGAGAGGTTGTCAGCAGTAAGTTTGTGTAGACCGCACTGATTATTTTGCCCTTCCTCTGATCCATCAGAAGAATAACCCCCAAAATTGGGATCCTGTCTGTTGAGCATCCGCCTTGACTCGGTCAGCATTTGGTCAGTAATACATTAGTATTGTTAAAGCCAAATAGAACAGGAGCGGATCCAGAACACAGATGACACGTGAATGGAATCTTTGGATGTCTTCTGTGTTTTGTACCCACTCCTGCTTTTGGCTACCAAATTATAAGCCAATTCTGATGCAAAATAGGGACCATATCATACAGGCTTTACAGCTGCTACATAGACAGGATACGTTGTGTGTCTCATTTTTCCTTCCTTCTGACAGATCAGAAGAAGGGTAAAAAAAAGATGATGTCAACCAGGCCAAAAGGCAAAATAGTGGCCCAGTCATGTGGGGAGGTTGGGAACAGCATGAGAAGTCCACAGAGTGGCCCAGTGACATAGTGTTGAGGTGGCAGCAGCATGAGGAGACCACAGAGTGGCCCAGTGACAGTGTTTAGGTGGCAGCAGCATGAGGAGACCACAGAGTGGCCCAGTGACATAGTGTTGAGGTGGCAGCAGCATGGGGAGACCACAGAATGGACTAGTAACATAGTGTTGAGGTGGCAGCAGCATGAGAAGACCGCAGTTTTGCCCAGTGACATAGTGTTGAGGTGGCAGCAGCATGAGGAGACCACAGAGTGGTGAGGTGGAAGCAGCATGAGGAGATCACACAGTAGCCTAGTGACATAGTGTTAAGGTGGCAGAAGCATGAGGAGACCACAGAGTGGTGAGGTGGCAGCAGCATGAGAACACCACAGAGTGACCCAGTGACAGAGTGGGGAGGTGGGGAAATACCAGTACCAGCTGAAGATGGTGCATGGCAGTAGGATCACCTGGCAGCAGGTTTGGCATCAGGCAGGTGGAAGCATCAGAATAGTAGCTGAAGCAGGTAGCCAGAAGAAACAGGTCTCTTTTGTCAAAGTGTAGGTGTGGCACCATGGATGATCTAGTCTGATGCATCTTCACAAAGGTCAGTTTCTCCACATTTTGGGTGGACAGGAGAGTTCTCCTTGGAGGTAACTATGGCCCCTGCCACACTAAACACCCGCTCTGGTGCCACACTGCTGGCCGGGCAGGAACGCTTGTCTCTAGACTTAAGTTGCCGTTGATGGAGCTGGTACTGCTCCTGTTACCCCCACCCCCATGGCAGTGGAACGTGAGCGCAGAAAGCCCCCGTCAGACCTGCATGAGGATGGGCGATGGTGCACATAGGCAGCATCCAACTGACTACATAGGGTGTATCAATAGTAGTTCAGTTTGTCTTTTGGACCGATAGCGAGGTTTTAACATGGTGGACAGCCAGTAGTCATCCCCCTGCCAAATGGTGACAATTCGGCTGTCGCTACACAAGCAACTGAGCATGCATCGGGCCAGTTGCGCAAGTAACTCGGAGGGACTGCCTCAATCTCCACTGCATACTGCCATGGTGTGTCTGGGTCATCTGCCTCGTCTTCCTCATCGTCCCTTAGCTCCTCCGGCTGCTCCTGCTCCTCCTTTCCTGTCACCTGTGTAGAAAAACCAGCCATTTCTCTACACATTGCCTGGGCTCGAATGTCCTCCTCCTACTCCTGCTCTAGTTCAGCCCCCACAGGGCTCTTGTGGCCGTGAGATGTAGTCACCATGTCTCCTGTCCCCTGGCCAGCCAGATTTTGCAGCATCTGTTCCAGAACATGAATCAGTGGAATGATGTTATTCATCCCATAGTCATGGCTACTGACAAATAAAGAGACCTCCTCAAAGGGCCCGAGCAAACGGCAGGTGTCATGCATGAGCTGCCACTGGCTAACATCGAAGTACCTCTGTTCGCCTGTATCATCAAGAAATAGTTTATGGCCTTTCTCTGTTCATATAATCGGTCCAACATATGGAGGGTGGAATTCCAACAGGTGGAAACATCACATATCAGCCTATGTTGGGGACGCCGTTCTGTCGCTGCAGCTCAAGGAAGGTGTGCTTTGCGGTGTACGAGTGGCTGAAGTGCATGCAAAGTTTCCTGGCCATTTTCAGGATGTCTTACAGATCGGGTGAAGACTTCAGGAACCGGTTTACAACCAGATTGAACACATGCACCATACAGGGCATATGGCTCAGCCCTCCTTGACGAAGCACCAACACCATATTCTTCCCGTTGTCGGTTACCATGGTTCTGATTTTGAGTTTTCGAGGAAAGCCAGTATTCGATTACTTGATGAAGGATGCGGAGCAGTTCCTTCCCTGTGTGACTCAGTTCGCCCAGGCAAACTAAGTACAGAACAGCGTGACACTGCCATGCCCTGCACATGTGGTATGCTGGTGGAGAAGTGAATTGTCCCTGCAGTGGAGGCTGAGGACACAGTGGAGAATGAGGCAGAGGGAATATTGTCTCAGGACCAACGGAGTGAGAATGTGGAAGCAGAAGCGGCGTCACCTGGCCAAGTTGCTGGTGTGTCTGGGCAGGAACCACATGTATCCAGTGGGCCGTAAAGGACATATATTGTCCTTGACCGTAGTTACAGCCCTCACACGTCGGCGCTGCCACGCACTTTGGCAGACACCGACTGACGCAGGGCTGTGGTGCCAACATTGGCACCCTGGCCACAATCACCTTCTTCCCACAAATTCTGCAAATAGCCATGTTCACCTTCTCCGCGCCTAACAAAAATTGGCATTTTCTCCCCAACACTTTGCGCTGACTGCCTACTACTGCAGCCTCCGTGAACCCCTGCACTGCTACTTTCCGGGCTGGTAGGCTCCCGACCTATCAATGCTGCCACCCTGCTGACTCACAGCCACGCTGCCACCCTGCTGGCTCAGCCTCTGCCTCACACGCAAGCTGCCACCCTCTTCTCCTGCTGAGGATGGAGCTTCTTTTACCCGGCTCCCAAGTGCGATCGGCTACATCCTTATCATTATCATCCGCTACTGTCTGCAGGTCACTGATGTCCCCTCAACAGTCTCAGGGCCAGAGCTTGACCGCTCACAACACCTGCTCCCACGCTACTTTCATTATCACTACTTGCCCACCTACCGGAGGAAGCGGCGGATGTCTCCTCCAGATCTTGGCTGGGCAGTAGCTGCTGACTGTCCTCTAGTAGCTCGTCCTCACTGAAAAATGGAGCCGAGCCTACAACATATAATACTTTTCGCTGAAGGAACTGAAAATACGGCAATTTCCGATTAATGAACTCCCCAAAAATATAACAAACAATTCACTGCAGAAGGTCAATTAAGACGTATTCTTTTTCCTAGAACTACACCCCCAAAAAATATATAACAATCACAATTCACTGCAGAATGACTAATGGGACGTACGTATATTTCCTTTTTATACACCACGTAAATGGATGTAGTACAATGTTACTTCACCGCTGAATGTCAATTAAGACATATATTTTTTTTTCTGATTAATGAACAACCCCCCAAAAAAAAATAACAATCACAATTCACCGCAGAAGGTCAATTAAGATGTATTCTTTTTCCTATAACTACACACCAAAAAAAGAAATATAACAATCACAATTCACCACAGAACGGCTAATGGAACGTAAGTATATTTGACAGGGATTTTTGGCCTTCCTCCGGATCAACTTGCAGGATGACAGGCCGAACTGGATGGACAAATGTCATTTCGGCTTTATGTACTATGTTACTATATAAGTATAAGTATTTCCTTTTATACACCACGTAAATGGCTATAGTACAATGTAGGATTCACAGCTAAGACAGTATCCCGTCAGAGGGAATAATAACCACAGGCTGTATATATGTATAATTATTGTAATCACAAAATTTCTCCTGTTATATAAGGTAGCCTTTAATAGATAACATATAAAATATCTCCCACAGACAGAAAAAACATAGAAAAAGAAACAAAAACAAAAATACATGAAAACGACACATCAAGGATATGCACTATAGTGCTGTTTGCAGCATGTCTATTCCTCCGTGGTAATGGAGGAAATAGTAATCCAGGTAGGGTGTACGCTAATGGACTGGGGCTATCTCTGTATGTGGCCCTATACTGATGGACCTCTGCCTTTAAACGGAATAGCCGCCCGAAAGGGCGATCCCGTATTCAGGAACCTCCTAATAGGCCCTAGGCAAACCCTTTATTGGTGTTGTACCCTAAATGGTGGCCTATTCTGGGTACACAGAAAAACAAACTATTAGTACATAGAGCAATGGAACACCACAACTGTGGATGCTTTATATGATGATAAACACTTGCTCGAGATGTCTCGTGTTAGCGATACATCGATTATATGTATATCAGCATATAAAAATATAGATACTGCGATGCCAAACACATATATTGATATAAATGTGATTTAAATATATACAGACATGGCGCTCAGATCCGCTGCCAAAGATGGTGGCATGCAAGTAAGTGTCCTAGTCCCTACGCATTTCATCCTTATTGAGCTCTTCAGAGGACGTTTAATTTAATATCGTACTCGGCATCAGTACTAGATTAAGGACGGCAGAGCAGTCAGCAAGGCCATCAATTTTAATGACACAATATCAGCTACTTATATTAGGTCACCTAGTAGGTCTTATGTATTTTAGACTAGCTTGTCCTGTCAGACATTAGAACCGCACATGACACCTATATAGTGGTTTCTTACAACTGGGAAGACACTGCATGGGACAATGACCCTATAGGGTCAAGATACCAAACCACTATCAAGTCATGTCGGCATCAGTGATCCCAGTAAATACTGTTGGTGGGAAAGCCACTATAAAAAGTCACACATATGTAATAACATGTGCTGCTTAGTACAAGTAAGGTGATACTACTTGCGTGCTCGGACCACGCTTGGACAATCCCAAACTGTCACCCAGATTTGCAGTGTGTCCCTGCTAATCCTTTAGCGGCCCATGGATAGTAGTTTTCGGCACCTCACTGGTCCTGTATGTAAGGTAATCGGGTATTGTGTGTAGTACAATGTAACTTCACAGCTGAAAGCCAATTATGACATATTTTTCCCTTTTTTAACTATTTCTACACCCCAAAAAAGAAATATAACAATCACAATTCACCGCAGAACGGCTAATAGGACATACATATATTTCCTTTCTATACACCACGTTAATGGCTGTAGTACAATGTTACCTTACTGTTGAACTTGCCTTAAGACATATATTTTTTTTCTGATTAATAAACTCCCCCTCAAAAAACAAAAAAATGATCACAATTCACAGCAGAACGGCAATTAAGAAATATTCTTTTTCCTATTACTACACCCCCATAAAAGAAATATAACAATCACATTTCACCGCACAACGGCTAAGGGGGCGTACATGTATTTCCTTTTAATACACCACGTAAATGGCTGTAGTACAATGTAACTTCACCGCTGAACGGCAATTAAGACATATATATTTTTTTCTGATTAATAAACTAACCCCCCCAAAAAAAAAAATATATCACAATTCACAGCAGAACAGATAATAGGAAGTAGGTTTATTACCCTTAAATTCACCCCGTAAATGGCTGTAGTACAATGTAACTTCACCACTGAATGGCAGTTATGCCATATATTTTTTCCTTTTTTTTTCCTATTAATACACCCCCCCCCCCAAAAAAAAAGCAAAACAATGTAAAATCAAGGCAGAACGGATCTTTCCTATTAATACACCCCGCAAATGGCTGTATCACACAGAACTTTGCACCCCAATAACAAGCAAGGTTTGCTGGAATTAGTGATGTATCATATAATATAGTAACATAGTACATAAGGCCGAAAAAAGACATCTGTCCATCCAGTTCGGCCTGTCAATCGTGCAAACAACCTAAAAGCAGCAGTATAACACCAATTAAGATCCCCAATTAGTGCAGCAAGGTGTAATAGAATCGCTCCTATTACCCAGGCTGTACACTCCCCTATTGCACCCTGTTCTCCTTTTATAGTGTAGATGATGCCTCCCTATCCTTTCCCTACACCTTGACTAATCTTTACCTGAACTTGTAAATCGTTTTTTCAGCACAATAAAGTCTTTCCTAGCACTTTCCTGGCGCCTTCTAACGTCTCTCCCTGCACTAAGTACACTGGAAAATGGCAGAATCCAAGATCGCTGAGGCTTTTTATAGGACTGTGATATCACAGGGGCTGGCTGGCTGCTGAATGGCTGCATGAATGGCATTGTGGGTGATCCCTCGTTCCCAGAGTTCTTTGCTCCATGTCCTAACACATGCAGCAGCCAGTTTAGTAAAATATTTGATTCGTTACCACGAAGCGTGAGGAAATTTGGATTCGGTGTGAATCGAATTTTTCCTGAAATTCGGATCGAATTCAATTTAGTCAACTTCAATTCGCTCATCTCTACATGTAATCAATCCCAATATCAGTCAGAGCATACTTGCTCTTTGATTGTCTGTCTTCTAGTAAAGCATTAAGAAGATGGCCATAATCACCAATATGCGCCAAATTAGACCATTTTATTGATGCAAAGACCCAGACATTTACCAGCACCCTATCACAGCATCAGAAGTTACACCAAACACACAAATACCAGTAAGGCCAGTTTCACACTGGCGTTAAACTTTTCTGGCATGCTGTTTTGGCAGGGGAATAGCCTGCCAGATCTGTACTACCGTTTTCACAAGTGTGCTGCCGGAAGTCCACCCAGCCCCATAAAGATGGTGGGGTGTATATTTCCTGACTTTTTGGTTATTTGCTTCTCCTCTTTGTCATTACACCTGTTCACACATTAGACTGGTGCATCATTTTTACTGCATTTCAGTAATAAAAGCAATAGGAAAAATATTGGTTATATTTATTCCCTTCCTGACATGTGTCAATTTATGTGGTAATAACTTTGGAACACTTTTACTTAGGGTGCATTCACATCACCATTTAGCTTTCCATTCTTCTGTCCCGTCAGAGGAAGAGAGAGAGAGACAAAAACAGGATTCAGTAAAAAAACTGATCTTGTTGCATCAGTTGTCATCTGTTTGAACCATTTCCATCTGAGATCTGCATGCAGTACTTTTATTTCCATCTAAAAACTGATCTCAGACTGAAATGGACACAAAATAATAATATATGGGTGACCAATTAAAACTTAATGTTTAATCTTATTCAAATTTAAAGATGAATGCCCAATAGTATAATACAAACTACAATACAGAACACCAACATTGAGTCAGTAGCGCGGCTCACTGTCTTTGACACATGTTCTGGTATTATGGGCCACAAAGGTAAAACCGCAAGGTGCATCGGAGGATAGGATAGGATGAGAGACAGTTGCACTGGGTCTCTTGCCCTGTCAATCCCTGGCTACCTAACCACAAGACACCTTGAGGACCGTCCCTATCACACCCTTACAGACAGGACAGTGATTGCTCAGCTTCATCAAGATAAAAGGAGATGGGAAGAGAGTGATGGGGATACAGACACAGGGTCAGTAGTATACCATGCGTCTACTATACAAAGAAAACTGTCCCAACGCATTTCATCGGCTCACGCCAGGACATCAAGATACGTTTTTACAGGATCCTCTTTTTTCTATCTCTTCTTCTGACAGAACGTAAGAAGAGAAGGCTAAACGGTTATGTAAATGCACTGTTATCTAAGCGATTCTGAGATTGTTTTCTTGTGACACATCGTACTTCATGTTAGTGGCAAATTGGAGTCGATATGTTTCACCTTTTTATAAAAAAATCTCAAATTTACAGAAAAGTTTGAAAAATGTGCTACTATTTTTATTTGAATTTATCTGCTTTTAAGACAGATGGTGATACCTCACAAAATAGTTATCAATTAACATTCACCATATGATTACTTTATGTTTTTAGCACATTAGAAGACTTAGGATTATAGAAGCAATGCTTAAAAATATTTAAGAACGTTTCCAAAACCCACTTTTTAGGGACTAATTCAGTTTTGATGTCACATTGAGGGGCTTAAATAAGAAAAACCACCCATATATGACCTAATTTTAGGAACTACACCCCTCAAATTATTCAAAACTGAATTTAGAATGTTTTGTTAACCCTTTAGATGTCCTACAGGAATTAATTAGTGATGAGCGAGCACCAAAGTATTCGGCCCGAACACATTGCTATAATCGTGTGCTCGGCCGAGCACCCGAGTGTAATGGAAGTCAATGGGAGACAAACAGGCACCCCTGCTCTAAAGAGGGAGGGTTCCTGGTCCATTGGAAAAGGTCAGAAAGTGACAGAAACACCACCGAAATGGATCGGGAACAGCATGGGGACGATATCTGGATGCATCTTGGACTCCCAGGTTGCTGCTGGAAACCATGTTGTCCGAGTTGTACACCACTTTTACAGACTCACAAAAATCCGCACAACCCCCCAAAAAAAATCAATTTCACAGGAAAAATTGTTAGGAAACATTCTTTCCTGTATATTCAATTGTATATAAAGTGCAATTGCTGCCAAAAATTTCAAGCAAGAGGCACTCCGAAACTGCCTGTATATCACATAAAGGAGGGTCACATTTACATTGTGGTACAATTGTTCAGGTAGTGGGACTCCTACACTCATAAAGCCTATGCACTAAGTGAAAGGGCTGCCAAAAATACAAGGAAACCGGCACTACAATACACCCTGTATTACACATAAAGGAGGGCATCATACACACCCTTGAAAAATTATGATTGGTGGCCTGCTGGTGACCCTCAAAAACATTTGGAGCAAGGGTCTGGTGGTGACCCTCTAAAACATTAGGGGCGAGGGCCTGCTGCTGAGCTGACCCTTTAAAACATTAGGGGCGAGGGCCTGCTGGTGAGCTGATGCTCTAAAAAATTATATGCGAGTGCCCGCTGGTGAGCTGATGCTCTAAAACATTATATGCTAGTGCCTGCAGGTGAGCTGACGCTCTAAAACATTATATGCGAGTGCCTGCAGGTGAGCTGACGCTCGAAAACATTATATGCAAGTGCCTGCAAGTGAGCTGACACTATAAAAAAAATAGAGTGGAGGGAATATATACAATCTGGATGAGGAGGAGAAAACAAGATTCAACCATATACACTTTGTGGTGGAAAAGGTGCATGGGAATACAACAGTAGATTGAGTACATTATAAATGATAGATTGAGAACGTGGGGGTTCCAGCACGTGCTCACGTCACACAACAGTCAGTGAGCTGGAAGCCGCAAGCGCTGCTGTAGCGTTGACAGACGAGCTGAAGCTGTGGACGACTTGCGGAAATGGGCAAACACTCGGCGCGCCTTCACTAGTAGCTCCTACAAATTGGGGTAGGTTTTGATAAACCGCTGAACCACTAAGTTTAAGACGTGCACTAGGCATGGAATGTGTGACAGGTTGCCGAGCTCCAAAGCCGCCGCCAAGTTACGGTTATTGTCAGACACAACCATGCCTGGTTGTAGGTTAAGTGGCGAGAGCCACAAATCGGTTTGGTACCTTATACCCTGTCACAGCTCTGCGGCGGTGTGCAGTTTGTCGCCTAAGCAGATCAGCTTTAGCATGGCCTGTTGACGCTTACCCACAGCAGTGCTACACTGCTTCCAGCTACCGACTGATGGCTGATTGCTGCTGGAGGTGGAAGTGGAGGCGGCGGAGGAGAAGGGGGGTTGGAGCCAGTAACATAGCTGATGGTGGAGACCCTGATGGATGTAAGTCCCGCAATCCTGGTCGTTGGTAGCAGCTGTGCCATCCCAGGGTACGACTCACTCCCGGCCTCCACAACATTCACCCAGTGTGCGGTCAGTGAAATGTAGCATCCCTGGCCACCAGCACTTGTCCATGTGTTCGTGGTAAATTGGACCTTCCCAGTAAGTGCGTTGGTCAGGGCACTGGTGATGTTCTGGGACACATGCTGGTGTAAGGCGGGCACGGCACACCATGAAAAATAGTGGCAGCTGGGGACTGCGTACCGAGGGATGACCGTCGACATCAGGCTGCGGAAGGCCTCAGTGTCCACAAGCCTAAATGGCAAGATTTCAAGGGCCCCCGTAATTTTGAAAGTTGCGCATTTAGTGCTATGGCATATGTGTTTGTGTGTGTGTGTGGGGGGGGGGGGGTATTTGCGCTTGCGTTCAAATGGCTGTGTTATCGACATTTGGATTCTGCGCTGGGACATTGAAGTGGATGTTAATTCTGATGGTTCATGCGAAGGTCCAAGTGCAGGGCGAGGGCCAGCTGGCTTGCGCCTTTGACAGGGGATTGGCCAGCATTGCGTAACAAAAGGGAAGAGGAGGCAGTGGTGTGACCCGCAGACCCAAAATGTGGCGCAGATTGTTTTACTGTCCGCTAAAGACACAGTTTTCAGATGCAGGACAGTATATGTCACAGAAACCCACAGAATATGGACACTATATTAGGCCCAGATTATTAGAATTTATAATACAGACACTGTATGCAGATCATCTACAGTATTAGTTAAAGAACACCACAGATTAGGGACACTATATTAGGCTCAGAGTATTGGAAATTATAATACAGACACTGTTTGCAGATGTTCTACAGTATTAGTTAAAGAACGCCACAGCTTATGGACACTAGTTGTGGCCCAGTTTATTGGAATTTGTAATACAGAAACTGTTTGCAGATGTTCTACAGTATTGATTACAGAACACCACAGATTATGAACACTAGATGTAGCCAACATTATTAGAACTTGTAATATAGAAACGGTTTGCAGATGTTCTACAGTATTGGTTAAAGGACACCACAGATTATGGACCTAGATGTGGCCCAGATTATTGGAATTTGTAATACAGACACTGTTTGCATATGTTCTACAGTATTCGTTACAGAACTCCACAAATTATGGACACAAGACGTGGCCCAGATTATTGGAATTTGTAATACAGAAAATGTTTGCAGATGGTCTACAGTATTGCTTGAAGAACAACACAGATTATGGACACTAGATGTGGCCCACATTACTGGAATTTGTAAAACAGAAATTGTTTACGGATCTTCTACAGTATTGCTTAAAGAACACCACAGAATATGGACTCTAGATGTGGCCCAGATTGTTGGAATTTGTAATACAGAAGCTGTTTGCAGATGTTCTACCGTACTGGTTACAGAACACCACAGAATATGGACACTAGATGTGGCCCAGATTATTCGAATTTGTAATACAGACACTGTTTGCAGATGTTCTACAATACTAGTTAAAGAACACCACAGATTATGGACACTATATAGGGCCCAGATTATTGGAATTTGTAATACAGACACTGTTTGCAGATGTTCTACAGTTTTGGTTAAAGAACACCACAGAATATGGACACTAGATGTGGCATAGATTATTCGAATTTGTAATACAGACACTGTTTGCAGATGTTCTACAATACTGGTTAAAGAACACCACAGATTATGGACACTATATAAGGCCCAGATTATTGGAATTTGTAATACAGACACTGTTTGCAGATGTTCTACAGTTTTGGTTAAAGAACTCCACAGATTATGGACGCTAGATGTGGCCCAGATTATTGGAATTTGTAATACAGAAACTGTTTGCAGATGTTCTACAGTATTGGATAAAGTGCACCACAGATAATAGACACTAGATGTGGCTCACATTATTGGAATTTGTAATACAGAAGCTGTTTGCAGATGTTCTACAGTATTGGTTAAATAACACCACAGATTATGGACACTAGATGTGGCCCAGATTTTTGCAATTTGTAATACAGACACTGCTTGCAATCTACAGTATAAGTTAAAGAACACCACAGATTATGGACACTAAATGTGGCCCAGATTATTGGAATTTGTAATACAGACACTGTTTGCAGATGTTCTGCAGCATTGGTTAAAGAACACCACAGATTATGGACACTAGATGTGGCCCAGATTATTGGAATTTGTAATACAGAAGCTGTTTGCAGATGTTCTACAGTATTGGTTAAAGAACACCACAGATTATGGACACTAGATGTGGCCCAGATTATTGGAATTTGTAATACAGAATCTGTTTGCAGATGTTCTACAGTATTGGTTAAAGAACACCACAGAATATGAGCTCTAGATGTGGCCCAGATTATAGGAATTTGCAATACAAAAGCTGTTTGCAGATGTTGAACAGTATTGGTTAAAGAACACCACAGATTATGGACCTAGATGTGGCCCAGATTATTGGAATTTGTAATACAGATACTGTTTGCAAACGTTCTACAGAATTGGTTAAAGAACACCACAGATTAATGACACTAGATGTGGCCCAGATTATTGGAATTTGTAATAAAGAAACTATTTGCATATGTTCCACAGTTTGGTTACAGAACTCCACAAATTATGGACACTATATTAGGCCCAGATTATTGGAATTTGTAATACAGAAACTGTTTGCAGATGTTCTACAGTATTGGTTAAAGTACACCACAGATTATGGACACTAGATGTGGCCCAGATTATTGGAATATGTAATAAAGACAATGGTTGCAGGTATTCTACAGTATTGGGTAAAGAACACCACAGATTATGGACACTAGATGTGGCCCAGATTATATGAATTTGCAATACAAAAACTGTTTGCAGATGTTCTACAGTATTGTTTAAAGAAGACCACAGATTATGGACACTAGATGTGGCCCAGATTATTGGAATTTGTAATACAGAAACTGTTTGCAGATGTTCTACAGTATTGGTTACAGAACACCACAGATTATGGACACTAGATGTGGCCCAGATTATACGAATTTGCAATGCAAAAACTGTTTGCAGATGTTCTATAGTATTGCTTAAAGAACACCACAGAATATTGGCTCTAGATGTGGCCCAGATTATTGGAATTTTTTAATACAGAAGCTGTTTGCAGATGTTCTACAGTATTGGTTACAGAACACCACAGATTATGGACACTAAATGTGGCCCAGATTATTGGAATTTGTAATACAGACAATGTTTGCAGATGTTCTGCAGTATTGGTTAAAGAACACCACAGATTATGGACACTAGATGTGGCCCAGATTATACGAATTTGCAATACAAAAACAGTTTGCAGATGTTCTAGAGTATTGGTTAAAGAACACCACAGATTATGGACACTAGATGTGGCCCAGATTATTGGAATTTGTAATACAGAAGCTGTTTGCAGATGTTCTACCGTATTGGGTAAAGAACACCACAGAATATGAGCTCTAGATGTGGCCCAGATTATTGGAATTTGTAATACAGACATTGTTTGCAGACGTTCAAAAGTACTGGATAAAGAACACCATACATTATGGACACTAGATGTGGCACAGACTATTGGAATTTTAATACAGACAATCCAGATGTTCTACAGTATTGGGTAAAGAACACCAAAGATTATGGGCACTAGATGTGACCCAGATTACTGGAATTTGTAATACAGACACTGTTTGCATATGTTTTACAGTATTAGTTACAAAACACCACAGATTATGGACACTATATTAGGCCCAGATTATTGGAATTTGTAATACAGAAACTGTTTACAGACGTTCTACAGTATTGGTTAAAGAATAACACAGATTATGGACACTAGATGTGGCCCACATTATTGAAATTTGTAATACAGAAGCTGTTTGCAGATGTTCTACAGTATTGGTTAAAGAACACCACAGATTATGGTCACTAGATGTGGTTCACATTATTGGAATTTGTAATACAGAAACTGCTTGCATATGTTCTACAGTATTGGTTAAAGAACACCACAGATTATGGACACTAGATGGGGCTCACATTATTGGAATTTGTAATACAGAAACTGTTTGCAGATGTTATACAGTATTGATTAAAGAACACCACAGATTATGGACACTAGATGTGGCCCAGATTATTGAAATTTGTAATACAGACACTGCTTGCAGTCTACAGTATTGGTTAAAGAACACCACAGATTATGGACACTAAATGTGGCCCAGATTATTGGAATTTGTAGTACAGACACTACTTGCAGATGTTCTGCAGCATTGGTTAAAGAACAACACAGATTATGGATACTAGATGTGGCCCAGATTATTGGAATTTGTAATACAGAAGCTGTTTGCAGATGTTCTACAGTATTGGTTAAAGAACACCACAGATTATGGACACTAGATGTGGCCCAGATTATACGAATTTACAATACAGGCACTGTTTGCAGACGTTCTACTAAAATAGTTAAAGAACACCACATATTATGGACACTAGATGTGGCCCAGATTATTGGAATTTGTAATACAGACTCTGTTTGCATATATTCTACAGTATTGGGTAAAGAACATCACAGATTATGGATACCAGATGTGGCCTAGATTATTGGAATTTGTAATACAGAAACTTCTTGCAGATGTTCTACAGTATTAGTTAAAGAACACCGCAAATTATGGACAGTAGATGTGGCACAGATTATTGGAATTTGTAATGAAGAAACTATTTGCAGATGTTCTACAGTATTGTTTAAAGTACACCACAGATAACGGACACTAGATGTGGCCCACATTTTTGGAATTTGTAATACAGAAGCTGCTTGCAGATGTTCTACAGTATTGGTTACAGAACACCACAAATTATGAACACTATATTAGACCCAGATTATTTGAATTTAGAATGCAGAAACGTTTGCAGATGTTCTACAGTATTGCTTAAAGAACAACACAGATTATGGACACTAGATGTTACCCAAATTACTGGAATTTGTAATACAGAAACTGTTTGCAGATGTTCTACAGTATTGGTTAAAGTAAAGAACACCACAGAATATGGACTCTGGATGTGGCCCAGATTATTGGAAGTTGTAATACAGAAACTGTTTGTGGATGTTCTACAGTATTGGTTACAGAACACTACAGATTATGGACACTATATTAAGACCAGATTATTGGAATTTTTAACAGAGAAATTGTTTGCAGATGTTCTACAGCATTGGTTAAAGTACACCACAGATAATGGACACTAGATGTGGTCCACATTATTGGAATTTGTAATACAGTAACTGTTTGCAGACGTTCTACAGTTTTGGTTAAAGAACACCACAGATTATGGACACTAGATTTGGCCCACATTATTGGAATTTGTAATACAGAAGCTGTTTGCAGATGTTCTACAGTATTGGTTAAAGAACACCACAGATTATGGTCACTAGATGTGGATCACATTATTGGAATTTGTAATACAGAAACTGCTTGCAGATGTTCTACAGTATTGGTTACAGAACATCACAGATTATGTACACTATATTAGGCCCAGATTATTGGAATTTGTAATACAGAAACTGTTTGCAGATGTTCTACAGTATTGGTTAAAGAACACCACAAATTATGGACACTGTATTAGGCCCAAATGATTGGAATTTGTAATGCAGAAACTGTTTTCAGATGTTCTACAGTATTGGTTAAAGAACACCAAAGAATATGGACTCTAGATGTGTCCTAGATTATTGGAAGTTGTAATACAGAAACTGTTTGCAGATGTTCTACAGTATTGGTTACAGAACACCACAGATTATGGACACTATATTAGGCCCAGATAATTTGAATTTGTAATACAGAAATTGTTTGCAGATGTTCTACAGCATTGGTTATAGTACACCACAGATAATGGACACTAGATGTGGCCCACATTATTGGAATTTGTAATACAGAAACTGTTTGCAGATGTTCTACGGTATTGGTTAAAGAACACCACAGATTATGGACACTAGATGTGGCTCACATTATTGGAATTTGTAATACAGAACCTGCTTGCAGGCGTTCTACAGTATTGGTTACAGAAAATCACAGATTATGGACACTATATTAGGCTCACATTATTGGAATTTGTAATACAGACACTATTTGCAGACGTTCTACAGAATTGGTTACAGAACACCACAGATTATGGACACTAGATGTGGCCCAGATAATTTGAAGTTGTAATGCAGACACAGTTTGCATATGTTCTACAGAATTGGGTAAAGAACACCACATAATATGGACACTAGATGTGACCCAGATTATTGGAATTTTTAATACAGAAATTGTTTGCAGACGTTCTACAGAATTGGTTACAGAACACCACAGATTATGGACACTAGATGTGGCCAAGATTATTGGAATTTGTAATACAGACACTGTTTGCATATATTCTACAGTATTGGTTAAAGAATACCACAGATTATGGACACTAGATGCGGCCAACATTATTGGAATTTGTAATACAGACACTGTTTGCAGACGTTCTACAGAATTGGTTAAAGAACACCAAAGATTATGGACACTAGATGTGGCCCAGATTATTGGAATTTGTAATACAGACAATGTTTGCAGATATTCTACAGTATTGGGTAAAAAACACCACAGATTATGTAAACTAGATGTGGCCCAGATTATTGGAATTTGTAATACAGAATCTGTTTGCATATATTCTACAGTATTGGGTAAAGAACACCACAGATTATGAACACTAGATGTGACCCACATTATTGGAATTTGTAAAACAGACACTGTTTGCAGACGTTCTACAGTATTGGATAAAGAACACCATAGATTATGGACACTAGATGTGGCACAGACAATTGGAATTTTTATACAGACACTGCAGATGTTCTACAGTATTGGCTAAAGAACACCACAGATTATGGGCACTAGATGTGACCCAGATTACTGGAATTTGTAATACAGACACTGTTTGCATATGTTTTACAGTATTAGTTACGAAACACCACAGATTATGGACACTATATTAGGCCCAGATTATTGGAATTTGTAATACAAAAAACTGTTTGCAGACGTTCTACAGTATAGGTTAAAGAATACCAGAGATTATGGACTCTAGATGTGGCCCACATTATTGGAATTTCTAATACAGAAGCTGTATGCAGATGTTCTACAGTATTGGTTAAAGAACACCACAGATTATGGTCACTAGATGTGGCCCAGATTATTGCAATTTGTAATGCAGACACTGCTTGCAGTCTACAGTATTGGTTAAAGAACACCACAGATTATGGACAGTAGATGTGGCCCAGATTATTGGAATTTGTAATACAGACTCAGTTTGCATATATTCTACAGTATTGGGTAAAGAACACCACAGATTATGGACACTAGATGTTGCCCAGATTATTAGAATTTGTAATATAGACACTGTTTACAGACGTTCTACAGAATTGGTTAAAGACCACCACAGATTATGGACACTAGATGTGGCCCAGATTATTGGAATTTGTAATGCAGAAACTGTTTGCAGATGTTCTACAGTATTGGTTACATAACACCACAAATTATGGACACTATATTAGGCCCAGATTATTGGAATTTGTAATGCAGAAACTGTTGACAGATGTTCTACAGTATTGGTTAAAGTACACCACAGATAACAGGCACTAGATGAGGCCCACATTTTTGGAATTTGTAATACAGAAGCTGCTTGCAGATGTTCTACAGTATTGGTTAAAGAACACCGCAAATTATGGACAGTATATGTGGCACAGATTATTGGAATTTGTAATACAGAAATTGTTTGCAGATGTTCTACAGCATTGGTTAAAAAACACCACAGATTATGGACACTAGATGTGGCTCACATTATTGGAATTTGTAACAGAGAAATTGTTTGCAGATGTTCTACAGCATTGGTTAAAGTACACAACAGATAATGGACACTAGATGTGGTCCACGTTATTGGAATTTGTAATACAGTAACTGTTGGCAGACGTTCTACAGTTTTGGTTAAAGAACACCACAGATTATGGACACTAGATTTGGCCCACATTATTGGAATTTTTAATACAGAAGCTGTTTGCAGATGTTCTACAGTATTGGTTAAAGAACACCACAGATTATGGTCACTAGATGTGGATCACATTATTGGAATTTGTAATACAGAAACTGCTTGCAGATGTTCTACAGTATTGGTTACAGAACATCACAGATTATGTACACTATATTAGGCCCAGATTATTGGAATTTGTAATACAGAAACTGTTTGCAGATGTTCTACAGTATTGGTTAAAGAACACCACAAATTATGGACACTGTATTAGGCCCAAATGATTGGAATTTGTAATGCAGAAACTGTTTTCAGATGTTCTACAGTATTGGTTAAAGAACACCAAAGAATATGGTCACTAGATGTGGATCACATTATTGGAATTTGTAATACAGAAACTGCTTGCAGATGTTCTACTGTATTGGTTACAGAATATCACAGATTATGGACACTAGATGTGGCCCAGATTATTTGAATTTGTAATGCAGAAACTGTTTGCAGATGTTCTACAGTATTGGTTAAAGAACACCACAGATTATGGACACTAGATGTGGCTCACATTATTGGTATTTGTAATACAGAACCTGCTTGCAGACGTTCTACAGTATTGGTTACAGAAAATCACAGATTATGGACACTGTATTAGGCCCAGATTATTGGAATTTGTAATACAGACACTGTTTGCAGATGTTCTGCAGAATTGGTTACAGAACACCACAGATTATGGACACTAGATGTGGCCCTGGTAATTTGAAGTTGTAATGCAGACACAGTTTGCATATGTTCTACAGTATTGGTTACAGAACACCACAGATTATGGACACTATATTACCCAGATAATTTGAATTTGTAATACAGAAACTGTTTACAGATTGTTCACAGCATTGTTATAGTAATTACAGATAAATGTATGGACTCTAGATGTGTCCTAGATTATTGGAAGTTGTAATACAGAAACTGTTTGCAGATGTTCTACAGTATTGGTTACAGAACACCACAGATTATGGACACTAGATGTGGCCCAGATTATTTGAATTTGTAATGCAGAAACTGTTTGCAGATGTTCTACAGTATTGGTTAAAGAACACCACAGATTATGGACACTAGATGTGGCTCACATTATTGGTATTTGTAATACAGAACCTGCTTGCAGACGTTCTACAGTATTGGTTACAGAAAATCACAGATTATGGACACTGTATTAGGCCCAGATTATTGGAATTTGTAATACAGACACTGTTTGCAGATGTTCTACAGAATTGGTTACAGAACACCACAGATTATGGACACTAGATGTGGCCCTGGTAATTTGAAGTTGTAATGCAGACACAGTTTGCATATGTTCTACAGTATTGGTTACAGAACACCACAGATTATGGACACTATATTAGGCCCAGATAATTTGAATTTGTAATACAGAAATTGTTTACAGATGTTCTACAGCATTGGTTATAGTACACCACAGATAATGGACACTTGATGTGGCCCAGATTATAGGAATTTGCAATACAAAAACTGTTTGCAGATGTTCTACAGTATTGATTAAAGAAAACCACAGATTATGGACACTAGATGTGGCTCACACCCTATTGGAATTTGTAATACAGAAACTGCTTGCAGACATTCTACAGTATTGTTTACAGAACACCACAGATAATGGACACTAGATGTTGCCTAGATTATTGGAATTTGTAATACAGAAACTGTTTTCAGATATTCTACAGTATTGGGTAAAGAACACCACAGATTATGGACACTTGATGTGGCCCAGTTTATTGAAATTTGTAATATAGACACTGTTTGCATATGTTCTACAGTATTGGTTAAAGTACACCACAGATAACGGACACTAGATGTGGCCCACATTTTAGGAATTTGTAATACAGACACTGTTTGCAGACAGTCTACAGAATTTGTTAAAGAACACCACAGAATATGGACTCTTGATGTTGCCCACATTATAGGAATTTGCAATACAAAAACTGTTTGCAGATGTTCTACAGTATTGATTAGAGAAAACCACAGATTATGGACACTAGATGTGGCTCACACTATTGGAATTTGTAATACAGAAACTGCTTGCAGACATTCTACAGTATTGTTTACAGAACATCACAGATTATGGACACTATATTGTGCCCAGATTATTGGAATTTGAAATACAGACACTGTTTGCAGATGTCCTACGGAATTGGTTAAAGAACACCACAGATTATGGACACTAGATGTGGCCCACATTATTGGAATTTGGAATACAGACACTGTTTGCAGACGTTCTACAGTATTGGTTAAAGAACACGGCAAATTATGGACAGTAGATGTGGCCCAGATTATTGGAATTTGTAAACAGACACTGTTTGCATATGTTCTACAGTATTGGTTACAGAACACCACAAATTATGAACACTATATTAGGCCCAAATTATTGGAATTTGTAATGCAGAAACTGTTTGCAGATGTTCTACAGTATTGTTTAAAGTACACAGATTATGGACACTATATTAAGCCCAGATTATTGGAATTTGTAACAGAGAAATTGTTTGCAGATGTTCTACAGCATTGGTTAAAGTACACAACAGATAATGGACACTAGATGTGGTCCACATTATTGGAATTTGTAATACAGTAACTGTTTGCAGACGTTCTACAGTTTTGGTTAAAGAACACCACAGATTATGGACACTAGATTTGGCCCACATTATTGGAATTTGTAATACAGAAGCTGTTTGCAGATGTTCTACAGTATTGGTTAAAGAACACCACAGATTATGGTCACTAGATGTGGATCACATTATTGGAATTTGTAATACTGAAACTGCTTGCAGACGTTCTACAGTATTGTTTACAGAACATCACAGATTATGGACACTATATTGGGCCCAGATTATTGGAATTTGAAATACAGACACTGTTTGCAGATGTCCTACGGAATTGGTTAAAGAACACCACAGATTATGGACACTAGATGTGGCCCAGATTATTGAAATTTGTAATCCAGAAACTGTTTGCAGGTGTTCTACAATATCGGTTAAAGAACACCATAGATTATGGACACTAGATGTGGCCCACATTATTGGAATTTGGAATACAGACACTGTTTGCAGACGTTCTATAGTATTGGTTAAAGAATACCACAGATTTTAGACTCTAGATGTGGCCCACATTATTGGAATTTCTAATACAGAAGCTGGTTGCAGATGTTCTACAGTATTGGTTAAAGAACACCACAGATTATGGTCCCTAGATGTGGATCACATTATTGGAATTTGTAATACAGAAACTGCTTACATATGTTCTACAGTATTGGTTAAAGAACACCACAGATTATGGACACTAGATGTGGCTCACATTATTGGAATTTGAAATACAAAAACTGTTTGCAGATGTTCTACAGTATTGGTTAAAGAACACCACAGATTATGGACACTAGATGTGGCCCAAATTATTGCAATTTGTAATACAGACACTGTTTGCAGTCTACAGTATTGGTTAAAGAACACCGAAAATTATGGACAGTAGATGTGGCACAGATTATTGGAATTTGTAATAAAGACACTGTTTGCATATGTTCTACAGTATTGGTTACAGAACACCACAAATTATGGACAGTAGATGTGGCACAGATTATTGGAATTTGTAATACAGACACTGTTTGCATATGTTCTATAGTATTGCTTAAAGAACATCACAGATTATGGACACTAGATGTTACCCAAATTACTGGAATTTGTAATACAGAAACTGTTTGCAGATGTTCTACAGTATTGGTTAAAGAACAACACAGAATATGGACACTATATTAGGCCCAGATTATTGAAATTTGTAATACAGAAATTGTTTGCAGATGTTCTACAGCATAGATTAAAGAACACCACAGATAATGGACACTAGATGTGGTCCACATTATTGGAATTTGTAATACAGTAACTGTTTGCAGACATTCTACAGTATTGGTTAAAGAACACCACAGATTTTGGACACTAGATGTGGCCCACATTATTGGAATTTGTAATACAGAAGCTGTTTGCAGATGTTCTACAGTATTGGTTAAAGAACACCACAGATTATGGTCACTAGATGTTGATCACATTATTAGAATTTGCAATACAGAAACTGCTTGCAGAAATTCTACAGTATTGGTTGCAGAACATCACAGATTATGGACACTATATTAGGCCCAGATTATTTGAATTTGTAATACAGACACTGTTTGCAGATGTTCTACAGTATTGGTTAAAGAACACCGCAAATTATGGACAGTAGATGTGGCCCAAATTATTGGAATTTGTAAACAGACATTGTTTGCATATGTTCTACAGTATTGGTTACAGAACACCACAAATTATGAACACTATATTAGGCCCAAATTATTGGAATTTGTAATGCAGAAACTGTTTACAGATGTTCTACAGTATTGTTTAAAGAACACAGATTATGGACACTAAATGTTGCCCAAAATACGGGAATTTGTAATACAGAAACTGCTTGCAGACGTTCTACAGTATTGCTTAAATAACACCACAGATTATGGACACTAGATGTGGCCCACATTATTAGAATTTGTAATAGAGAAGCTGTTTGCAGATGTTCTACAGTATTGGTTAAAAAACACCACAGATTATGGACACTAGATGTGGCCCAGATTATTGGAATTTGTAATACAGACACTGTTTGCATATGTTCTACAGTATTGGTTAAAGTACACCACAGATAACGGACACTAGTTGTGGCCCACATTTGTGGAATTTGTAAAACAGACACTGTTTGCAGACAGTCTTCAGTATTTGTTAAAGAACACCACAGAATATGGACTCTTGTTGTGGCACAGATGATAGGAATTTGCAATACAAAAACTGTTTGCAGATGTTCTACAGTATTGATTAAAGAAAATCACAGATTATGGACACTAGATGTGGCTTACACAATTGGAATTTGTAATACAGAAACTGCTTGCAGACATTCTACAGTATTGGTTAAAGTACACAACAGATAATGGACACTAGATGTGGTCCACTTTATTGGAATTTGTAATACAGTAACTGTTTGCAGACGTTCTACAGTTTTGGTTAAAGAACACCACAGATTATGGACACTAGAATTGGCCCACATTATTGGAATTTGTAATACAGAAGCTGTTTGCAGATGTTCTACAGTATTGGTTAAAGAACACCACAGATTATGGTCACTAGATGTGGATCACATCATTGGAATTTGTAATACAGAAACTGCTTGCAGATGTTCTACAGTATTGGTTAAAGAACACCACACATTATGGACACTGTATTAGGCCCAAATGATTAGAATTTGTAATGCAGAAACTGTTTTCAGATGTTCTACAGTACTGGTTAAAGAACACCAAAGAATAAGGACTCTAGATGTGTCCTAGATTATTGGAAGTTGTAATACAGAAACTGTTTGCAGAAGTTCTACAGTATTGGTTAAAGAATAACACAGATTATGGACTCTAGATGTCGCCCACATTATTGGAATTTCTAATACAGAAGCTGTTTGCAGATGTTCTACAGTATTGGTTAAAGAACACTACAGATTATGGTCACTAGATGTGGATCACATTATTGGAATTTGTAATACAGAAACTGCTTACATATGTTCTACAGTATTGGTTACAGAACACCACAGATTATGGACACTATATTTGGCCCAGATAATTTGAATTTGTAATACAGATATTGTTTGCAGATGTTCTACAGCATTGGTTATAGTACACCACAGATAATGGACACTTGATGTGGCCCACATTATTGGAATTTGTAATACAGAACTGTTTGCAGATGTTCTACGGTATTGGTTAAAGAACACCACAGATTATGGACACTAGATGTGGCTCACATTATTGGAATTTGTAATACAGAACCTGCTTGCAGACGTTCTACAGTATTGGTTACAGAAAATCACAGATTATGGACACTATATTAGGCCCAGATTATTGGAATTTGTAATACAGACACTGTTTGCAGACGTTCTACAGAATTGGTTACAGAACACCACAGATTATGGACACTAGATGTGGCCCTGATAATTTGAAGTTGTAATGCAGACACAGTTTGCATATGTTCTACAGAATTGGGTAAAGTACACCACAGATAACGGACACTAGATGTGGCCCATATTTTTGGAATTTGTAATACAGACACTGTTCGCAGACAGTCTACAGTATTTATTAAAGAACACCACAGAATATGGACACTAGATGTGGCCCAGATTATAGGAATTTGCAATACAAAAACTGTTTGCAGATGTTCTACAGTATTGATTAAAGAAAACCACAGATTATGTACATTAGATGTGGCTCACACTATTGGAATTTGTAATACAGAAACTGGTTGCAGACATTCTACAGTATTGTTTACAGAACATCACAGATTATGGACACTATATTGGGCCCAGATTATTGGAATTTGAAATACAGACACTGTTTGCAGATGTCCTACGGAATTGGTTAAAGAACACCACAGATTATGGACACTAGATGTGGCCCAGATTATTGAAATTTGTAATACAGAAACTGTTTGCAGGTGTTCTACAATATCGGTTAAAGAACACCATAGATTATGGACACTAGATGTGGACCACATTATTGGAATTTGTAATACAGAAACTGCTTACATATGTTCTACAGTATTGGCTAAAGAACACCATAGATTATGGACACTAGATGGGCCCACATTATTGGAATTTGGAATACAGACACTGTTTGCAGACGCTCCACAGCATTGGTTAAAGAACACCACAGATTATGGACACTAGATTTGGCCCACATTATTGGAATTTTTAATACAGAAGCTGTTTGCAGATGTTCTACAGTATTGGTTAAAGAACACCACAGATTATGGTCACTAGATGTGGATCACATCATTGGAATTTGTAATACAGAAACTGCTTGCAGATGTTCTACAGTATTGGTTAAAGAACACCACACATTATGGACACTGTATTAGGCCCAAATGATTAGAATTTGTAATGCAGAAACTGTTTTCAGATGTTCTACAGTACTGGTTAAAGAACACCAAGAATAAGGACTCTAGATGTGCCTAGATTATTGGAAGTTGTAATACAGAAACTGTTTGCAGAAGTTCTACAGTATTGGTTAAAGAATAACACAGATTATGGACTCTAGATGTGGCCCACATTATTGGAATTTCTAATACAGAAGCTGTTTGCAGATGTTCTACAGTATTGGTTAAAGAACACTACAGATTATGGTCACTAGATGTGGATCACATTATTGGAATTTGTAATACAGAAACTGCTTACATATGTTCTACAGTATTGGTTACAGAACACCACAGATTATGGACACTATATGTGGCCCACATTATTGGAATTTGTAATACAGACACTGTTTGCAGATGTTCCACAGCATTGGTTAAAGAACACCACAGATTATGGACACTAGATGTGGCCCACATTATTGGAATTTGTAATACAGAAGCTGTTTGCAGATGTTCTACAGTATTGGTTAAAGAACACCACAGATTATGGACACTAGATGTGGCTCACATTATTGGAATTTGTAATACAGAAACTGCTTGCAGATGTTCTACAGTATTGGTTACAGAAAATCACAGATTATGGACACTATATTAGGCCCAGATTATTGGAATTTGTAATACAGACACTGTTTGCAGACGTTCTACAGAATTGGTTACAGAACACCACAGATTATGGACACTAGATGTGGCCCTGATAATTTGAAGTTGTAATGCAGACACAGTTTGCATATGTTCTACAGAATTGGGTAAAGTACACCACAGATAACGGACACTAGATGTGGCCCATATTTTTGGAATTTGTAATACAGACACTGTTCGCAGACAGTCTACAGTATTTATTAAAGAACACCACAGAATATGGACACTAGATGTGGCCCAGATTATAGGAATTTGCAATACAAAAACTGTTTGCAGATGTTCTACAGTATTGATTAAAGAAAACCACAGATTATGTACATTAGATGTGGCTCACACTATTGGAATTTGTAATACAGAAACTGGTTGCAGACATTCTACAGTATTGTTTACAGAACATCACAGATTATGGACACTATATTGGGCCCAGATTATTGGAATTTGAAATACAGACACTGTTTGCAGATGTCCTACGGAATTGGTTAAAGAACACCACAGATTATGGACACTAGATGTGGCCCAGATTATTGAAATTTGTAATACAGAAACTGTTTGCAGGTGTTCTACAATATCGGTTAAAGAACACCATAGATTATGGACACTAGATGTGGCCCACATTATTGGAATTTGGAATACAGACACTGTTTGCAGAAGTTCTACAGTATTGGTTAAAGAATAACACAGATTATGGACTCTAGATGTGGCCCACATTATTGGAATTTCTAATACAGAAGCTATTTGCAGATGTTCTACAGTATTGGTTAAAGAACACTACAGATTATGGTCACTAGATGTGGATCACATTATTGGAATTTGTAATACAGAAACTGCTTACATATGTTCTACAGTATTGGTTAAAGAACACCAAAGATTATGGTCACTAGATGTGGATCACATTATTGGAATTTGTAATACAGAAACTGCTTGCAGATGTTCTACTGTATTGGTTACAGAATATCACAGATTATGGACACTATATTAGGCCCAGATTATTGGAATTTGTAATACAGAAACTGTTTGCATATGTTCTACAGTATTGGTTAAAGAACACCACAAATTATGGACACTGTATTAGGCCCAAATGATTGGAATTTGTAATGCAGAAACTGTTTGCAGATGTTCTACGGTATTGGTTACAGAAAATCACAGATTATAGACACTATATTAGGCCCAGATTATTGGAATTTGTAAATACAGACACTGTTTGCAGACGTTCTACAGAATTGGTTACAGAACACCACAGATTATGGACACTAGATGTGGCCCTGATAATTTGAAGTTGTAATGCAGACACAGTTTGCATATGTTCTACAGAATTGGGTAAAGTACACCACAGATAACGGACACTAGATGTGGCCCACATTTTTGGAATTTGTAATACAGACACTGTTTGCAGACAGTCTACAGTATTTATTAAAGAACACCACAGAATATGGACTCTTGATGTGGCCCAGATTATAGGAATTTGCAATACAAAAACTGTTTGCAGATGTTCTACAGTATTGATTAAAGAAAACCACAGATTATGGACACTAGATGTGGCTCACACTATTGGAATTTGTAATACAGAAACTGCTTGCAGACATTCTACAGTATTGTTTACAGAACACCACAGATTATGGACACTAGATGTTGCCTAGATTATTGGAATTTGTAATACAGAAACTGTTTTCAGATATTCTACAGTATTGGGTAAAGAACACCACAGATTATGGACACTAGATGTGGCCCAGATTATTGGAATTTGTAATATAGACACTGTTTGCATATGTTCTACAGTATTGGTTAAAGTACACCACAGATAACGGACACTAGATGTGGCCCACATTTTTGGAATTTATAATACAGACACTGTTTGCAGACAGTCTACAGTATTTGTTAAAGAACACCGCAGATTATGGACACTAGATGTGGCTCACATTATTGGAATTTGTAATACAGAAACTGTTTGCAGATGTTCTACGGTATTGGTTAAAGAACACCGCAGATTATGGACACTAGATGTGGCTCACATTATTGGAATTTGTAATACAGAACCTGCTTGCAGACGTTCTACAGTATTGGTTACAGAAAATCACAGATTATGGACACTATATTAGGCCCAGATTATTGGAATTTGTAAATACAGACACTGTTTGCAGACGTTCTACAGAATTGGTTACAGAACACCACAGATTATGGACACTAGATGTGGCCCTGATAATTTGAAGTTGTAATGCAGACACAGTTTGCATATGTTCTACAGAATTGGGTAAAGTAAACCACAGATAACGGACACTAGATGTGGCCCACATTTTTGGAATTTGTAATACAGACACTGTTTGCAGACAGTCTACAGTATTTATTAAAGAACACCACAGAATATGGACTCTTGATGTGGCCCAGATTATAGGAATTTGCAATACAAAAACTGTTTGCAGATGTTCTACAGTATTGATTAAAGAAAACCACAGATTATGGACACTAGATGTGGCTCACACTATTGGAATTTGTAATACAGAAACTGCTTGCAGACATTCTACAGTATTGTTTACAGAACACCACAGATTATGGACACTAGATGTTGCCTAGATTATTGGAATTTGTAATACAGAAACTGTTTTCAGATATTCTACAGTATTGGGTAAAGAACACCACAGATTATGGACACTAGATGTGGCCCAGATTATTGGAATTTGTAATATAGACACTGTTTGCATATGTTCTACAGTATTGGTTAAAGTACACCACAGATAACGGACACTAGATGTGGCCCACATTTTTGGAATTTATAATACAGACACTGTTTGCAGACAGTCTACAGTATTTGTTAAAGAACACCGCTGATTATGGACACTAGATGTGGCTCACATTATTGGAATTTGTAATACAGAACCTGCTTGCAGACGTTCTACAGTATTGGTTACAGAAAATCACAGATTATGGACACTATATTAGGCCCAGATTATTGGAATTTGTAAATACAGACACTGTTTGCAGACGTTCTACAGAATTGGTTACAGAACACCACAGATTATGGACACTAGATGTGGCCCTGATAATTTGAAGTTGTAATGCAGACACAGTTTGCATATGTTCTACAGAATTGGGTAAAGTAAACCACAGATAACGGACACTAGATGTGGCCCACATTTTTGGAATTTGTAATACAGACACTGTTTGCAGACAGTCTACAGTATTTATTAAAGAACACCACAGAATATGGACTCTTGATGTGGCCCAGATTATAGGAATTTGCAATACAAAAACTGTTTGCAGATGTTCTACAGTATTGATTAAAGAAAACCACAGATTATGGACACTAGATGTGGCTCACACTATTGGAATTTGTAATACAGAAACTGCTTGCAGACATTCTACAGTATTGTTTACAGAACACCACAGATTATGGACACTAGATGTTGCCTAGATTATTGGAATTTGTAATACAGAAACTGTTTTCAGATATTCTACAGTATTGGGTAAAGAACACCACAGATTATGGACACTAGATGTGGCCCAGATTATTGGAATTTGTAATATAGACACTGTTTGCATATGTTCTACAGTATTGGTTAAAGTACACCACAGATAACGGACACTAGATGTGGCCCACATTTTTGGAATTTATAATACAGACACTGTTTGCAGACAGTCTACAGTATTTGTTAAAGAACACCGCTGATTATGGACACTAGATGTGGCTCACATTATTGGAATTTGTAATACAGAACCTGCTTGCAGACGTTCTACAGTATTGGTTACAGAAAATCACAGATTATGGACACTATATTAGGCCCAGATTATTGGAATTTGTAAATACAGACACTGTTTGCAGACGTTCTACAGAATTGGTTACAGAACACCACAGATTATGGACACTAGATGTGGCCCTGATAATTTGAAGTTGTAATGCAGACACAGTTTGCATATGTTCTACAGAATTGGGTAAAGTACACCACAGATAACGGACACTAGATGTGGCCCACATTTTTGGAATTTGTAATACAGACACTGTTTGCAGACAGTCTACAGTATTTATTAAAGAACACCACAGAATATGGACTCTTGATGTGGCCCAGATTATAGGAATTTGCAATACAAAAACTGTTTGCAGATGTTCTACAGTATTGATTAAAGAAAACCACAGATTATGGACACTAGATGTGGCTCACACTATTGGAATTTGTAATACAGAAACTGCTTGCAGACATTCTACAGTATTGTTTACAGAACACCACAGATTATGGACACTAGATGTTGCCTAGATTATTGGAATTTGTAATACAGAAACTGTTTTCAGATATTCTACAGTATTGGGTAAAGAACACCACAGATTATGGACACTAGATGTGGCCCAGATTAATGGAATTTGTAATATAGACACTGTTTGCATATGTTCTACAGTATTGGTTAAAGTACATCACAGATAACGGACACTAGATGTGGCCCACATTTTTGGAATTTATAATACAGACACTGTTTGCAGACAGTCTACAGTATTTGTTAAAGAACACCACAGAATATGGACTCTTGATGTGGCCCAGATTATAGGAATTTGCAATACAAAAACTGTTTGCAGATGTTCTACAGTATTGATTAAAGAAAACCACAGATTATGCACACTAGATGTGGCTCACACTATTGGAATTTGTAATACAGAAACTGCTTGCAGACATTCTACAGTATGGTTTACAGAACATCACAGATTATGGACACTAAATTGGGCCCAGATTATTGGAATTTGAAATACAAAAGCTGTTTGCAGATGTTCTACAGTATTGGTTAAAGAACACCACAGATTATGGACACTAGATGTGGCCCAGATTATACAAATTTACAATACAGGCACTGTTTGCAGACTTTCTACAGTATTAGTTAAAGAACACCACAGATTATGGACACTAGATGTGGCCAAGATTATTGGAATTTGTAATACAGAAGCTGTTTGCAGATGTTCCACAGTATTGGATAAAGAACACCACAGATTATGGACACTAGATGTGACCCAGATTATTGGAATTTGTAATACAGACAATGTTTGCATATGTTCTACAGTATTGGTTACATAACACCAAAAAATATGGACACTATATTAGGCCCAGATTATTGGAATTTGTAATACAGAAGCTGTTTGCAGATGTTCCACAGTATTTGTTAAAGAACACCACAGATTATGGACACTAGATGTGGCCCAGATTATTGGAATTTGAAATACAGACACTCTTTGCAGATGTCCTACGGAATTGGTTAAAGAACACCACAGATTAAGGACACTAGATGTGGCCCAGATTATTGGAATTTGTAATACAGAAACTGTTTGCAGGTGTTCTACAATATTGGTTAAAGAACACCATAGATTATGGACACTAGATGTGGCCCACATTATTGGAATTTGGAATAGAGACACTGCTTGCAGACGTTCTACAGTATTGGTTAAGGAATACCACAGATTATGGACTCTAGATGTGGCCCTCATTATTGGAATTTCTAATACAGAAGCTGTTTGCAGATGTTCTACAGTATTGGTTAAAGAACACCACAGATTATGGTCACTAGATGTGGATCACATTATTGGAATTTGTAATACAGAAACTGCTTACATATGTTCTACAGTATTGGTTAAAGAACACCACAGATTATGGACAGTAGATGTGGCCCAGATTATTGCAATTTGTTATACAGACACTGTTTGCAGATGTTCTGCAGTATTGGTTAAAGAACACCACAGATTATGTACACTAGATGTGGCCCAGATTATTGGAATTTGTAATACAGAAGCTGTTTGCAGATGTTCCACAGTATTGATTAAAGAACACCACAGATTATGGACACTAGATGTGGCCCAGATTATTGGAATTTGTAATACAGAAGCTTCTTGCATATGTTCCACAGTATTGGTTAAGGAACACCACAGATTATGGACACTAGATGCGACCCACATTTTTGGAATTTATAATACAGACACTGTTTGTAGACAGTCTACAGTATTTGTTAAAGAACACCACAGAATATGGACTCTTGATGTGGCCCAGATTATAGGAATTTGCAATACAAAAACTGTTTGCAGATGTTCTACAGTATTGATTAAAGAAAACCACAGATTATGGACACTAGATGTGGCTCACACTATTGGAATTTGTAATACAGAAACTGCTTGCAGACATTCTACAGTATGGTTTACAGAACATCACAGATTATGGACACTAAATTGGGCCCAGATTATTGGAATTTGAAATACAAAAGCTGTTTGCAGATGTTCTACAGTATTGGTTAAAGAACACCACAGATTATGGACACTAGATGTGGCCCAGATTATACAAATTTACAATACAGGCACTGTTTGCAGACTTTCTACAGTATTAGTTAAAGAACACCACAGATTATGGACACTAGATGTGGCCCAGATTATTGGAATTTGTAATACAGAAGCTGTTTGCAGATGTTCCACAGTATTGGATAAAGAACACCACAGATTATGGACACTAGATGTGACCCAGATTATTGGAATTTGTAATACAGACAATGTTTGCATATGTTCTACAGTATTGGTTACATAACACCAAAAAATATGGACACTATATTAGGCCCAGATTATTGGAATTTGTAATGCAGAAACTGTTTGCAGATGTTCTACAGTATTGGTTAAAGTACACCACAGATAACGGACACTAGATGTGGCCCACATTTTTGGAATTTGTAATACAGAAGCTGCTTGCAGATGTTCTACAGTATTGGTTAAAGAACACCGCAAATTATGGACAGTAGATGTGGCACAGATTATTGGAATTTTTAATACAGACAATGTTTGCATATGTTCTACAGTATTGGTTACAGAACACCACAAATTATGGACACCAGATGTGGCACAGATTATTGGAATTTGTAATACAGACACTGTTTGCATATGTTCTACTGTATTGCTTAAAGAACATCACAGATTATGGACACTAGATGTTACCCAAATTACTGGAATTTGTAATACAGAAACTGTTTGCAGATGTTCTACAGTATTGGTTAAAGAACAACACAGAATATGGACACTATATTAGGCCCAGATTATTGGAATTTGTAATACAGAAACTGTTTGCAGACATTCTAGAGTATTGGTTAAAGAAAACCACAGATTATGGACACTAGATGTGGTCCACATTATTGGAATTTGTAATACAGAAGCTGTTTGCAGATGTTCTACAGTATTGGTTAACCGCTACAGGACCGCCGCACGCAGGATTGCGTCCTGGCGGCGGCCCTGTAGCTCTGATCGGACGCATCGGCGCGTCATCTCGCGAGACGCGAGATGACGCGAGGACGCGCCCGCACATGCGCAATGCGCGCCATCGGCGCGCTCGCATGTAGTTATACTACAGCCTGCCAGCGCCGATCGTGCGCTGGCAGGCTGTATATGGCAGAAAAAATCGCAGATCAGACGTTGTTCTGTGAACAGCGTCTGATCTGCTTGCTGCCCGCTTCTCTGGTGGTCCCTTTGCTTGGGACCACCAGAGAAAAAATATCAAAGTGCACCAATCACCACACAACCCCCCACCGCCCCCACCCACCCACCACCCCCTGTCACTGATTAACCCCTGATCTCCCATGTCACCCCCTGATCACCCCCTGTCACCCCCCTGTCACTGATCACCCCTGTAAGGCTCATTCAGATGTCCGCATGTGTTTTGCGGATCCACGGATCCGCAAATCCGCGGATCCGCAAAACACGGACACCAGCAATGTGCTTTCCGCATTTTGCGGATCCGCACATTGCCAGAACTATATAGAAAATGCCTTTTCTTGTCCGCAATTGCGGACAAGAATAGGACATGTTCTATACTTTTGCGGATCTTCAATTACGGATCCGCAATTACGGATCCGAGCGGGACAAAGTCTGTCCCCATAGAATTGAATGTATCCACATTTCTGTTCCGCAAAATTTTGCGGAACAGAATTGCGGACGCTTGAATGAGGCCTTAGGGTCCCTTAGCGATCGCAGCTTTATAGCTTTTCCCTCTTTTTTTGCACATTTTTAGAGATTTTTTCATCCACATTGATCAATGTGAATGGAAAAATCTGTGACGTTCATTTTTTTCTTTCAGCGCAGAGGCTGAACGGAAAAAAATTCTCATTACCCGTATGGTCAATATAAGGAGAATCGCAAAAACTCCTAATTCTGGCCATACGTGTAATGATTGCGGAGACCCCTAAAATGCCAGGGCAGTACAAAAACCTCACAAGTGACCCCATTTTAGAAAGAAGACACCCCAAGGTATTCTGTGAGGGGTATGGGGAGTTCATGTAAAATTTTATTTTTGTCACAAGTTAGTGGAATGTGAGACTGTAAAAAAAAAAAAAAAAAAAAAAAACACCATTTCCGCTAACTTGTGCCAAATTTTTTTTCTGTGAACTCGCCATGCCCCTCACGGAATACCTTGGGGTGTCTTCTTTCCACAATGGGGTCACTTGTGGGGTATTTATACTGCCCTGGCATTTTAGGGGTCCTAAAGCGTGAGAATCCAAATGCGTAAAAATGTCCTGTGAAATCCTAAAGGTACTCATTGGTTTAGGGCCTTGCGCATCTTGGCTGCAAAAAGTGTCACTCATGTGGTATCGCCGTACTCAGGAGAAGTAGGGCGATGTGTTTTGGGGTGTATTTTATATATACCCATGCTGTGTGTGAGAAATATCTCTGTAAACGACAACTTTTTAAATTTTTTTATTCAAAGTTGTCAATTTACAGAGATATTTCTCTCACCCAGCATGGGTATATGTAAAAATACACCCCAAAACACATTGCCCTACTTCTCCTGAGTACGGCGATACCACATGAGTGACACTTTTTGCAGCCAAGATGCCAAAGGGCCCTAAACCAATGAGTACTTTTAGGAGGGCATTTTTACGCATTTTCCTTCTCACGCTTTAGGGCCCCTAAAATGCCAGGGCAGTATAAATACCCACATGTGACCCCATTTTGGAAAGAAGACACCTCAAGGTATTCGCTGAGGGGCATAATGAGTCCATGAAAAATTAAACTTTTGTCAAAAGTTAGCGGAAAGGAGACTTTGTGAGAAAAAACAATAAAAATCAATTTCCACTAACTTGTGCCAAAAATAAAATCTTCTATGAACTCGCCATGCCCCTCACGGATTACCTTGGGGTGTCTTCTTTCCAAAATGGGGTCACATGTGGGGTATTTATACTGCCCTGGCATTTTAGGGGCCCTAAAGCGTGAGAAGAAAAATGTGTAAAAATGCCCTCCTAAAGGTACTCATTGGAATTAGGGCCCCTTTGTGCATCTTGGCTGCAAAAGTGTCACTCATGGTATCGCCGTACTCAGGAGAAGTAGGGCAATGTGTTTTGGGGTGTATTTTTACATATACCCATACTGGGTGAGAGAAATATCTCTGTAAATTGACAACTTTGAATAAAAAATTTAAAAAGTTGTCGTTTACAGCGATATTTCTCACACGCAGCATGGGTATATGTAAAAATACACCCCAAAACACATGCCCTACTTCTCCTGAGTACGGCGATACCACATGAGTGACACTTTTGCAGCCTGGGTGCAAAGGGGCCCTAAAACCAATGAGTACCTTTAGGATTTCACAAGCCATTTTTATGCATTTGGATTCTCACACTTTAGGGGCCCCTAAAATGCCAGGTGAGTATAAATACCCCACATGTGACCCCATTTTGGAAAGAAGACACCCGTAGGTATTCTGTGAGGGGCATGGTGAGTCCACAGAATTTTTATTTTTGGCATAAGTCAGCGGAAATTGTTTTTTTGTTTTTTTTATTTTGTTTTTTACAAAGTCTCATATTCCACTAACTTGTGACAAAAATAAAATTTTACATGAACTCGCCATGCCCCTCACGGAATACCTTGGGGTGTCTTCTTTCCAAAATGGGGTCACATGTGGGGTATTTATACTGCCCTGGCATTTTAGGGGCCCCTAAAGCGTGAGAAAGAAGTCTGGAATCCAAATGCGTAAAAATGCCCTGTGAAATCCTAAAGGTACTCATTGGTTTTAGGGCCTTTGCCAGGCTGCAAAAGTGGCACACATGTGGTATCGCCGTACTCAGGAGAAGTAGGGCAATGTGTTTTGGGGTGTATTTTTATATATACCCATACTTTGTGTGAAAAATATCTCTGTAAACGACAACTTTTAAAAAATTTTTATACAAAGTTGACAATTTACAGAGATATTTCTCTCACCCAACATGGGTGTATGTAAAAATACACCCCAAAACACATTGCCCTACTTCTCCTGAGTACGGCGATACCACATGAGTGACACTTTTGCAGCCTGGGTGCGCAAAGGGCCCAAATTCCAACGAGTACCTTTAGGTTTTACATGGCGGCTCACAATTTAGCCCCGCCCAAAATGCCAGAACAGTAAACACACCCCACAAATGACCCCATTTCGGAAAGTAGACACCCCAAGGTATTCACTGAGGGGCATAGTGAGTCCGTCTGAGATTATTTTTTTTTGCCAGAAGTTATCAGAAATTAAAACTTTTTTTTTTTTTTTTCTCAGAAAGTGTCATTTTCCGCTAACTTGTGAAAAAAATGAAATGATACATGAACTCACCAAGCCCCTCCGCGAATACTTTGGGGTGTCTTCTTTCTAAAATGGTGTAATTTGGGGGTATTTATACTTTCCTGACATTCTAGCACCTGAAGAAACATGACAGGCGCTCAGAAAGTCAGAGCTGCTTCAAAATGCCGAAATTCACTTTTTTGCACCATAGTTTGTAAACGCTATAACTTTTACCCAAACCAATAAATATACACTTATTGGATTTTTTTATCAAAGACATGTAGAACAATAAATTTAGAGAAAAATTTATATAGAAATGTAGTTTTTTTTGAAAAATTGTACAACAGAAAGTGAAAAATGTCATTTTTTTGCAAAAATTTCGGTAATTTTTGATTAATAGCAAAAAAAGTAAAAATGTCAGCAGCAATGAAATACCACCAAATGAAAGCTCTATTAGTGAGAAGAAAAGGAGGTAAAATTCATTTGGGTGGTAAGTTGCATGACGGAGCAATAAACGGTGAAAGTAGTGTAGTGCGGAATTGTAAAAAGTGGCCTGGTCATTAAGGGTGTTTAAGCTAGGGGGGCTGAAGTGGTTAAAGAACACCACAGATTATGGTCACTAGATGTTGATCACATTATTAGAATTTGCAATACAGAAACTGCTTGCAGACATTCTACAGTATTGGTTGCAGAACATCACAGATTATGGACACTATATTAGGCCCAGATTATTTGAATTTGTAATACAGATACTGTTTGCAGATGTTCTACAGTATTGGTTAAAGAACACCGCAAATTATGGACAGTAGATGTGGACCAGATTATTGGAATTTGTAAACAGACACTGTTTGCATATGTTCTACAGTATTGGTTACAGAACACCACAAATTATGAACACTATATAAAGCCCAAATTATTGGAATTTGTAATGCAGAAACTGTTTGCAGATGTTCTACAGTATTGTTTAAAGAACACAGATTATGGACACTAGATGTTGCCCAAAATACTGGAATTTGTAATACAGAAACTGTTTGCAGACGTTCTACAGTATTGGTTAAAAAACACCACAGATTATGGACACTAGGTGTGGCCCAGAAAATTGGAATTTGTAATACAGAAACTGTTTGCAGATGTTCTACAGTCTTGGTTAAAGAACACCACAGATTATGGACACTAGATGTGGCCCAGATTATAGGAATTTGCAATACAAAAGCAGCTGTTTGCAGATGTTCTACAGTATTGGTTAAAGAACACCACAGATTATGGACACTAGATGTGGCCCAGATTATTGGAATTTGTAATACAGAAATTGTTTGCAGATGTTCTACAGCATTGGTTATAGTACACCACAGATAATGGACACTAGATGTGGCCCACATTATTGGAATTTGCAATACAGAAACTGTTTGCAGATGTTCTACAGTATTGGTTAAAGAACACCACAGATTATGGACACTAGATGTGGCTCACATTATTGGAATTTGTAATACAGAACCTGCTTGCAGACGTTCTACAGTATTAGTTTCAGAAAATCACAGATTATGGACACTATCTTTGGCCCAGATTATAGGAATTTGTAATACAGAAACTGCTTGCAGACGTTCTACAGTATTAGTTAAAGAACACCACAGGATATGGACTCTAGATATGGCCCAGATTATTTAAAGTTGTAATTCAGAAAATGTTTGCAGATGTTTTACAGAATTGGGTAAAGAACACCACATATTATGGACACTAGATGTTGCCCAGATTATTGGAATTTGTAATACAGACATTGTTTGCAGATTATCTACGGAATTGGTTAAAAAACACCACAGATTATGGACACTAGATGTGGATCACATACTTGGAATTTGTAATACAGAAACTGCTTGCAGACGATCTACAGTATTGGTTACAGAACATCACAGATTATGGACACTAGATGAGGCCCAGATTATTGGAATTTGTAATACAGACACTGTTTGCAGATGTTCTACAGTATTGGATAAAGTACACCACAGATAATAGACACTAGATGTGGCCCAATTTATTGGAATTTGTAATAAGGACACTGTTTGCACACAGTCTACATTATTGGTTAAAGAATACGTCAGATTATGGATACTAAATGGGGCCCAGAATATTGCAATTTGTAATACAGAAGCTGTTTGCAGATGTTCTACAGTATAGGTTAAAGAACACCACAGATTATGGACACTAGATGCGGCCCAGATTATTGGAATTTGTAATAAAGACACTGTTTGCAGATGTTCTACAGTATTGGTTAAAGAACACCACAGAATATGGGCTCTAGATGTGGACCAGATTATAGGAATTTGCAATACAAAAGCAGCTGTTTGCAGATGTTCTACAGTATTGAGTAAAGAACACCACAGACTATGGACACTAGATGTGGCCCAGATTATTGGAATTTGTAATACAGACACTGTATGCAGATGTTCTACAGTATTGGGTAAAGAACACCACAGATTATGGACACTAGATGTGGCCTACATTACTGGAATTTGTAATGCAGAAACTGTTTGCAGATATTCTACAGTATTGCTTAAAGAACAACACAGATTATGGACACTAGATGTGGCCTACATTACTGGAATTTGTAATACAGAAACTGTTTGCGGATGTTCTACTGTATTGCTTAAATAAAACCACAAAAAATGGACTCTAGATGTTGCCCAGATTATTGGAATTTGTAATACAGAAACTGTTTGCAGATGTTCTACAGTATTGGTTTCAGAATTCCACAAATTATGGACACTATATTAGGCCCAGATTATTGGAATATGTAATGCAGAAACTGTTTGCAGATGTTCTACAGTATTACTTAAAGAACAACACAGATTATGGACACCAGATGGGGCCCAGATTATTGGAATTTGTAATACAGAAACTGTGTGCAGATGTTCTACAGCATTGGTTACAGACCACCACAGATTATGGACACTATATTAGGCCCAGATTATTGGAATTTGTAATACAGACACTGTTTGCAGATGTTCTACAGTATTAGTTAAAGAACACAACATATTATAAACACTAGATGTGGCCCAGATTATACGAATTTGCAATACACAAACTGTTTGCAGATGTTCTACAGTATTGATTAAAGAACACCACAGATTATGGACACTAGATGTGGCCCAGATTATTGGAATTTGTAATACAGGCACTGTTTGCAGACTTTCTACAGAATTAGTTAAAGAACACCACAGATTATGGACACTAGATGTGGCCCAGTTTATTGGAATTTGTAACACAGAAACTGTTTGAAGATGTTCCACAATATTGGTTAAAGAACAAAACAGATAACGTACACTAGATGTGGCACACATTTTTGGAATTTGTAATACAGAAGCTGTTTGCAGACGTTCTACAGTATTGGTTATAGAAGACCACAAATTATGGATACTAGATGTAGCCCAGATTTTTGGAATTTGAAATACAGAAACTGCTTGCAGACGTTCTAGAGTATTGGATACAGAGCATCACAGATTATGGATAATATTAGGCACAGATTATTGGAATTTGTGATACAGACACTGTTTGCAGATGTTCTACAGTATTGGTTACAGAACATCACAGAATATGGACACTACATATGGCCCAGATAATTGGAAGTTGTAATGCAGACACAGTTTGCATATGTTCTACAGTATTGGTTAAAGAACACCACAGTATATGGACACTAGATGTGGTCCAGATTATTGGAATTTGTAATAGAGTTCCACAGTATTGGTTAAAGTACACCACAGATAACGGACACTAGATGTGACCCACATTTTTGGAATTTGTAATACAGAAGCTGTTTGCAGACGTTCTACAGTATTGGTTATAGAAGACCACAGATTATGGATACTAGATGTGGCCCAGATTATTGCAATTTGTAAAACAGACACTATTTGCAGACAGTCTACAGTATTGGTTAAAGAACACCACAGATTATGGATACTAAATGGGGCCCAGATTATTGCAATTTGTAATACAGAAGCTGTTTGCAGATGTTCTACAGTATTGGTTAAAGAACACCACAGATTATGGACACTAGATGCGGCACAGATTATTGGAATTTGAAAAACAGAATCTGTTTGCAGATGTTCTACAGTACTGTTTACAGAACATCACAGATTATGGACACTATATTAGGCCCAGATTATTGGAATTTGAAATACAGACACTGTTTGCATATGTTTAACGGAATTGGTTAAAGATCACCACAGATTATGGACACTAGATGTGGCCCAGATTATTGGAATTTATAATACAGACACTGCTTGCAGTCTACAATATTGGTTAAAGAACACCACATATTATAGAAACTAAATGTGGCCCACTTTATTGGAATTTGTAATACAGACACTGTTTGCTGACGTTCTACAGTATTGGTTAAAGAACACCACAGATTTTGGACACTAGATGTGGATCACATTATTGGAATTTGTAATACAGAAAGTGCTTGCAGACGTTCTACAGTATAGGTTACAGAACCTTACAGATTATGGACACTAGATGTGGCCAAGATTATTGGCATTTGTAATACAGGCAATGTTTGCAGATGTTCTACGGTTTTGGTTAAAGAACACTGCAGATAATGGACAGTAGATGTGGCCCAGATTATTGGAATTTGTAATACAAACATTGTTTGCATATTTTCTACAGTATTGGATACAGAACACCACAAATTATGGACACTATATTAGGCCCAGATTATTGGAATTTGGAATGCAGAAACTGTTTGCAGATGTTCTCCAGTATTGCTTAAAGAACACCAGAGATTATAGACACTAGATGTGGCCCACATTATTGGAATTTGTAATACATAAACTATTTGCAGATGTTCTACAGTATTGGTTACAGAATACCACAAATTATGGACACTATATTAGGCCCATATTATTGGAATTTGTAATACAGAAATTGTTTGCAAATGTTCTCCAGTATTGGTTAAAGTATACCACAGATAATCGATACTAGATGTGGCCCACATTATTGGAATTTGTAATACAGTAACTGTTTGCAGATGTTCTACAGAATTGGTTAAAGAACACCACAGATTACGGACACTAGATGTGGCCCAGATTATTGGAATTAGTAACACAGAAACTGTTTGCAGATGTTCTACAGTATTGGTTAAAGAACAAAACAGATTATGGACACTAGATGTTGCCAAAATTACTGGAATTTGTAATACAGAAACGGTTTGCAGATGTTCTACAGTATTGGTTACAGAACACCACAAATTATGGACAGTATATTAGGCCCAGATTATTGGAATTTGTAATGCAGGAACTGTTTGCAGATGTTCTACAGTATTGCTTAAAGAACAACACAGATTATGGACTCTAGATGTGGCCAAGATAATTGGAAGTTGTAATACAGAAACTGTTTTTAGTTGTTCTACAGAATTGGTTACAGAACACCTCAGATTATGGAAACTATATTAGGACCAGATTATTGTATTTGTAATACAGTAACTGTTTGCAGATGTTCTACAGTATTGGTTACAGAACACCACAGATTATGGACAATATATTAGGCCCAGATTATTGGAATTTGTAATACAGAAATTGTTTGCAGATGTTCTACAGAATTGGTTAAAGAACACCACAGATTATGGACACTAGATGTGGCCTAGATTATTTGAATTTGTAATACAGACACTGTTTGCAGAATTTCTTCGGAATTGGTTAAAAAAACACCACAGATTATAGACACTAGATTTGGCCCAGATTATTGGAATTTGTAATACAGACACTGTTTGCAGATGTTCTACAGTATTGGTTACAGAATACCACAGATTATGGACACTAGATGTGGCCTAGATTATTGAGATTTATAATATAGAAACTGTTTGCAGATGTACTACCGTATTGGTTAAAGAACACCACAGATTATGGACAATAGATGTGGCCCACATTATTGGAATTTGTAATACAGTCACTTTTTGCAGACGTTCTACAGTATTGGATAAAGAACACCATAGATTATGGACACTAGATGTGGCACAGATTATTGGAATTTTAATACCGACACTGCAGAAGTACTACAGTATTAGTTAAAGATCACCACAGATTATGGACACTATATTCGGACAAGATTATTGGAATTTGTAATACAGAAACGGTTTGCAGATGTTCCACAGTTTTGGAAAAGAACAAAATAGATTGTGGACACTTGATGTGGCCCAGATTATTGGAATTTGCAATACAGAAGCTTTTTGCATGTGTTCTACAGTATTGGTTAAAGAACACCACAGAATATGGACACTAGATGTGGCCCACATTATTGGAATTTGTAATGCAGACACGGTTTGCAGACGTTCTACAGTATTGGTTAAAGAATACCGCAGATTATGGACTCTAGATGTTGCCCAAATTACTGGAATTTGTAATTCAGAAACTGTTTGCAGATGTTCTACAGTATTGGTTAAAGAACAACACAGAATATGGACACTATATTAGGCCCATATTATTGGAATTTGTAATGCAGAAACTGTTTGCAGATGTTCTACAGTATTAGTTACTGACCACCACCGATTATGGACACTAGATGAGGCCTAGATTATTGGAAGTTGTAATGCAGACACAGTTTGCAGATGTTCTACAGTATTGGGTAAAGAACACCACAGTTTACGGACACTAGATGGGGCCAAGATTATTGGTATTTGTAATTGTACAGACACTTTTTGCAGACACACAGTATTGGTTAAGGAACACCACAGATTATGGACACTATATTAGGCAAATGTAATTGGAATTCGTAATATAAACACTGTTTGCAGATGTTCTACATTATTGGTTAAAGAACACCACAGATTATGGACACTATATTAGGCACAGATTATTGGTATTTGTAATACAGAAATTGTTTGCAGATGTTCTACAGTATTGGTTAAAGTATACCACAGATAATGGACACTAGATGTTGCCCAGATTATTGGAATTTGTAATACAGTAACTGTTTGCATATGTTGTACAGTATTGGATAAAGAACACCACAGATTATGCAAACTATATATGGCTCACATTATTGGAAGATAATGGACACTGATAATGGACACTAGATGTTGCCCAGATTATTGGAATTTGTAATACAGACACTGTTTGCAGATGATCTACAGTATTAGTTACAGAACACCACAGATTATGGACACTATATTTGGCATAGATTATTGGAATTTGTAATACAGAAACTGTTTGCAGATGTTCTACAGTATTCGTTAAAGAACACCACATATTATGGACACTAGATGTGGCCCACTTTATTGGAATTTGTAATACAGACACTGTTTGCAGACGTTCTACAGTATTGGTTAAAGAACACCACAGATTTTGGACACTAGATGTGGCCAAGATTATTGGAATTTGTAATACAGACAATGTTTGCAGATGTTCTACGGTATTGGTTAAAGAACACCGCAGATAATGGACAGTAAATGTGGCCCAGAGTATTTGAATTTGTAATACAGACACTGTTTGCAGAAGTTCTTCGGAATCGGTTAAAAAAAACACCACAAATTATAGACACGAGATTTGGCCCAGATTATTGGAATTTGTAAAACAGACACTGTTTGCAGATGTTCTACAGTATTGGTTAAAGAACACCACAGAATATGGACACTAGATGTGGCCCACATTATTGGAATTTGCAATGCAGACACGGTTTGCAGATGTTCTACAGTATTGGTTAAAGAACATCACAGAATATGGACTCTAGATGTGGCCCAGATTATTGGAAGTTGTAAAACAGAAACTGTTTGCAGACGATCTACGGATTTGGTTAAAAAACACCACAGATTATGGACACTAGATGTGGACTAGATTATTGGAAGTTGTAATGCAGACACAGTTTGCAGATGTTCTACAGTATTGGGTAAAGAACACCACAGTTTATGGACACTAGATGGGGCCAAGATTATTGGTATTTGTAATTGTACAGACACTTTTTGCAGACACACAGTATTGGTTAAGGAACACCACAGATTATGGACACTATATTAGGCAAATGTAATTGGAATTCGTAATATAAACACTGTTTGCAGATGTTCTACATTATTGGTTAAAGAACACCACAGATTATGGACACTATATTAGGCACAGATTGTTGGTATTTGTAATACAGAAATTGTTTGCAGATGTTCTACAGTATTGGTTAAAGTATACCACAGATTATGCAAACAATATATGGCTCACATTATTGGAAGATAATGGACACTGATAATGGACACTAGATGTTGCCCAGATTATTGGAATTTGTAATACAGACACTGTTTGCAGATGATCTACAGTATTAGTTACAGAACACAACAGATTATGGACACTATATTTGGCCTAGATTATTGGAATTTGTAATACAGAAACTGTTTGCAGATGTTCTACAGTATTCGTTAAAGAACACCACATATTATGGACACTAGATGTGGCCCACATTATTGGAATTTGTAATACAGACAATGTTTGCAGATGTTCTACGGTATTGGTTAAAGAACACCGCAGATAATGGACAGTAAATGTGGCCCAGATTATTGGAATTCGTAATACAGACACTGTTTGCATATTTTCTACAGTATTGGTTACAGAAAACCACAAATTATGGACACTATATTAGGCCTAAATTATTGGAATTTGTAATGCAGAAACTGTTTGCATATGTTCTACAGTATTGGTTAAAGAACACCACAGATTATGGACACTAGATGTTGCCCAGATTATTGGAATTTGTAATACAGAAACTGTTTGCAGATGTTCTACAGTATTGCTTACAGAACACCACAGATTATGGACACTATAATAGGACCAGACTATTGGACATTGTAATACAGAAACTGTTTGCAGATGTTGTACAGTATTGCTTAAAGAACACCACAGATTATGGACATTAGTTGTGGCCCAGATTATTGGAATTTGTAATACAGACACTGTTTGCAGATGTTCCACAGTATTGGTTAAAGAACAAAACAGATTATGGACACTAGCTGTGGCCCAGATTATTGGAAGTGGTAATAAAGAAACTGTTTGCAGATGTTCCACAGTATTGGTTACAGAACACAACAGATTATAGACACTAGATGTGGACAAGATTATTGGAATTTGTAATACAGACACTATTTGCAGATGTACTACAGTATTGGTTAAAGAACACCACAGTTTATGGACACTAGATGTGGCCCACATTATTGGAATTTGTAATACAGGCACTGTTTGCAGAAGTTCTACAGTAATGGATAAAGAACACCATAGATTATGGGCACTAGATGTGGGCCAGATTACTGGGATTTGTAAAACAGACACTGTTTGCATATGTTCTACAGTATTGGTTACAGAACACCACAGATTATGGACACTATATTTGGCGCAGATTATTGGAATCTGTAATACAGACACTGTTTGCAGATGTTCTACGGATTTGGTTAAAAAAACACCACAGATTATGGACACTAAATGTGGCCTAGATTATTGGAATTTGTAATACAGACACTTTTTGCAAATGATCTACAGAATTGGTTAAAGAACACCACAGATTATGGACACTATATTCTGCCCAGATTATTGGAATTTGTAATACAGACCCTGTTTGCATATGTTCTACAGTATTGGTTACAGAACACCACAGATTATGGACACTATATTTGGCGCAGAATATTGGAATCTGTAATACAGACACTGTTTGTAATGCAGAGCTGGAGAGAGTTCAGAGGAGGGCAACTAAAGTAATAACTGGAATGAGGGATCTACAGTACCCTGAAAGGTTATCAAAATTAGGGTTATTCACTTTAGAAAAAAGACGACTGAGGGGAGATCTAATAACTATGTATAAATATATCAGGGGTCAGTACAGAGATCTGTCCCATCATCTATTTATCCCCAGGACTGTGACTGTGACAAGGGGACATCCTCTGCGTCTGGAGGAAAGAAGGTTTGTACACAAACATAGAAAAGGATTCTTCACTGTAAGAGCAGTGAGACTATGGAATTCTCTGCCTGAGGAGGTGGTGATGGTGAGTACAATAAAGGAATTCAAGAGGGGACTGGATTTATTTCTGGAGTGTAATAATATTACAGGCTATAGGTACTAGAGAGGGGTCGTTGATCCAGGGAGTTATTCTGATTGCCTGATTGGAGTCGGGAAGGAATTTTTTTTTCCCCTTAAGAGAGGAAAATTGGCTTCTGCCTCACAGGGGTTTTTTGCCTTCCTCTGGATCAACTTGTAGGAAACAGGCCGAACTGGATGGACAAATGTCTTTTTTCGGTCTTATATACTATGTTACTATGTTACTATGTTACTATGTTTGCAGATGTTCTACGGACTTGGTTAAAAAACACCCCAGATTATAGACACTAAATGTGGCCTAGATTATTGGAATTTGTAATACAGACACTTTTTGCAAATGTTCTACAGAATTGGTTAAAGAACACCACAGATTATGGGCACTATATGTTGACCAGATTATCGGCATTTGTAATACAGAAACTGTTTGTAGATGTTCTACAGTATTGTTTACAGAACACCACAGATTATGGACACTAAATGTAGCCTAGATTATTGGAAATTGTAACACAGAAACTGTTTGCAGATATTCTAACGTATTGGTTAAAGAACACCAAAGATAATGGACACTAGATGTGGCGCAGATCATTGGAATTTATTATACAGAAACTGTTTGCAGATGTTCTATAGTATTGCTTAAATAACAACACAGATTATGGACACTATATTAGGCCCAGATTATTGGAATTTGTAATACAGAAAATGTTTGCAGATGTTCTACAGTATTGGTTACAGAATATCACAGATTATGGACACTATATTAGGCCCAGATTATTGGAATTTGTACTACAGACACTGTTTGCAGACGTTCTACAGAATTGGTTAAAGAACACCACAGATTATGGACACTAGATGTGGCCAAGATTATTGGAATTTGTAATACAGACACTGTTTGCAGATTTTTAAGGAATTGGTTAAAAAACACAACAGATTATGGACACTAGATGTAGTCTAGATTATCGGCATTTGTAATACAGACACTGTTTGCATATAGTCTACAATATTGGTTAAAGAACACCACAGTTTATGGACACTAGATGTGGCCTAGAATATTGGAAGTTGTAACATAGAAACTGTTACAGATATTCTACAGTATTGGTTAAAGAACAACACAGAATATGGACTCTAGATGTGGTTCAGATTAAAGGAAATTGCAATACAGAAGCTGTTTGCAGATGTTCTACAGTATTGGTTAAATAACACCACAGATTATTGACACGAGATGTGGCACAGATTATTGGAATTTTAAAACAGACACTGCAGATGTTCTGCAGTATTGGTTAAAGAACACCACAGATTGTGGACACTAGATGTGGCCCAGATTACTGGAATTTGTAATATAGACACTGTTTGCATATGTTCTACAGTATTAGTTAGAGAACACCACAGATTATGGACACTATATTTGGCCCAGATTATTGGAATTTGTAATACAGAAACTGTTTGCAGATGATCTACGGTATTTGTTAAAGAACTTCACAGAATATGGACACTAGATGTGGCCCAGATTATTGGAAGTTGTAATACAGAAACTGTTTGCAGATGTTCTACAGTATTGGTTACAGAACACCACATATTATGGACACTATATTAGGCTCAGATTATTGGAATTTGTAATACAGCAACTGTTTGCAGATTTTGTACAGTATTGGTTAAAGAACACCATAGATTATGGAAACTAGATGTGGCTCACATTATTGGAATTTGTAATACAGAAACTCCTTGCAGATGTTCTACAGTATTGGTTACAGAATATCACAGATTATGGACACTATTTTAGGCCCAGATTATTGGAATTTGTACTACAGACACTGTTAGCAGATGATCTATGGAATTGGTTAAAAAACACCACAGATTATGGACATTAGATGTGGCCCAGATTATTGGCAGTTGTAAAGCAGACACAGTTTGCAGATGTTCTACAGTATTGCTTAAAGAACAACACAGATTATGGACACTAGATATGGCCCACATTACTGACATTTGTAATACAGAAACTGTTTGCAGATGTTCTACAGTATTGGTTAAAGTACACCACAGAATATGGACAATATATTAGGCCCAGATTATTGGAATTTGTAATACAGACACTGTTTGCAGATGTTCTACAGTACTGGTTACAGAACACCACAGATTATTGAACATTAGATGTGGCCTAGATTATTGGAAGTTGTTCTACAGAAACTGTAACAGATATTCTACAGTATTGGTTAAAGAAAACCACAGAATATGGACTCCAGATGTGGTTCAGATTATAGGAATTTGCAATACAGAAGCTGTTTGCAGATGTTCTACAGTATTGGTTAAAGAACACCATAGATTATGGACACTAGATGTGGCACAGATTATTGGAATTTTAATACAGAAACTGCAGATGTTCTACAGTATTGGTTAAAGAACACCACAGATTGTGGACACTAGATGTGGCCCAGATTATTGGAATTTGCAATACAGACACTGTTTGCATATGTTCTACAGTATTAGTTACAGAACACCACAGATTATGGACACTATATTCGGCCCAGATTATTGGAATTTGTAATACAGAAACTGTTTGCAGATGTTCTACAGTATTGCTTAATGAACAACACAGATTATGGACACTAGATGTGGATCACATTATTGAAATTTGTAATACAGAAACTGCTTGCAGACGTTCTACAGTATTAGTTAAAGAACACCACAGGATATGGACTCTAGATGTGGCCCAGATTATTTGAAGTTGTAATTCAGAAAATGTTTGCAGATGTTTTACAGAATTGGGTAAAGAACACCACATATTATGGACACTAGATGTTGCCCAGATTATTGGAATTTGTAATACAGACATTGTTTGCAGATAATCTACATAATTGGTTAAAAAACACCACAGATTATGGACACTAGATGTGGATCACATACTTGGAATTTGTAATACAGAAACTGCTTGCAGACGATCTACAGTATTGGTTACAGAACATCACAGATTATGGACACTAGATGTGGCCAAGATTATTGGAATTTGTAATACAGACACTGTTTGCAGATGTTCTACGAGTATTGGTTAAAGAACACCGCAGATTATGGACCGTAGATGTGGCACAGATTATTGGAATTTGTAATACAGACACTGTTTGCATATGTTCTACATTATTGGTTACAGAACACCACAAATTATGGACACTAGATGTTGCCAAATTACTGGAATTTGTAATACAGAAAATGCTTGCAGACGATCTACAGTATTGGTTAAAGAATACCACAGATTATGGACACTAGAAGAAGCCCACATTATTGGAATTTGTAATACAGTAACTGTTTGCAGATGTTCTACAGTATTGGTAACAGAACATCACAGATTATGAACACTATATTAGTCCCAAATTATTCAAATTTGTAATACAGAAACTCTTTGCAGAGGTTCTACAGTATTGGTTAAAGAACACCACAGATTATGGACACTAGATGTGGCCCAGATTATTCGAATTTGTAATACAGACACTGTTTGCAGATGTTCTACAGTATTGGTTAAAGAACACCACAGAATATGGACTCTAGATGCGGCCAGATTATTGGAAGTTGTAATACAGAAAATGTTTGCAGATGTTCTACAGTATTGGTTACTGAACAACACAGATTATGGACACTAGATGTGGCCCAGATTATTTAAAGTTGTAATACAGACACAGTTTGCATATGTTTAACAGTATTGGGTAAAGAACACCACAGAATATGGACTCTAGATGCGGCCAGATTATTGGAAGTTGTAATACAGAAACTGTTTGCAGATGTTCTACAGTATTGGTTATAAAAAAAAAAAACTTTATGGACACTATATTATTCCCATGTTATTGGAATTCGTAATATAGACACTGTTTGCAGATGTTGTACATTATTGGTTAAAGCAGGCATGCTCAACCTGCGGCCCTACTGCTGTTGCAGAACTACAACTCCCAGCATGCCCAAACAGCCTACAGCTATCAGCCTACAGCAGGGTATTGAGGGAGTTGTATTTTTACAACAGCTGGAGGGCCGCAGGTTGAGCATGCCTGGGTTAAAGAACACCACAGGTTATGGACACTATATTAGGCTCAGATAATTGGAATTTGTAATACAGACATTGTTTGCAGATGTTCTACAGAACTGGTTGAAGAACACCAGCAGATTATGTACACAAGATGTGGCCCAGATTATTGGAATTTGTAATGCAGACACTTTTTGCAGATATTCTACAGTATTGGTTAAAGAACACCATAGATTATGGACACTATATGTGGCCCAGATTATTGGCATTTGTAATACAGAAACTGTTTGCAGATGTTCTACAGTCTTGGTTAAATAAAACCACAGATTATAGACACTAGATGTGGCTCACATTATTGGAATTTGTAAAACAGAAACTGTTTGCAAACGTTCTACAGTATTGGGTAAAGAACACCACAGATTATGGACACTATATTAGGTCCAGATCTGTAAAACCTGTAATACAGAAACTGTTTGCAGATGTTCTCCAGAATTGGTTAAAGAACAGTACAGATTATGGACACTAGATGTGGCCCAGATTATTGGAATTTGTAATACAGACACTGTTTGCAGACAGTCTTCAGTATTAGTTAAAGAACACCACAGATTATGGACACTAAATTTTGTCCAGATTATTGGAATTTGTAATACAGACACTGTTTGCAGATGTTCTACAGTATAGGTTTAAGAACAACACAGATTATGGACACTAGATGTGGCCAAGATTATTGGAATTTGTAATACAGAAGCTGTTTGCAGATGTTCTACAGAATTGGTTAAATAACACCACAAATTTTGGACACTAGATGTAGCCTAGATTATTGGAATTTGTAATACAGACACTGTTTGCAGATGTTTTACAGGAATTGGTTAAAGAACACAACAGATTATGGACACTAGATGTAGTCTAGATTATCGGCATTTGTAATACAGACACTGTTTGCATATAGTCTACAATATTGGTTAAAGAACACCACAGTTTATGGACACTAGATGTGGCCTAGAATATATGAAGTTGTAACATAGAAACTGTTACAGATATTCTACAGTATTGGTTAAAGAACACCACACAATATGGACTCTAGATGTGGTTCAGATTAAAGGAATTTGCAATACAGAAGTTGTTTGCAGATGTTCTACAGTATTGGTTAAAGAACACCACAGATTATTGACAAGAGATGTGGCACAGATTATTGGAATTTTAATACAGACACTGCAGATGTTCTGCAGTATTGGTTAAAGAACACCACAGATTGTGGACACTAGATGTGGCCCAGATTATTGGAATTTGTAATACAGAAACTGTTTGCAGATGTTCTACGGTATTTGTTAAAGAACATCACAGAATATGGACACTAGATGTGGCCCAGATTATTGGAAGTTGTAATACAGAAACTGTTTGCAGATGTTCTACAGTATTGGTTACAGAACACCACATATTATGGACACTATATTAGGCTCAGATTATTGGAATTTGTAATACAGTAACTGTTTGCAGATTTTCTACAGTATTGGTTAAAGAACACCATAGATTATGGAAAATAGATGTGGCTCACATTATTGGAATTTGTAATACAGAAACTCCTTGCAGACGTTCTACAGTATTGGTTACCGAATATCACAGATTATGGACACTATATTAGGCCCAGATTATTGGAATTTTTACTACAGACACTGTTAGCAGATGACCTATGGAATTGGTTAAAAAACACCACAGATTATGGACATTAGATGTTGCCCAGATTATTGGCAGTTGTAAAGCAGACACAGTTTGCAGATGTTCTACAGTATTGGTTAAAGTACACCACAGAATAAGGAAAATATATGAGGCCCAGATTATTGGAATTTCTAATACAGAAATTGTTTGCAGATGTTCTACAGAATAGGTTAAAGAACACCACAGATTATTGACACTAAATGTGGCCCTGATTATTGGAATTTGTAATACAGACACTTTTTGCAAATGATCTACAGTACTGGTTACAGAACACCACAGATTATTGACATTAGATGTGGCCTAGATTATTGGAAGTTGTTCTACAGAAACTGTTACAGATATTCTACAGTATTGGTTAAAGAAATCCACAGAATATGGACTCCAGATGTGGTTCAGATTATAGGAATTTGCAATACAGAAGCTGTTTGCAGATGTTCTACAGTATTGGTTAAAGAACACCATAGATTATGGACACTAGATGTGGCACAGATTATTGGAATTTTAATACAGAAACTGCAGATGTTCTACAGTATTGGTTAAAGAACACTTCCGATTGTGGACACTAGATGTGGCCCAGATTATTGGAATTTGCAATACAGACACTGTTTGCATATGTTCTACAGTATTAGTAACAGAACACCACAGATTATGGACACTATATTCAGCCCAGATTATTGGAATTTGTAATACAGAAACTGTTTGCAGATGTTCTACAGTATTGCTTAATGAACAACACAGATTATGGACACTAGATGTGGACCACGATTATTGGAATTTGTAATACAGAAACTGCTTGCAGATGTTCTACAGTATTGGTTAAAGAACACCACAGGATTATGGACTCTAGATATGGCCCAGATTATTTGAAGTTGTAATACAGAAACTGTTTGCAGATGTTCTACAGATATTGGTTAAAGAACACCACAGATTATGGACACTAGATGTAGCCCAGATTATTGGAATTTGTAATACAGACATTGTTTGCAGATGTATCTACAGTATTGGTTAAAGAACACCACAGATTATGGACACTAGATGTGGACCACATTACTTGGAATTTGTAATACAGAAACTGTTTGCAGATGTTCTACAGTATTGGTTAAAGAACACCACAGATTATGGACACTAGATGTGGCCCAGATTATTGGAATTTGTAATACAGACACTGTTTGCAGATGTTCTACAGTATTGGTTAAAGAACACCACAGATTATGGACACTAGATGTGGCCCAGATTATTGGTATTTGTAATACAGAATCTGTTTGCAGATGTTCTACAGTATTGGTTAAAGAATACCACAGATTATGGACACTAGATGTGGCCAAGATTATTGGAATTTATAATACAGAAGCTGTTTGCAGATGTTCTACAGTATTGGTTAAAGAACAACACAGATTATGGACTCTAGATGTGGCCCAGATTATTGGAATTTGTAACACGGAAGCTGTTTGCAGATGTTCTACAGTATTGGTTACAGAACATCACAGATTATGGACATTATATTAGTCCCAGATTACTGGAATTGGTAATACAGACACTGATTGCAGATATTCTACATTATTGCTTAAAGAACACCAAAGAATATGGACTCTAGATGTGGACCAGAATATTGGAATTTGTAATACAGAAACTGTTTGCAGATGTTCTACAGTATTGGTTAAAGAACACCACAGATTATGGACTCTAGATGTGGCCCAGATTATTGGAATTTGTAATACAGAAACTGTTTGCAGATGTTCTACAGTATTGGTTACAGAACACCACAGATTATGGACACTATATTAGTCGGAACCCAGATTATTAAAATTTGTAATACAGACACTGTTTGCAGATGTTCTACAGTATTGGTTAAAGAACATCACAGATTATGGACACTAGATGTGGCCTAGATTATTGGAATTTGTAATACAGACACTGTTTGCAGACTTTCTACAGTATTCATTTAAGAACACCAAAGATTATGGACACTAGATGTGGCCAAAACTATTGGAATTTATAATACAGAAACTGTTTGCAGATGTTCTACAGTATTGGTTAAAGAACAACACAGATTATGGACTCTAGATGTGGCCAAGATTATTGGAATTTGTAACACAGAAGCTGTTTGCAGATGTTCTACAGTATTGGTTACAGAACATCACAGATTATGGACACTAGATGTAGTCCCAGATTACTGGAATTGGTAATACAGACACTGTTTGCAGATGTTCATACAGTATTGGTTAAAGAACACCACAGATTAATGGACACTAGATGTGGCTCACATTATTGGAATTTGTAATACAGAAACTGTTTGCAGATGTTCTACAGTATTGGTTACAGAACATCACAGATTATGGACACGATATAAGTCCCAGATTATTGGAATTTGTAATACAGACACTGTTTGCAGATGTTCTACAGTATTGGTTACAGAATACCACAGATTATGGACACTAGATGAAGCCTAAATTATTGGAATTTGATAATACAGACACTGTTTGCAGATGTTCTACAGTATTGGTTAAAGAACACCACAGATTATGGACACTAGATGTGGCCCAGATTATTGGAATTTGTAATACAGACACTGTTTGCAGACGTTCTACAGAATTGGTTAAAGAACACCACAGATTATGGACACTAGATGTGGTCCAGATTATTGGAATTTGTAATACAGAAAATGCTTGCAGACGATCTACAGTATTGGTTACAGAACATCACAGATTATGGACACTAAATGTGGCCAAGATTATTGGAATTTGTAATACAGACACTATTTGTAGATGATCTACAGTATTGGTTAAAGAACACCACACATTATGGACACTAGATATGGCCAAGAATATTGGAATTTGTAATACAGAAGCTGTTTGCAGATGTTCTACAGTATTGGTTAAAGAATTCCACAGATTATGGACACTAGATGAAGCCCACATTATTAGAATTTGTAATACAGTAACTGTTTGCAGATGTTCTACAGTATTGGTAACAGAACATCACAGATTATGAACACTATATTAGTCCCAAATTATTCAAATTTGTAATACAGAAACTCTTTGCAGATGTTCTACATTATTGGGTAAAGAACATCACAGATTATGGACACTAGATGTGGCCCAGATTATTGGAATTTGTAATACAGACACTGTTTGCAGATGTTCTACAGAATTGGTTAAAGAACACCACAGAATATGGACTCTAGATGCGGCCAGAATATTGGAAGTTGTAATACAGAAACTGTTTGCAGATGTTCTACAGTATTGGTTACTGAACAACACAGATTATGGACACTAGATGTGGCCCAGATTATTTAAAGTTGTAATACAGACACAGTTTGCATATGTTCAACAGTATTGGGTAAAGAACACCACAGATTATGGACACTATATGTGGCCCAGATTATTGTCATTTGTAATACAGAAACTGTTTGCAGATGTTCTACAGTATAGGTTACAAAAAAAAAAAAAATTATGGACACTATATTATTCCCATGTTATTGGAATTCGTAATATAGACACTGTTTGCAGATGTTCTACAATATTGGTTAAAGAACACCACAGATTATGGACACTATATTAGGCTTAGATAATTGGAATTTGTAATACAGACATTGTTTGCAGATGTTCTACAGTACTGGTTGAAGAACACCACAGATTATGTACACTAGATGTGGCCCAGATTATTGGAATTTGTAATGCAGACACCGTTTGCAGACGTTCTACAGTATTGGTTAAAAAACACCACAGAGTATGGACACTAGATGTGGCCTAGATTATTGGAATTTGTAATACAGACACTTTTTGCAGATGTTCTACAGTATTGGTTAAAGAACACAATAGATTATGGACACTATATGTGGCCCAGATAATTGGCATTTGTAATACAGAAACTGTTTGCAGATGTTCTACAGTCTTGGTTAAATAAAACCACAGATTTTAGACACTAGATGTGGCTCACATTATTGGAATTAGTAAAACAGAAATTGTTTGCAAACGTTCTACAGTATTGGGTAAAGAACACCACAGATTATGGACACTATATTAGGTCCAGATTGTTGGAATTTGTAATACAGAAACTGTTTGCAGATGTTCTACAGTATTGGTTAAAGAACACTACAGATTATGGACACTAGATGTGGCCCAGATTATTGGAATTTGTAATACAGACACTGTTTGCAGATAGTTCTACAGTATTGGTTAAAGAACACCACAGATTATGGACACTAGATGTGGCCCAGATTATTGGAATTTGTAATACAGAAACTGTTTGCAGATGTTCTACAGTATTGGTTAAAGAACACCACAGATTATGGACACTAGATGTGGTCCAGATTATTGGAATTTGTAATACAGAACTGTTTGCAGATGTTCTACAGTATTGGTTAAAGAACACCACAGATTATGGACACTAGATGTGGCCCAGATTATTGGAATTTGTAATACAGACACTGTTTGCAGATGTTCTACAGTATTGGTTAAAGAACACCACAGATTATGGACACTAGATGTGGCCCAGATTATTGGAATTTGTAATACAGACAACTGTTTGCAGATGTTCTACAGTATTGGTTACAGAACACCACAGATTATGGACACTAGATGTGGCCCAGATTATTGGAATTTGTAATACAGAAACTGTTTGCAGATGTTCTACAGTATTGGTTAAAGAACACCACAGATTATGGACACTAGATGTGGCCCAGATTATTGGAATTTGTAATACAGAAACTGTTTGCAGGATGTTCTACAGTATTGGTTAAAGAACACCACAGATTATGGACACTAAATGTGGCCCAGATTATTGGAATTTGTAATACAGTAACTGTTTGCAGATGTTCTACAGTATTGGTTAAAGAACACCACAGATTATGGACACTACATGTGGCCCAGATTATTGGAATTTGTAATACAGATACTGTTTGCAGATGTTCTATAGTATTGGTTAAAGAACACCACAGATTATGGACACTAGATATGGCCCAGATTATTGGAATTTGTAATACAGACAGCTGTTTGCAGATGTTCTACAGTATTGGTTAAAGAACACCACAGATTATGGACACTAGATTAGGCCCAGATTATTGGAATTTGTAATACAGAAACTGTTTGCAGATGTTCTACAGTATTGGTTAAAGAACATCACAGATTATGGACACTAGTATGTAGTCCCAGATTATTGGAATTTGTAATACAGAAACTGTTTGCAGATGTTCTACAGTATTGGTTACAGAACACCACAGATTATGGACACTATATTAGGTTCCAGATTATTAAAATTTGTAATACAGAAACTGTTTGCAGATGTTCTATTGCTTAAAGAATAACACAGATCATGGACACTAGATGTGGCCCACATTACTGGAATTTTTAATATGGAAACTGTTTGCAGATGTTCCACAGTATCGTTTAAAGAACACCAAAAAATATGGACTCTAGATGTGGACCAGATTATTGGAATTTGCAATACAGAAGCTGTTTGCAGATGTTCTACAGTATTGGTTAAAGAACACCATAGATTATGGACACTAGATGTGGCACAGATTATTGGAATTTTAATACAGAAACTGCAGATGTTCTACAGTATTGGTTAAAGAACACCACAGATTGTGGACACTAGATGTGGCCCAGATTACTGGAATTTGCAATACAGACACTGTTTGCATATGTTCTACAGTATTAGTTACAGAACACCACAGATTATGGACACTATATTCGGCCCAGATTATTGGAATTTGTAATACAGAAACTGTTTGCAGATGTTCTACAGTATTGCTTAATGAACATCACAGATTATGGACACTAGATGTGGATCACATTATTGAAATTTGTAATACAGAAACTGCTTGCAGACGTTCTACAGAATTAGTTAAAGAACACCACAGGATATGGACTCTAGATACTGGCCCAGATTATTTGAAGTTGCAATTCAGAAACTGTTTGCAGATGTTCTACAGAATTGGGTAAAGAACACCACATATTATGGACTCTAGATGTGGCCCAGATTATTGGAATTTGTAATACAGACATTGTTTGCAGATGATCTGCAGAATTGGTTAAAAAACACCACTGATTATGGACACTAGATGTGGATCACATACTTGGAATTTGTAATACAGAAACTGCTTGCAGACGATCTACAGTATTGGTTACAGAACATCACAGATTATGGACACTAGATGTGGCCAAGATTATTGGAATTTGTAATACAGACACTGTTTGCAGATGTTCTACAGTATTGGTTAAAGAACACCGCAGATTATGGACCGTAGATGTGGCCCAGATTATTCGAATTTGTAATACAGACACTGTTTGCATATGTTCTACAGTATTGGTTACAGAACACCACAAATTATGGACACTAGATGTTGCCAAATTACTGGAATTTGTAATATAGACACTGTTTGCATATTTTCTACAGTATTGGTTAAAGAACACCACAGAATATGGACTCTAGATGTGGCCCAGATTATTGGAAGTTGCAATACAGAAACTGTTTGCCGATGTTCTACAGTATTGGTTACAGAACACCTCAGATTATGGACACTATATTTGGCCCAGATTGGAATCTGTAATACAAACACTGTTTGCAGATGATCTACAGTATTGGGTAAAGAACATCACAGATTATGGACACTAGATGTGGCCTAGATTATTGGAATTTTAATGCAGAAACTGCTTGCAGACATTCTACAGTATTGGTTACAGAACATCACAGATTATGGACACTAGATGTGGCCAAGATTATTGGAATTTGTTATGCAGAAACTGTTTGCAGATGTCCTACATTATTGCTTAAAGAGCAACACAGATTACAGACATTAGATGTTGCCCAAATTACTGGAATTTGTAATACAGAATCTGTTTGCAGATGTTCTACAGTATTGGTTAAAGAACACCACAGATTAGGGAAACTATATTAGGCCAATGTTATTGGAATTCGTAATATAGACACTGTTTGCACATGTTCTACATTATTAGTTAAAGAACACAACAGATTATGGACACTATATTAGGCTCAGATTATTGGAATTTGTAATACAGATACTGTTTGCAGATGTTCTACAGTACTAAATTAAAAAACACCACAAATTATGTGCACTAGATGTGGCCCAGATTATTGGAATTTGTAATACAGACACTGTTTGCAGACGTTCTACAGAATTGGTTAAAGAACACCACTGATTATGGACACCAGATGTGGCCCACATTATTGGAATTTGTAATATAGAAGTTGTTTGCAGATGTTCTACAGTATTGGTTAAAGAACACCACAGATTATGGACACTAGATGTGGCCCAGATTATTGGAAGTGTAATGCACACACAGTTTGCATATGTTCTGCAGTATTGGTTAAAGAACACCACAGATTATGGACACTAGATGTGGATCACATAATTGTAATTTGTAATACAGAAAATGCTTGCAGACGATCTACAGTATTGGTTACAGAACATCACAGATTATGGACACTAGATGTGG